>BSBK01003603.1:437500-851756 GCA_027943335.1 Chamaecyparis obtusa
CATTTACTTTAGATGGGTATGGCATGTTAATAAAGTCAAGAATATCAATGCATGTGATAAAAAATCAACTTGGAATTTGTGGTGTAGACACTTAGATTTGATTAACAATATTAATTGAATTTCGTCATCTTAGTCACATTATTATTTAATTACTTAATGTTAGTCTTCTAGCTAAACTAATTTAATTAATAAACCATAGTTATAGGAAATAAGGAAATGAACAATTGAGAGGAGGGGGGTGAATTAGTTGTTCCTAAACTTTCAAACCTTCAAACCTTAAAACCCTTATTTCCGATCTTAATGAATTAAGCTTGCATGCATGAATCAGAAACACATCCACAACACATAACACAAAGCTTTTTATTTTGGAAACCCAAATGAGAAAAACCACGGTGGGGCTTCAACCCACAATAAGTGTATACCTTGTTAGAAGTATAACTTATTACAAATGAGGAATGCACATGCATTTAGGTACACTTCCTAGAGCTCAATGCTCAAAATTCCTAGGGCTACAACCCAAAGGAAGGATTAATGTCTTACAAGACCACTACAATGGTCAATAAGACTACAATCTGATTTTTTTTTCCAACTAAATAGTAGCATCTTCCTTATGCCTAGGTTAGCTCCAATGAAGCACAATCAGATATCTATTCAAATTCACTCTAGCTCATTTAGATGAGAGATTCAATCCTCAACATATCTGCACCCTTTCTCTACAATCAATCACACACATCCATGCCCATGATTTTTTCGTAAAATCATATATAAACCATCAACCTTGAAAGCTAAACAAGGTTGACAAAACTCAAATTCAAATTTCAAATCAACGCACAAAAATAATCACAATTCAAATCCATGTTGGCCACCAAAACATAGCCACGATCCTTATCAACAACCTCAACTCAAATTTCATACATAAATCATGACTCGATATTACAAAAATGCTTTATTGATTAAGTTAATAAAGAACAAGAGAAAAATACCACCAACTAAAAAATCCTCCAAACTTGATCACCACAATATATGTGAATTTCAAAATTAGTAGGCACACAACCCAATAACATCCATAGGCGTCATGAAGAACACACAAACATTCGAAGCCACCTAAACCTTCTTATTCAACAACATTTCTCATACTGAACCCTAAGAACACTGTCACCTTCAACTGTAACACCTGAAAAATGCCTTGTGAACCTCTGGACAATGAACCTTTTGAACTAAGGACATATTAGTATGTCCCAAACATACTCCTTGGTGCGCAGACAAAATATCAACCTAGAAGTATGCATCAAACTAATCTCTGTCACCCTATCATCATTGGCAAATAGTATAAGAGCCATACAATGAACCTATTCTCATAACTCATCCAAATCTTCATGTTCACCTTTCTAACTTGATAAAGACAAAGTATAGACTCTCTATGACATCTCCTAACATGCACAACCATTTCCCTTAAGCCTAGAACCTCACCAAACCTCTGAGCATACTACACTGCTGGCCAAACAAATCTATTGACATAAATTTCCAACACATCTAAATTTCCAACAATATTCCAATTAATTAACAAGAACACATTCCCATTCAATTAATTATGTTGGAAAAATGGTCAGCACTCCCCTCGAGATTCATGACATGGCTTAACCACCTCCTATGTCTTCTATAAGTCTAGTGGTTGTATCAGGCATTAATAGGTTGATCTTTTGGTGCAATGACAACTACTACTTGTAACAAGTGGTATCAGAGCTTGGTCACAAGTTTGAATCGCCTCAGGTAACACTGAGGGGGAGATTGTTGGCAAAATGGTTAGCGCTGCCCTCAGGATTCATGACATGGCTTAACTGCCTCATGTGTCTTTTATAAGTCTAGTGGTTGTATCAAGTATTAACAGGTTAATCTTTTGGTGCAACGACAACCACTACTTGTAACAAATTATTCCCTCATTTTTCTATTAATTCAATTAAATAAGCTTATTTATTTTCACTTAATTTTAGAAGTAAATAAATCAACTCAATTCTAATTGAGCACATGGCTCATAAATTTCTTGTCTGCGCCACTAATTATTCATTTAATTAAGTAAAACATATCATTTACTTAATTAACCCACACTCATTTTCTCTCCTCCCATGACATCCTCCTAATTTTACCACTTTCCCACTAATGATCACTTTTGTGTCTAAGGCCTAATCACCCCTTAAGCATGTGTACATTCCTAGTCATAAAAATAAGGTCTCAAAAGTAGCCCCTTGTCCACCTCATGCTTAAATGCCCCAACCCCATATGGTTTAAGGACCCACATGGATATCTTACATAATTGTCCCCTCAAAGGAATTTTTAATTCCTTATTCCATTCTCCAACATTTCTTTTGAGTGTTGAGACAAGAAATACCTTTATGGAAAATCTTCCCCAACTCCCATGTCATCTCATGCTCTCACAAGTTGACACTTTTTTACTCCTTATGGAGTTTGAGGAAGCACAATCTATCTCCTCTCTTCACATTTCATTTCAACCCTTGTTGAGCTTTCAATCTTGATCGTTCATCCCTCCTCTCTCAAATATATATATTGAGGTCTCTTGTCTCAAGTTAAGAATCCACTTTTATGATAAACTTAACATTCCAAAATCCTTCCACTATCCACTTTCTTGTTGAATGTATAATGCCAAATTCTCTGTAGAACTCACTACCATATACCACCCTTATGCCAAAATCACTACAAATAATTAGGTTGAGCATTTTTGGAGAATCATAATGTCATTGTGAGCACACATATCATCTATCAACTTGGAAAAATCATTGCAACAAGGAGACTGATTGGTGAATACTAAGGTTTGCATCCATTTTTGTATTTACTTTCATTCTTTCATCCTATCATGTCTGTTAGGTTTTGTGATTTGAATATTTTATTTAGTCTAGTGTATTCCTTTTAACCACACTTCCTTGTAGACATTCTCACACACCCAGTGGGACCCACTTCACGAGTCAATCTAACACTAATCTTACCTTTTTAGTGTTATTTATTGTAGGATTTGAGTATTTGTAGGTGAAACATGTGCCTTGGAAGACTGGTCTTTGCTTTGGTGAAGTTCATTTGTGACTAGGTCAAATTTAAAGAATTTGTAGGTTTGACTTGATAAGCCATGGAAACTTGTTACAAGCCATGGAATTCTCTATATTAACAAGACATTAGATATAAGCTCCATGCTATTTTTGCAGGTCCATAAGAATGCACATAGATGCTATGAAAACACACTCATAGGCTATGGGAACTCTCTATCTTTCAAATAAAGCCAGGTATTGCTCACTATTTTTTATCCTATAGGTCTAAATTGGTATTTGGTGACTTTTCACTTTTTGTATTTTCCCACTCTCTATTATATGTTTCTTACCATTTTTCTTACATCCTATAGGTTTTAATTGTCAACTTGCGGGAACACATTACATTGTATTTTTGTTTGCCAATGCTTGCAAGTTTGTGGGAATGGACTAACAAGAATTGGCTTGGAAGTACATTTATTTTCTATGGATTTGAACTGTGAAACCATGTGTTTGTTGTTTTGAGTTATTTGATGCATTTTTTCAAATTTTTGGTTTTCTCAAAATACTAACTTCCTAACCTTTTTATGTTTCCTTGACTTTTACTAATATTAGTGCAACTTTTTCAATCATCAATTACCTCAAACACAAAATATAATGAATTTTTTTATAGGATTGCCAAAAACAAGGATTAAAATGAGTTTTATTTTTTTGTTAAATTAGGAACACTTCAATTTTATAAAGATAATAAATAACTTATCTTGTGTTCTTGGAAATATTTTAATTAGTATATGCTCCCCTCTCACCTTTCATATGCCTTGGGGATCAAAATCCTTGTAATCTTTCATCTTATTTTAGAGTAATTACAAGTTAGCATAAACATATCCTCTCTCTTTGTGCTTTGTGCAACATTGAGTGTAAGATAAAATGTATTAACATTTTGTTTAAGAGAGGCCTTTTGGGGGATTTTATCACCTCAAAGTTTGTCCCTAAGTGGTTTTCCCTTTAGTTTTCTATATAAAAGGGTATAATGAAAAAGTGTGTCTAAATTAGCATATACAATCAAGGTACAATATGATCTCGACATTGTTTAATAAGGGTTTCCAAATATTTCAATAGATTTCCTTGTGATATCTATATGGGATAGTGTTCCTTAAATAGAAACTATAAACCTTTTTCTAGGGGCCCAAAATCTCATGTTTTTTTATTCAGGTTGTGCGCATCATGCCCCATAGATATTCCTCATATATTCTTTGTTACAAGATAGAAATTCCTTGGTTACAATGTTTTTGAACCTTCAAGGTAAGAGAGAAGGTGATCCAATGTCGTGTTGGGGGTAGCGAGTTCCTCCTAATCTCTATCTATCCATCTCATCTATGGTATTTCTATGTAGCAAGAGTTCCACAAACTAGTATCCTTATTCTAGCCTAAGTTGTACATACTTTAAAGTGCTTTAGTTGAAACCAATAATTGATATCAGTTGGGATAATCTAGGCCCCATAAACTTCAAGTTGATTCATATAGATAATTGTTCTTGTGTTTGATGTGAGTGTACCCAAAAAAAGTATCTTTTTCTAGAGATTAATCAAACATTATCCAAAATCAATCAACACTTGGTCCAAAATCCATCAAGCTTGTTACTTTGAGTATAAAAATTATCCTTGTGGGTCTTCATTGTGTTACATTGAGATTGTTTTGTCATCAAGTGGGAACGCCTTTTCTTAGAAACAAATTGGTATACTTAGCACAGTCAATGTCATTTTAGGTCCCCCAGGACTACATTTAATTTTCATGGGATTGAACTAAGAACACACAAGTTCACTACCCATATGTATTTTTACAGTCATCCTATACTCTTGCGGGTTTTCTCTATGCATCTAACATATTGTATCCATGCATTTATCCCGTGCTCCTATGGGTTTTCTCTGTAATATATATGGGATGGTTTCTATACCTACATCTTGTAGTATGTTGGGTTCTCTCTATGAAACCAAAAAGATTTGTGTCTATCATATACTTGTAGGTTTGCATTGTTTTCTAAATGGATTGTGTCTTGCATCAAAATACTATAAAAAGCTTGAAATTTTGGATCCAAGCCATCATTAAGTGATTTTTCCTTGTATCAAATAGAGTTTTCATCCATCTCATGACCATCCTAATCTCACATCATGTTGTCATTATCATCCATCCTAATCTCATCTAGAACCATCATTATCATCCATCCTAATCTCACTTCATGTAGTTATTATCATCCTAATCTCATAGCATGTTATCATTATCATCCACCTTGGTCTCAAATCACATTTTACCAAAATGTTGCAAAAGTTTTAAACAAGTAGAGTTGACACTTGTTGATCCTGTAATACCCCAAAAATGGGCTATAAGTTCATTAATCTCCTACATCTTTAATTGGAATGAAATCGACATCAAAGTCCTAACCTAAGGCACATCTAAACATCATCGAATCATAATTGATTATCTTAAATTTTGCATCGGGGAATATTCCTAGCAATATTCCTAATTATCTTAATTATCTTTAATTTAATGATTATTTGGCAATAAATCACATTTATCCTAAGTTTGATTAATTGAATATTTTCATATTTAATTAATTAGATTTAATATCTTGCCACTTAATTGTTTAATTAAATTTAATTCTATCTATTATTAATTGTATTATTTAATTTTGACAATAAATCAAAATTCCTATCTTTAATTGATTAAATTCTTATTTAATTAATTAAAGCATGTTGTCATTATTTAATAATATAATTTTTAATAAAAGTTTGGTAAAATAGTTAATTAACCCATAAATTAATTATTTATTTTCAAAAATCAGTTGAGTTGAGGATAAATCACTTTATTTATTTATTTAATTCTTAATTATTATGCATATTCAAAAGAAACAGTTAAACTCCAAATCAGAAAATCAATGCAAGTTATTGACTTTTTGGAACTCAACATCCTTTTGGAGTTCAAAAAGCTGATCTAAACTCTAATTTGAGTTAAAAAGCTATTTTTGCATGTTTTTACATGATTTTGAGAATTAACTATCTTTCATGATCAGATAACTCAAAAATCAAGATGAGTTAATTTGAGGGATTTATGGCTTTTATCCATTCACCTCCAAAGCCTTGGATTTCTATAAATTAAAGGCTTCAGCTCTTCATATCTCATCTCATATTTTGCACAATCACGCTGGAGAATTGGAATTGAAGAATCAAAGCTCTTGCGAATCGACATCTTTGTGAGATCAATCTTATTTTTGCATTCATATTGCATATCATTGTTAGATTAGCATTTCATATCAAGTTTTCAATAGCATTCATAGCATATCAATTTCATCTAGCATAGATTCATAGCATATCAGTTTATCATTCTTATTGCATAGAAAATATAAAAAATATAGATTAATTGCATTCAATTTCATATCCATCTTTTGCATTTAAATCCTTCATTTAGGTGTCGTCTAGGTCGCTGATCTCGATTACAATCTGAGAACATTAATCTCGCACCTACTAGAAGGCAGTAAATCGCTTGGTTAGATTAGATTTCAATTTTGCACAATTTTGATTATCACTAACCTCTAATGTTTTACTGAGTGTTGTGTCTACAGATCAGGTACAATTTTCACACACACATTTCTGGCGCCCACCGTGGGGCCCTGAAATGGGTTTCCAATTCAATTCTATCAATTTCTATCTTTTTCTCCTCGGGATCTGTGCAAAACTATGATTTTTAATTTTTGTCCGTACATCTGTCGTATGAGTTTCTGACAAATGTCGTATGAGAGCATACCCACTGTCGTATGATACTGGACCCACTGTCATACGATAGTCTATTGGATTGAGGCTCATTTCATCACAAACCCACTATCGTTTGGGAGCTGAACTGTCGTATGGTAGCATACCCAATGTCGTACGAGTTTTTGGACTGTCGTCTGAGAGCATACCCACTATTGTACAAGTTTCCATACCAGTTTTTGACTGTCATTTCATTTTTCACAGCAGAGTATCAGATTTGATTTTTATATTTCGGCTAACTGCTAATTTTGACAATTGAAATTCTCTATTTTTGATTGCTCTCTGTTGGTTTTGATTGGGAAAAGTGCAAGAATTGCTAAAAATCAGGTAAAATCTACTAAGCGCATTACGAGGATCACCAAGTATTCTCCTTCATCTAATAACATTTTGATTTGGGCTTAAAATAAATCTCTCATGTGTCTAGCTTGTGTGCGTCTTCTCATGCTTTTATTCTACACACTTGCATAGTTTGATACTAGGTTGTGATCCCTTAAGGATTCATTAAGTAGTCTTAGAATACTTGTGATTGATCTTGATTTCTATCTTGGGTTATTGGACTCGCTAATCTACCGGCCCCTCATTTCCGCCCCGTGGTTGCAATCTCAGTGCCATAAAGGGGAGGGGTCAACAGGACAGAAGCGTTAAATGTTCCACTTGGCAACCCTTTTGTGCTTTTAGGAACTCACTTATTTTCTAAGTTGTGGACTCATTTTTAGCTTGTGTGAGGTGTTAAGTGTTCCACCTTGTGGACTCATCTCATATTTTCTTTAAGCGTTAAGTGTTCCTCTTTCTACTTTTTGGATGCTTTTGGTAGATTTACTTTCAGAACATATATCTGTGCTCACATAGTAATTAGGCCCTATGAACACTATTCAAGATTCTTGAGAGATTGGATTCCTAGCGAAATCTTTCTTGACGATAGAATCCTTGTAGGTAGGGAGGATACTTAGTGCATTTCACATTCAACTTGGTTAGTGCATCTTCTCTTATTGATCGACACATTCTCTCTCCGGAGAGGTTGATAGATCACGTAGGGTTGATATCATGAGCTTTGGTGAATCAAAATTGGTTAGTGTGTCTTCTCTTATTGATTGATACATTCTCTCCCTGGAGAGGTTGATAGATCACGTGGAGTTGATATCACAGACCTTGGTGGAACAAAACTTTGTCATAGCGTGTCGGATTAATCTGCTTGCTTTGTTTGGGTTAAAAGTGAAGAGGTGTCAAAACCTTGAATCTGGAGCCAAGTCCCCTTGTGGTATAAATCTATGAGTCATCTTTAGAGAGGGTTAACCATGGCGGACAATCCCTTCACAGGGAAAACTACATTGACAGAACCTCAAGTGGTCATAGCCATTTTCACCATGGTAGTGACAGCCACTATATAAATGTCCTTGTGGAAGAAATCTCCATGGGTATGGTTCATTGTTGGGTTGTCAGATCTCCCTAGCAACTCTTGAAGATTAAGTTCTCAGACTGTGTCAAAACCCTGGTGCGCCAGGATTGGAGTTCACCCCTTTGAATCATAAAAGTTGCAGAGTCAAACCATTACTAAAAACCCTCGAGAGGCCAATTTTTTTCACTTTCAGGTATATGTGTGTTATTGCAAAACTTTTCAGACCATACACAATTAGTACTCTCAGGGATTAGCACAATTTGGTCACTTGATTGTTCATGCCCAAGGTTGCTTTTTCCCTTGTTCATTGTTTTCAGATGTGCTTGGAATCACTTGCTTGCTATTCTGCATGCTTGTTTATCTACTTGGCTCTTAAAAATGATCAAATCTGGTATAACCTTCAAAATCTAGATAGTACAATTTGCAAACAATCCAAAACTGAAAACCTTAAATTTTGCAAAAATTGACGTAAAGTTCTTTCTGGAATCAAAAGTCATTTCAAGAAGTCAAAAGTCATACGACTTTTTGTCAAATGTCATTTCAGTATCGCCCATATGTCATATGAATGAGAACCCAGTGTCGTACGAGTTTTCAAACCAGCAAAATTCAAGAAACCAAAAATTGTTAGCAACTATCGTACAAGTTTTGTCAACTGTCATTTCATTGCTACCCAACTGTCGTACGACTTTCACAACTGTCATTTCATTTCTACCCAACTGTCGTACGAGTCTGCAGAATGTCATTTGGAAAAATTTGAGAGAGTTGTCAGAAATTGTCAAATTACAAGATATCTAATGTTTCCAGCCTAGTTCCAGAATCTGTCAAAAATATTATTGTGTCAAGAACAGAGCAGTAGCTATTGAGCATTCTACCATTTTTGAGTTTGATCTTTTGAATCTGATCTAGTCTTCTGTTTGATCAATTTGAGTCCTTTTTATCTCGTGTCAAAACCTTGTCATAACTATCAATCTTCAATCAATCTTCAAAAATAGACTAAGTGTTGAGAACTCGTGTCCGCTATCTTTTGGGTGATCTATCCCATACATCCAGGGCATAGTTTCCTTCACCCACATCTCATCAGATCTTTAAAACTATCATAATCTTGACAAGGTTGCGTCATCCGATTTTCTTGAATCAAATTGTTCTTCAGTTGTCTTCGTCCTTTTCTTCTGTTTCATTCAAAGTTAATGGTGGAGACTAGAGCTTCTTCACACAAGAAATCAGAAGAAACATCTCAGAACTTACTTTTGACCAATACCCCAGGTCCAACTCTTGAACAACTCATCAAGTCAGGTATCTAAGAAGATGACAGTCTCGGTATCTTTCGATTGAAAACTGGTTACATACCTCCTTTATCAACTCACAGAGGTAATCAGCAAACTCCTCAATCTATTCCAGGGAGCCCAAAAACTCCTACCATGTCTCAAGCAGGGACAAACCATGGTTCTCTAGGAGGAGGATCCCAGGGACACCATTCTCAACATAATGCCGACCAAGACCCTACACCCTCTGAAATCCATCAGTGTCAGAATGATGATGAATTCAAAAGAATGATGAGGCATTTCTTGAAAATGGATAGAGAGGCATACTTTTTGCAATTAGCCCAGGAAGGAGCTAAACTTCCTCCTCACTTCAATGTCAAAGATATCATCATGCATGAGGAAGAAACTCTGATGACGGCCATAATGAACCAGCTGCACGCTATGCAGGTCAAAATGAATAAAATTGAGAAAGAGAAGGAACCCAAAGAATTCTCCATGGAGGCCCTTTGTCCTTTCCCTTTTGACAAAGACTTGTCTATGCCTCCATTCCCAAAAAGAGTGGAGACACCAAAGTATGACAAATATGATGGACACTTTGATCCTCAAGATCATGTCAGAGAGTTCTGTATGCAATCCATGGAATTCATGCATGAACCGACTTATCTAATGTGTCTTTTTCCTAGATCCTTGGGAGGAGCATCCATTCAGTGGTTTTCAAGATTACCTTCTACGATCAAAACTTTTGAGGAATTGATTAAATTGTTTTATCAACAATATTCCTACAATATTCAACATTTGATTACCATGATCGATATCTGTAACCTCAAGCAATATCCAGGGGAATCATTCCTAACTTTTCTCAAGAGGTGGCGAAAGAAGTTTTCTTTATATGCTAGACCAATTCCCGAAATGGAGAAACTTGAAATCTTTATCAATAACCTTGTTCCAGAGCTCAACTATCCATTACAAATGCAAGATCATGTATCTTTTGATAAAATGGTGGATAATGCAATCAAGATTGAGAAAGTACTTTTCAAGAAAGGAGAAATCACACTTCAAAAGGACAAGTCTGAATCTGGATCTAGCTCAAAAGATAAAAACAAGAGCTGGAATAGAAATAAAGGTATCATCTCTAATGGTGTTGTTGACACTATCCGTGCCCCATCAAAGGTACCGGCCTACAATCTCACCCTTGCCACCAAAGCCATTGAAGCTTTAGAGCAAAAATCTGCTGAACCATCTCCAAAGAAGCCATTCAAATGATGGGATAATAAATGAAAGTTTACTCCCCTAGGAGAATCTTTGGAATCTGCCCTGAGAACCCTGATAGCTGATAACATGATCTCTTTACCACCAATCCAAAAACTTGATCCGGATCCAAAACCATATTGGTGGAAAGATAATGAATTATGTGCTTTCCATCGGACTAAAGGCCACAAAACTAATGGATGCTTTCACTTGAGGCATACCATTCAAGACTTGATAGATCAAGGGGATATCATGATCGATAATCCTACCAGCAATAATGATCACACAGTATTTACAAAACCATTTCCACAACATGGCAAAGGAGTTTCCACTTCCTAGCCTAACATGGGGGCAAAAGTCAACTATGCCTACGCTGGAAATGATGCTGTCATCAATATGGTTGAACCATGTATCTCTGAGAGCTACAATGTCATCACAATTGTATGAAGGGATAGAAATCATTCCTCAGCTAATGCGATTACCAGATCACAAGCTTAGACTCATCTGAAAGGACAAACACCAAGTTCATCTAATGTCCCTAAGATACCTTTCAATCTCACATCTGCTTCTAGATAGAAGGTTGCCTCAAAATCTTCCAATCCAAAGGATACAAGACCTACATCTTACAACATCATCCAACAACTCCAGCATACCAATGCCAAAATCTCCATGTTTGAGTTACTTCTAATATCTCCAGCTCACAGAGATATCCTAGACAAAGCTTTTCTCGGCTCTAATGTTACTGATGATCTAGATCTAGATAGGTTCTAGACTATGGTTGGTCATCTAATGTCTCTGCAATATATCTCCTTTTCAGAAGAGGATGACAACTCCGTAAGTCACCCACATAATCAACCCTTGCACATAGAAGTCTTGATCCAAAACCGTCAAGTCAAATGTGTGTTGATAGATGGGGGCGCATGCCTCAACATTTGTTCTTACAACTTAATCACATAGTTGGGATTCTCAGAGATGGCTATTGATCCTCGAAAGAAGATCACCATAAAAGCCTATGATGAACAAGAAAGAGCTTCTAAAGGCACTATTGTCTTACCCATCCGAGTGGGTCTGGTCATCAAAGATACCACATGTCAGGTGCTTGATCTACCATTGGCTTACAATATCCTTCTAGGGAGACCCTGGATACATGAAATGCAAGCTATTCCTTCTACGTACCATCAATGCTTGAAATTTCCCTATGAAGGAGTGGAGGTTACTATCCTAGCAGATCTGAGTACAACTTGTAATACATTGAAGGAAAGTGTCGATAAGCTTGTTCCCAATAACAGAGAATCTTCCATCAAGTAGCTAAATGTTGCTTCCACATCTAAGATGGATGACATTGCTAAAGAGATCAATATCAAAGAAAATGGAATGGGAGAATACACTATAGAGCCAGTCTTGTCTCTGACATCTCTCCCTATCTCGCCCAAGTCATATGGAAAATCTTTGAAGCAATCCAAATCAGAACGTAAGGAACCTATGGAAGCATACAAAAGAAATTTTGTGGCAGAGCAAGTATCCAAACAAGAATTTGAAGAAGATGAAGCTGTGCTTGCATGGCTATACAAAGATGATTCTGAATCCAAAATTGTTCAAACTAGTGAATCTATAGCACCTACGATCCCTTCTAATTCATATGGTTCAGGAAACAAATTGATAGCCAAGATGGGATATTTCGGTCAAGGACCTCTAGGAATCAGGGGAAAGGGTCTTGTGACACCCATTTCACATATTGGTAGAGACAAAAAAGATACTGGTGGTATAGGGTTTAAGAAGAAACCCTATCATCTCAAAGGTGGTTGTTCTCATGTCATAGAACAAATTGCACCAGGAGAACTCCTTCTTAAGAAAGAAGAAACAGAACCCTCTGATGATGATTCAGATAGCTCTGAGCTTATCCCCTATGAAAAATTGCCTAAAGAGATCAAAGATCTTCTTGATGATACAGATGATCCTATCAAAAGAATTAATGTAGTAGAAACACAAGAACCTACTGTAGTGCAAGAGATGGTTGCACCACAAGAACTAGCTAATCTCGAAGGCAATCAAACTGATCAAGAAGAAGGGGGTAGTTATTTTGACACTGATTCCCATGAATATGAATTCAAGTCAGAGACTGAGGGTAATCCTTCTTGGGGTATTCATCCTGATTTCACACATTTTTAAAGATTTCCTAGAGATCCTGAATCAGAAGCTGAGTCAAATGACTATGAATGGGGTGCCCTTCTAGAAGAAGATGAGCTTATAATGGAGAAATATATAGATGTTATTCACCAATATGTATCTCAACCCAATGTAGGTCTAGAGAGAAATAATGAACTTAACGTGTCTGATCCACCTATGGCTGAAGAGGACTCCCATGATGATGTTGAGCCTATTCACAAATTGAACATTTTGAGCTGTAATATCACCTTTGAACTTGAGCGTCAGGTTAGGACCAATGATGACATATCCACATCCATGAACACCATATCCCAAGCCTTTCCCACTTTGACTATCCAACGCCCTGATCTTATTGACCAAACTTCCATGAACCCAAACCATGGTATCTACACCTTTCCAAGTGACTATGCCCTTGCTTGTTACCTCAATGCAGTCGAGCCTATGAGGACTTCCATCAGCAAACCGAGCGTCACCATGACCGAGTCGGACATCAAATATCTTAGTTAAAAAAATAAAAATAAAAAGAAAAAGAGTTCTGAGGGTGAAAACCACTTTGTGGCAGTCTCAGAACTGACAAAAGTAAAAAGAAAAGATGTATCTGAAGGTGAAAACCTCTCTGAGGCACCTAAGGATGAGATATTTGATGTCCTTCTGAGTCATTTACAGGATAGATCTCCAGTTCTGATTGAGCCAACTCAATCCATCAATTTGGGTACAACAGAGGAACCACAATTGGTACATGTAGCACAATCTCTATCAGATGAAGAGAAATAGAACTTCACTACCTTCTTATCAGAGAAAAAGATCAACTTTGCATGGAAATAATCAGATATGCCAGGATTGGATCCCAATCTCATTATGCACCATCTATCCATTGCTCCCAGAGTAAAACCAATCAAACAAAAATTGAGAAAGATGCATCCTCATGTTGCACTCTTAGTCAAAGCAGAACTAGAAAAACTCCTAAAAGTTGGATTCATCCATGTCATAGACTATGCTGAGTGGATTTCCAACATTGTACCTATTTCCAAACCAGATGGTTCAATCAGAGTGTGCACAGACTTTAGAGATGTGAACAGAGCATGCCCTAAGGATGACTTTCCACTACCTAACATTGATATGATAGTGGACATGACTGCGGGCTATGAAATGTATTCCTTAATGGATGGCTTTTCTGGATACAACCAAATCAAAATTGCTCCAGAAGATCAAGAGAAAATAGCTTTCACATGTGCGTGGGGAACTTTCTATTGGAATGTTATGCCATTCAGACTCAAAAATGCTGGAGCTACATATCAAAGAGCAATGACATCTATTTTTCATGATATGATACATATAATAATGGAGGATTATGTAGATGATACCTTAGCAAAATCCATGATTAGAACTAAACATCTAACAGACTTGAGCATGATCCTCGATAGAATGGAAAAATTTAGTCTTCGACTAAATCCTAAAAAGTGTGCTTTTGGAGTAACTTCTAGAAAGCTCCTAGGATACATCATCTCCAAGAAAGGCATTGAAGTTGATCCAGCTAAGGTCAAGGCTATAATAGAGATGCAACCTCCCACAAATATCAGTCAAATGAGGACGTTGCAAGGCAGAGTTCAATCTATCAAAAGATTCATATCACAGCTAGTGGACATCTCACAGCCTTTTACAAAAATATTACATAAAGGTGTGACCTTTGCATGGAATGAAGAATGTGAGAACAACTTTAAACATATCAAGAAGTATCTATCAAATCCACCTATATTGATGCCTTCTATTCATGGAAAGCCATTAATATTATATGTCTCTGCAACAGATACATCACTGGGGGCATTGCTAGCACAACATGATGAGAACAAGAAAGAAAGAGCCATCTACTATATCAGCCGAACTTTAGTGGCCTATGAGAAGAACTACTCAATGATAGAGAAGGCATGTCTAGCTATGATCTTTGCATCATAGAAATTGAGACACTACACGTTAGCTCATACCACTCATTTGGTAGCTAAAATTGATCCACTGAAATATCTCCTAAGCAAGGCTGCCCTCACAGGTAGACTAGCTAAATGGGTCATGCTCTTGAGTGAATTTGACATTGAATATGTTGAAAGAAAAGCTATCAAAGGACAGGTCATTGCTGATCAATTAGCTGAAGCACCACTGTTTGATGATACACCCATGCAAATGGAATTTCCCGATTCTTCTATCATGCACCTCTCTTCTAGAGCATGGCGGTTATTCTTTGATGGCTCCTACACACAGAATGGATTGGGAGCAGGCATATTGTTCATCACTCCTCAAGGATACTCGATACCCAAAGCATTCAGATTAAAGTTTCCTTGCATAAACAATATTGCTGAATATGAGGCACTTCTCAATGGTATGAAAATGGCAATACAGTGGAGAGTTACAAAGATGCACATCCATGGAGACTCACAATTGGTCATCCACCAGGTCAATGATGTGTACCAAACCAAAGATGAAAAGCTCATTCCTTACAAGATAATGGTAGATGATTTAAAGAAATACTTCATCTCTATCACATTTGAGCAAATACCCAGAATGGAGAATAAGGCTGCCGATGCAATGGCGACAGTATCTACTCTTTTACAGTAGCCCGAACATGAACTATGCTATGAGTTCCTGGTGGAAGCCCTATCCTATCCTGCATATGACTCCCCTGAAACCCGCATGATCTGCACTGTTGTAGGTTATGACTCATCTCGCTACAAAAATCTATTCTCCTATCTCCACGACCAAATCATCCCTGAGTCCTTTAACCATTTTGAGAAATGAAACCTTATCTGATCCGCATCCCGATATGTCATCATTGGTAATGATCTATACAAATGAGGTCTAGATGGTACATTGCTTAGATGTTTAGAATGAGAAGAGTCTCAACGTACATTAGAGGAAGTCCATGAGGGTATATGTGGGTCACACTCGAACGGTTTAACGTTAGCTCGAAAACTTATTAGGGCTGGGTATTATTGGCCTGAAATGGAAAAAGAAGCTATTAAATTTGTTAAAAATTGTCAACAGTGTCAAGTACATGGCAACTTGATTCATGCTCCAGGGAGAGATTTGATTCCCTTTACTACACAATGGCCTTTTCAACAATGGGCATTTGATCTCATAGGTGCTATCCATCCGCACTCTTCTAATGGACATACCCATATAATCACAGCTACAGTTTATTTTACAAAATGGGTAGAAGCAGTTCCTCTAACACAAGCAATGGGGAAACAGATCTCTATGTTCATCCTGAACTACATCATTTGCAGATATGGGATCCCTCACTCTATAATCACAGATAACGGGGGACAATTCAAAAACAAGGACCTAGATGACTTATGTGCTAAGTTCAAGATTACTCAACATTGGTCTTCTATCTACTATCCTCAAGGGAATGGACAAGCTAAAGCTTCAAACAAAAATCTCTTGAAAATCTTGCACAGAATAGTGAATAAAACAGGAAGAGACTGGCATCTCATGATCAATCCAGCTCTCTGGGCCTATAGAACTAGTATCAGAATGCCTACAGGGGCTACACCTTTTGCTTTAGTTTATGGGTCTAAAGCGGTATTGCCTATTGAGGTTGAAATCCCATCACTCAGAATTAGAAAGCATGGACTTGTCACTGATGAAGACTACAGAGTGTCTAGGTTACAAGAACTGGAACTACTAGATGAGCACAGACAAACAGCATATGATCATCTCAGAGTGTATCAGAAAAGAATGTCTAGAGGCTACAACAAGAAAGTTCGACACAGAGAATTTCAAGTTGGTGATCTAGTCTTGAGAGAAAATCCTAAAAATCAATCACATCGAGAATGCAAGGGGAAGTTCAAACCCAATTGGCTGGGTCCCTTTGTAATCACTGCTACTTTTGGCTCTGGTGCTTATCAACTCTCAATGACTAAAGGAGAACAGCTCTGAGAACTAATCAACGTTCTCCATCTGAAGAAATTTTATGCCTAAGGCATTCAGTGCTTGGTTAAATGTCCTGAAAAAATCTTAAAAATTAGAAAAAGTCCTAAAAAAATGAACATCTTGGTGAAAACCTAGCAAAAGGCACCTTGATGATTCACGAAAAAAATCAAAAAAATATCAAAAGTACAAAAAAATTGAAAAAATGAAAACTACAAAAAAAAAAGAAAAAGAAGAAAAAGTGCCTTGGTGAAAACCTAGAAACAGGCGCCTTGGTAGCAAAAATAGAATCTCTACCAAGATGGTGAAGACCTGGCAAATAGGTGCCACTTGTTCCAAAATGCTCCATCTATCAGTACAATCTTGGTCTTTCCCAGCTTTCAGTCTTGCTTTAGTTTGTACATATTTCCCGGTTTGTTTCAGCATTTCCAGTTTTCAATAAGTCAGTCTGTACACAAATCAGCTCAAGCTTCTGTATCCTATCAATGTTTAACACTTGGGGGAAATCAATGTCATATCCTATGGTCTCCCATGTATCTTAGATGTATCATATCTAGTCAGAGTCCTTTGAAGCTTCATGTGGGTCAGTCAGTCTATCTTGTCTCCAGAAAGGATTTTGCATCTACAACACGACAATCAAACATCAAAAAATTCAATTGAAAATAATTTGTGCTTTTCATGCTTTTATCTCCTTGTATGCTTGCTAATCCGCATTGAGATTTTTGCATATTGTGTCCCTTCAAGCTCTTCGATGATGTCCTTTACAGGATTTAGAGGGTGATGACTGGGGGCATAATCTTTTCTTTGTCTTCTGCTTGTATGTGAAAATCTAACAACTTTGGAAATTCTGGATTGAAATGGTGTCCGACTGTAAGAGCCTCTATCTCGAATTGGATGGCCATGCGTACCTCGACCATTGATACCCAAAAAATTCAAAGAAGTTTGATCTAACTATTATCTTTTTAAAGTAAATTCTTTCTCCTACTGTGAAACACGATCTTGCCTAAGGAGGTGAACAATAAAGGGTCACTACGGGTAATTCACACTAGATTTAGAATGATCTTTTGACTGTTTGATGTGTTTGCAATGCAAGACATACTTAGGTCATCACGACGTTTATGTTTTGATGCTTGTACAAATTGCTATATCAAAATGGACATGATATTCAGGTTATCCTGGCGCTTGTGCCTTGGTACTTATATCTAATCCGACATTTCGAAAACAAAATCAATATTCATATATCCATGGTTGTTGACTAGTGGGTGTTGTATTGATTCTTGCGCATACAAATCGATATTCATATGTCTATGGTTTCATGGCTAGTGGGCATTGTATTGATTTATCCGGTTACCTAAACATACATATTTACATAAACATACATATTTCCACAATCAGTACATCTGCATAACATTCACACATATGAAAGAAATCATTGCATTCCATTGATCCATACATACATTCTACACTACTCATAGCATTAATATCACATGATATCATCATACATAACAAATATGACAAGTACACATGATGTCACAACCAAAAATATCGATCTCATCTATATATCAAAAATCTCAAATAGTCAGGGGTGCACTACTGGCACAAGGTACAAACGAATGAACTTCGTAGAGCTATTAGACACAACAATGTATTAGTGAGAAAGTAACAGATGAGAAGAGAAATCAACTGTCAAAATGCTCCTCTGCATCTGGTGGAGGAGGAGGTGGTGCATCTGGTATCTGCTCCGCTCTCGGTGCCCTAGCTCCCTCTGATGCTACCATATACTGAGAATAGGTAGGCACTCTCTGTATCACCTCTGCCTGTAATTTCTGTATCTCTGCGCGCTGCTCTGTACGCTATCTATCTGCCTCTCGATGCATCTCCTCTAATCTGGCCTGCTCTATCTTCAGGTCCTGGACCTGAACTCTAAGCCGTCTGATAATCTCGGTTAAAGTAAGAGGAACTGCAGGCTCTGCATTAGCTGCTGGCATATCTGTGTCCTGTGCTGGCTGATCTGCATGTGAAGGAATGCTCACCCTGTGCACCTTACGGTGTCTAACCTTAGCACCCAAATCAAATGTGTCATCCCCACTGGTCCCACCTGGAAACTGCTCAGCTCCTAGAACATCATCTGCAAATCCTACTCCGCCCAGTGTGCCACTCTCACCTCTACTCTGTCTCTGTGTGCTGGAAGATGTGCCCGCTGTAGATATAGAAGGACATGGAGGCCTCCCATGTCCTGGTGCTCTTTGTAAAGGAGCCATGGCTCTCTGTCTCAGAGGAGTAGGGTGTACCACCTGTGGTCTCGGTCCTGCTCTCATAGGAGCCCCGGTAACATCCATAGCCTCCTCCATGGAGGGTATCAGCTCTGTCAGATCAGAAAATCAGTGAATTCGGTGATCAGCAAGCCATGCCACACATGCATCTGTCACACCTGCATCAACCACCTGTGGAAGGTAGTCCCAATCCCTACCAATAATCCAGCTATACTTCTTAGCACATACAGTATAACTAAGCTGTGGTGCCCATCCGAGCCCTATCTCACGCACAATGCGGGCATAAGTAGTATAATCTTGAGGGACATCCTGAATGCATCCATATTGATGCTAGACTCTGGTAATCAAAAATCTCTCCAAGACGGTGGAGGTCCATCCTATCAATATCCTGCTCTGGAAAATGAATGAAAACTACTCTCTCACAGTAGGCCAGGCCTCTATCTGTACATATGGTCTCCAGATCATGAAGGTCATGTCATCCAAGCATCGGCGGAAATACTTGGTGTGACCCATGTGAACCTGAGTAACATAACCAACATACGTATATATAACCAGCTCCTGTGGCTGTCGCTGACTCTGAAAAATTGGTCTCAAAACTGGGATATGCTCCCAAGCCCATATCTGTAGTACCAAAGCTCCTGAAGCAAATGTCTTGCAGTCCTGATACATGACCTCGTGCATCTCAAAATACAAGTGCACCAATAGACACTGACCCCAGGCAAGCTCGGTAGGCATCGCCATCAACAATGCTACCATCGGTGACCATCCCATCAAAAAGCCATTCTGCTGACAGCCAGGCATAATCAACTCTCCGATCATCCCTGCAATGATACACTCTAGACAATGTGTCTGACCATATCTCTGCACAAGTGTCTCCCAGGATATAGACCTAGTCAGCTGGGTCTCATCACTGAACAATCATCTAAACGCATGCAGTCCCCTCGATCCTCCACTAACATACTCGGGATGCCACGAAGCATGAAAAGGAATGCGAAGAATCCTATACACATCCTCAGGGGTCACAGTGATCTCCCCAGTCGGAAGGTGGAAAGTTTGGGTCTCAAAATGAAACCTTTCAATCAGGGCAGTCAATAAACCATGATTTACCCTAATATCGGGTAAATGAATCAGGTGCTCAAATCCACAGGCAGCGAGATGAACCCTCATTGGGTCTGGCAAGGCAACACACAATCTTTGGGTGGCCGGATAAGAATGGCGAACATGTACGTCAGGATATGTGACCTAAATCATAAAGAAATAGGGTGTTTTGTCAGAAATTTAGTTTGAAATCAGGCCAAAATATCAGAATGACACAGTTTTTGAAGTTTCAGAAGGTAGGGCAAAGTATCCGCAATCAGGCAAAAAGATCAGAAAAGTTTGATTTTTGACCTAAAAATGAGTTTTTCACACGCTATTTTTCAAATGACATTTCACCCGGATTCATACGAGTTTCAAGGGACCCAACGAAATGTCGTACGACACAAGGGTCCCTATCATACGACACTTGGACATGGATGAAATGACATTCTAAATTGAAATGAAATGTCGTATGAGTCTGGACTGGGACTCGTACGAGTTTCTACAGATGCAAAAATCAAAAACTAAAAACGCGTATGGAAAATATTAAAAATGCTATAAATCATCAAAAACATGCATTTTCAGGGGGGAACAGAGGTCCACCTACCGGATGTCCATACTGTCGAGGTCTGTCATGTCTCCAGCTGTGCTCAAAACGGTGTGAACTCACAGGTACCTTCAGTTCTCGCTAGTCTGCCATTTTTCTCGCTCAGAGGGCTCCACAGAATCTCTAAAGTCAAAGGGTTGAAATGAATTGAAAATGACCCTTTCAGCCTTTATATAGCTTTTGACCTAATTTTTAAAAGTGCTTCGTTTTCCATGAAAATTGCACCCCTGGCTAATTTCGACATTCTAAATCCATTTTTGGGATCAAAATTGAAATCTGAGATCATTTATTATGTCAAAATCGTGATTAAAATTTTTGGAACCAGGACGGTCTACTGCTTGCATAATCAACCTTCAATCATCACAGAAATCCAATATTCAACTCAACTGATTATCTTTCATCAAACTATCAAAATTTCAACTTGGTCAACCATGGTCAACTCATGGTCAAACCTAGTCCAATTTGGTCTCCAGGACCTTCCAAACGATGCAGAATGCATTCTCGAACGTATATAACCACTTCTCAAATCAATTAACATGCTTCTAAACTATCAACGCTAACTTTTTCTTGTCAGATTTCAATTTTAATCCCGAAGGGGGCATGGTATTGCACATCATTCAAAGTCTGTAAATCACAGTCTATCAATATCTTTCATCAGTGATCAAGACAAACAATCACATCTAGTTACTGACTCATCAAAAAGACCTCATCGCTCGGGGCAAATCTATCATCACTTGGGGCATATCAGATTCATCAAGATCCATATCAATCCGGTATTCTCCTAATCTTGTAAACTGTATCAGTTTTTGCAACCATCGGATCATAGTGTTCTTTCCTTGGTTCTTCGGCAACTGAAGGATTCGGATGTGATACTTGCTAGTTCTGCTAAGACAATCGAGTCTAGAACGGGTCACTCACTTCTTATCAATCCTAAGGTTTAGAATCAGGTATTTTGACACTTTTTCGCAATAATCGGTTCATTGCTGTTATAGTGAACATTATCTCTGGTCATTCAGGACCTCCTATCTCAATATCTCTCAATAGGTTTCTATCTTGAGATCGGTTTATCTTTTGAATCAGTTTCATATCTCTATCAAACATAGACTATCTTTGAACCACTGCGCTTCGCACAGTAATTCAAAGAGGGGCAAAATGTAATACCCCAAAAATGGGCTATAAGCTTATTAATCTCCTACATCTTCAATTGGAATGAAATCGACATCAAAGTCCTAACCTAAGGCACATCTAAACATCATCGAATCATAATTGATTATCTTAAATTTTGCATCGGGGAATATTCCTAGCAATATTCCTAATTATCTTAATTATCTTTAATTTAATGATTATTTGGCAATAAATCACATTTATCCTAAGTTTGATTAATTGAATATTTTCATATTTAATTAATTAGATTTAATATCTTGCCACTTAATTGTTTAATTAAATTTAATTTTATCTATTATTAATTGTATTATTTAATTTTGACAATAAATCAAAATTCCTATCTTTAATTGATTAAATTCTTATTTAATTACTTAAAGCATGTTGTCATTATTTAATAATATAATTTTTAATAAAAGTTTGGTAAAATAGTTAATTAACCCATAAATTAATTATTTATTTTCAAAAATCAGTTGAGTTGAGGATAAATCACTTTATTTATTTATTTAATTCTTAATTATTATGCATATTCAAAAGAAACAGTTAAACTCCAAATCAGAAAATCAATGCAAGTTATTGACTTTTTGGAACTCAACATCCTTTTGGAGTTCAAAAAGCTGATCTAAACTCTAATTTGAGTTAAAAAGCTATTTTTGCATGATTTTGAGAATTAACTATCTTTCATGATCAGATAACTCAAAAATCAAGATGAGTTAATTTGAGGGATTTATGGCTTTTATCCATTCACCTCCAAAGCCCTGGATTTCTATAAATTAAAGGCTTCAACTCTTCATATCTCATCTCATATTTTGCACAATCACGCTGGAGAATTAGAATTGAAGAATCAAAGCTCTTGCGAATCGACATCTTTGTGAGATCAATCTTATTTTTGCATTCATATTGCATATCATTGTTAGATTAGCATTTCATATCAAGTTTTCAATAGCATTCATAGCATATCAATTTCATCTAGCATAGATTCATAGCATATCAGTTTATCATTCTTATTGCATAGAAAATATAAAAAATATAGATTAATTGCATTCAATTTCATATCCATCTTTTGCATTTAAATCCTTCATTTAGGTGTCGTCTAGGTCGCTGATCTCGATTACAATCTGAGAACATTAATCTCGCACCTACTAGAAGGCAGTAAATCACTTGGTTAGATTAGATTTCAATTTTGCACAATTTTGATTATCACTAACCTCTAATGTTTTACTGAGTGTTGTGTCTACAGATCAGGTACAATTTTCACACACACAGATCCAAAATTATTCTATAGTGAACAAATTCTAACCTTCCCTTTAGAATTGCATCCATTTCACACCACCTTCATTCACCATCTTGAATTCATATTTATTCTAGAGTCCTATTTACATCAATCCAAACCAAACCCCAAAATCATAATCAAGAAAATCAAAATCTAGTTTGTCATCCACACTTGATCTCATATTCTTGAGTTGTCTATACCTACATCTTATCTACCATAATCTTATGAATTAATCTTGGATAGAATTTTTAAGGGTATCTTATCTATTTTTTGCCACATCACCTCAATCTAGAGGGTGAGTTTGCATCAACAATCTCATCTCTTAGGAATATCAGTCTATCATACAGTGACA
Source organism: Chamaecyparis obtusa (assembly GCA_027943335.1). Taxonomy (NCBI): domain Eukaryota; kingdom Viridiplantae; phylum Streptophyta; class Pinopsida; order Cupressales; family Cupressaceae; genus Chamaecyparis; species Chamaecyparis obtusa. The sequence goes on from BSBK01003603.1 coordinate 461,072, forward strand.
ACCCCATCCATTAGAATCAACATTAGGTATTTTAAACTCCCATATAAGTGTCTAGTAATCATTGGTATTAGATTATCATTTCACCATACATTTTTTAGTCCTTTTCATCAATCATTTAAAATTTATGTCATTCCTAGTTCATCGAATCCATCATTTTTCGCACATATTAGGTCCTCCATTTCATGCCACCTTAGATATGTTTGCAAAAGTGGAATAAATTTGATCAATAGTCTAGTGTCAAACCCTCATTAGGTACCTTGTCAAACACTACTAGGGATATTATTACCTTTGATCCCACCAATCAGGTTCATGCCAAAGAAGTCATGGTTGACCAAGCAAAGATTCCCACCTCAAGTTTAGTAGATGCATTCCTAAATCCTTCATGTAATACTTCTATGGTGAGTCACATCATAGGCCATAACCATGACACTATCATCACCAATTTTTCATAGTAGGATTCACCCATGGCTCCATGGCTTACTCCTCCTACAAGTATCAATCTCACACCTCCCTTCCATGTCATAGTTGATCTAGAGAATAGTGTCATTCGACTAATAGTAGATCATATTACAACATCTACCTAGCTTTCTATCACAATATCTCAAGTCACTCAACCCATACACACACATCCTATAGTCCATACTACTCCAAAGTAACCACACATCCCTATTACAATTGTAGGACCTCTACCCACATACCCAACACAAAAATCTATCACACAATCACCCAACAAGGTGGGAATGACTAACATGTTACAATCCTCAATTAAAATGTTTACCAATGGCATACCTTCTATATGGATTACTTATACAAACCCCATTGTTCCATATAATCCTTCCATGAACCCACCACCTTCAAAAACCATAGTAACATTGTCTATCTATCAAGCCATGATGAAAGCCTCTCACCCTTAGGAGACCATTCACCCTCAACAAGTGACTTTCATCCCTTAAGAAAATTCATTTCAATAATTCACAATCCCCACTCAAGCTACACATGCTCCTCATGCAACACAAGAAACATTTTCATCTACATAGAATCTCTCACAATATGTAAGCAAAGCTCAAGGGATTTGAACCTTTCAACCCAACCCTAATTAGAAACTACACACCACCCAAGTCAATCCATAATTTGTAGCACAAACCATGACTCTACCTTTTCCACCTACTCAGCCTCAACCACAATTCACCTCTGTGTTGGTATACCTCAATTTTTTTTAATGCCAACCTTTACCTTCATGCATAATGTTGCACAACCACCACCATCTAGTCAACCTAGTTCACAAATCACACCCATATCTGCCTATGTGAAATATCTTTCCATGAAAACTATCATTGCTGCCACTTAGATCACATGTGTTCTCCTCTATAGCACAACTATATATCAATCATACCTACACAATTCAATTATACACCTCAACCTACTTATCACTAGCCATAACTTGTAAAAACCACAATCATCTCATGTCCCACCTACCTACTAACAACCTTATTAGAAACTAAAAAAATAACCACAACAACTATCACAAACCTACATCCTAACTTATAAGCAAATAAATAAATAATAACCATAATAGAAACCTCAACACACCTATTAGACATCTTAGTCCACCTATCAGCAAACACTTGAACCCACTTATCAACCATCAAAAAGCACCTATGGAAAGTCTTATCTTGCTTATTGGATAACCCAATCTACATACTAACCATCCCTACAAACCTATTAAGGACCTACCTAAAAACCACTATAGCTTTCCCCTTTCATTGTACCAATATATAATGTGATAGGTGTCCCCACTTCAAAACCTATCAATCTTATGTCGGAGTAGATGAAGAGTCCCCTAAAATAATTACAGGTTGGATCTGAGGCCAATACCTTTAATTTTTAGGAGTTTTGTATGTACCTTTTTGACAAGTCCATAACTGCCCTCCCTTCCCAAAAATACTTTGAGACTCCAAAATTTAATAAGCATTAGAGAAAGGGAGATCTAGTTAATCATTTCAAGTATCTCTTCATGGCTTGTTAGGAGGTGGTCTATAATGACAATTACCTCATGTGCCTATTCTCGAATAGTCTAGGAGGTCTTTCCTTAGAATGGTTGCATTAAATCCCCTATGACATTATTAATACATTTGTAGAGCTGAGAGATAAGTTTGTATCACAATATGCTCATAATGCTAAAATGAACTTACACTCTTGGACCTTTGTATTGCCAACCAAAAGGGTTGGGAGAGCCTTGGTGATTACCTCTATAGATGGCAAGCCCTTTCAACTCATCTCTTATACAAACCCCTTAGGACACATATAGTCACTATCTTCATTGATAATTTTCATCCTAAGATGGCCTACAACATGTGGATAAATTGCATTAATTTTGTCAAGGATATCTAATAAAAGAGGTCTAGTATCAAGAAAGGGTTGAAATCTAAGGGGATAATAAAGCTCTACAAGGAACCCAACAAAAAACCTAAGAATGATCACCCTATTTATTAGAACAAGAACAAGAATTTTTTTGGTGATGGAGCAATTGATACCAATAATGTCTAGGTTGTAGCTTACATGCCTCCTCCATCCCCACCTATCATCCAACAAATGACCCATCATAAAAATGTCATCTCAATTTCCCATGAACAATGAAACCCATATTCTAGAACACTCAAAAGTGTACCTTCACCCCCTTGGGTAAACCCCTAGACACAATCTTCTATAAGATGGTTATGAATAATTTAAAATTCTATCTACATACACAACCCTTCAATGATTCTACTTTGAAACCCATGTGGTACAAGAAGAATGAGCATTGTGACTATCACCATGTAAAGGGGCATGCTAAAATCAAATGCATGAAGCTTATTAGTTAAACTTAGGATCTTATTAATAAAAAAGAGATTAGTTTTTAACCTCCTTCTCACATTTCACCTAAAAATAATCTTCAAATAAAGTAATATGCTTTCCCCAAGAACAATTCAAGTGTTGGTCCCTCTAACACTAATCCTAGGTCACAAGGTCAAACCAACAAGAATCAAAGTAATTGCAATAGTGGCAAGGATTATACTACTATAACCATTGATAATGTTAACATCTTTAACTAAATTACACAAGTTGAAGATCATGTAGGAATGATTCACATTAAATTAAAAGACGCTCAATCCATAATTACCACTCAATGGAGAAGAATATATTTTTTCAATGCATCTTCCTCTAGTTTATAATATAACCTCCTAGAACACCTTGGTGACACCACCACCTAGATCTCCTTCACACAACACCCATCCATTAGGATATCCTCACCAAGGCTTTGTAAGATTTCCATTTCCCCAAGTATATGTGGATAAATTTCATGAATACTTTCAAGAAAATCTAAGAAAATGGATTTAGTATCAAGAAAGGGTTGAAATGTAAGGGAATAATAAAGCTCTACAAGGGACCCAACAAAAAACTTGGGAATGATCTCCCTTGTTATTAAAACAAGAACAATAATTATGTTGGTGATGGATCTATTGATACCAAACATGTCTAGGTTGTGGATTCCATGCCTCCTCCATCTCCACCTATCTTCCAACAAATGACCCATCATATAAATGACATCTCAATTCCCCAAGAACAATGAAAACCAATAGTATAGAATAATCAAAAGTGTACCTTCACCCCCTTGGGTGAACCCTATATGTAATCTTCTATAATATTTCTAAGACCAATTTGGCAGTCTATCTATATACCCAACCCTTCAATGAGTCTACTTTCAAACCCATGTTGTGTAAAAAGAATGAGCATTGTGACTATCATTGTGTCAAGGGGCATGCTAAAATCAAATGCACGGAGCCAAATAATTAAATTTAGGATCTTATCCATCAAAAGGAGATCACTTTTTAACCTCCTCATATTTCACCTAATTAAAATCTTCAGATAAATCAGATAAATTAAATTTAGGATCTTATCCATCAAAAGGAGATCACTTTTTAACCTCCTCATATTTCACCTAATTAAAATCTTTAGATAAATCAGTATGCATTCCCCAAGCACAATTCAAGTGTCGGTCCCTCTAACACTAATCCTAGGTCACAAGGTCAAACCAACAATAATCAAGGTAATTGCAATAATGGCAAGGATTATACTACTATGACCATTGATAATGGTTACATCACCGACTATATTATAGAAGTTTAGGATTGTATACACTTAAAAATGGCTTCATTAATTGATTAAATATTTATTATTTAATTGATATTGACTTGATAAATTAATTAAATATTTATTATTTAATTAATAATTATTCCTCTATTTTTAAAATAAATTATTCAATTTATTTAGTAAATTCACTACAGTCTATTCCTCTATCCTAAGTCTTCTAATTAGTCTTATTAAAGTGATTTAATTAAATATACAATCACCTAAATATGACTAAGTTCCCTAGTCCACCTCACCTACCTAGTCACCTGACACATCACTTTGGCTAGAATAAATAATTATTATTAATTATTTATTAGTAATTATCCTCACCCACACATGTCCTATTCTTAAGGGCTATGTGGCCTCATAGGACTTGGTCTCATGACCACATGTCCTCTCTTAAACCAAGTCAAGGGACATGCCCTATTCCTAAGGGGCTTCTCAAGCCACCTTTAAGGGTCAAAGGTGACTCATGGGACACTTGTACAAAGAGTCCTCATGAGGAAAAGGTCTCTCCTTCTTTCTCTGTTGGGTCTTTGAGAGACACTTGACATGTGTCTTTCCCTTCCACCTTGTTCTCCTCCATGTCAATGTGAGAGGAACATCATCCCTAGTCTCCCTCTCACATTCCAACTACATCCCCATTTTTCTCAACTCTTTCAACCAAGTCAATCCTAGCCCTAGGATCTTCCACCTTTCATTCTCCACCGTACAATTGTGCCACCTAGGCCTAGATCCTCCAAAAATCTATAAAAGGAGCCTCATTTCCCCTTTGAGAGCTAATAGTTATTTTTGTAATAGGCATTCAAGCAATCAAGCAATCAAGCATCCAAGCATCCAAGCATTCTAAAAGCATTTAAGTATCCATATTATCATCAAATCCATCTTGCATTCCATCCATTAGTTCCATAATCAAGCTTTAAGCTTCCTTGCATTCATCATCAAATCTCCACACTTTGGTAGCATCTTGGGAAAAGGCTTCATTTGGAAATCTGAGAGCTCAACATCTTCAAGAAATCAAGGCTAGGAGAGAAATGGAGACAAGCTACATGGTAGGTGAAGGTAAAATGTTATTTTAGCTTCATTTTGATTGTATTCTTCATTGTAGTTTGCTAATTAGATAGATTTATTAATCTTTAAATAGTTAATTCATCATTTAGAATAGTATTCATCTAATTTTGCATACATTTTTGGCACCCATCGTGGGGCAACCCACGTTTTTCACTTTCAGTTTTTAGTTTTCCGTGTGCAAGTTTTTCTACAGGTTAATTTTACGCATTCATCCACGATTCCTGCACATCTGGTCATTTTTGCTGTGCATCCATTTCTTAACGACAATCGCAATTTTCCATTCTGCATTTCCATTTTCTATCAACTTGTTGCGCATTCATTCAACTATTTTGCGCATACATAATTTTCTGCTGCGCATTTATAATTTTGATGCATATATACTATCTCACTGTGCATTAGTATCTTTATGCTGTGCATCCATCTTTCTTGTACATTAATTCAATATTCCTGCGCATTCACTAACTATTATTGTGCATTTGTTTTATACAGTAGATACATAAAGTTTTTCAAAGTTATTTGGATTTTTGCTAATCTTTAACAAGTGTCTGTTCGTTCTGGTAGTGTTTTAGGCTATTTTGCAGGACGTTATTTTGAAGACCCCATTTGCTAAGAAATTTTTTTCTAATAGTTTGATTGCAGATTGCCAAGGGGTTTGCAAAATAAACTACAATCTCGTTTGGGCTTAAAAAAGACATGTTTTTGCTTTGTTTGTCTTGTTTAGCATAGAATCAAGTGTTTGTCATGTTTTTTTTTAAAGCTATTTGTAATCCCAAAATTATAACAATGTATCCTCTCGCCTTGCCATTCGTGGACCTTGGGTGTAAGAGAAATTGTTATAATTTTTAGAGGGAGGTCTTTTGTGGGAAAAGAGGTACTCACCCCAAGGAACGACCCAATCGGTAACAGGATAAAGCCCTTCCAAATTGGTATATAAAAAATGCTAGTGTGATTAGTCTCACATTAGACAGGTGTGAATTCATTGTGGCAACCAAAATCTCCTCCAGTACCCTATTGGTGTGTTAAAGTCCTACTTAGTATAGGTGAAAGCCTTGCTTTGAATGGATTGGGAGAGCCCCCTTAATTGGAAAAATGACTTGGTCACAACCACTTGAACGGATGTCCTTATTAAAAGATTTTGTATAGTGGCCAAAAACCTTCTATCTGTTGGCTCAAGGAGTCACCCAAACTCGTGAAGACACCCCACATTACTCACGGTTCATAGTAGAGATAACAGTTCTTTGGGAAGTAATGACCCATTGAATTTAAAACTTGGTGTGCCTGAGAAGTGAGTGCATTATAAGGAGGAGCCCGTGCCTCCAAGTTCCTAGGCTGTCTGCTATGAATTTGCGTGGCTGAATTTTATTATCCTAGTGGGGATTCAACAGATATCATCCTTACCAACCATAGGATTGTAAGCATGTTTGTGCATTCATATTAGCATAGTTAGATTAAAATCATTTCTATCTTGCATGTGTGTGTTTATGAATTTTTCATTTGCCAAAAACCATAAAACATAAAAAAAATCAGACCAAATTCATAATCTTGTTGTTCAAATCAATCAGAAACAAAAAACTGCGCATTCATACCAATTTGCTATGCATACATTAAACTATTTTGTGCATTAGATAATTTTTCCACGCATCGGTCACAAATTGCTGCACATCTGTCTCATCTTGTTGCACATTTATCAATCTGTCCTGCGCATTTTTGATGCGCATTTACAACAGTGAGCATTTCTACAAACTTTGAAATTTTCAAAATCACTTTTTCAAATACCCATTTTCGTCCTTAGTAAGATTCTGGAAAAACATTCAAGATACATAGACCACTGATCTTTAGTTTGACCATTTTCATCACTTTTCATCAATTTTCATCAACCTTTCTTCACCAAAAATCATGAAATCATTTCTTCCAATCTTTTGAAATTCCAAATCTAGTGTTGAAACATTTCCCTATCTATCAAATTTTGATCTTTGTGAGTTTATCCTATCAGGATCTATCATCCTCAATCAAACTTACCTAGGTTATTATCTCTTGATTTTCTTTGTCATAGCATAGTGAACTCTATACTTCCTATTGACTTAGATTTTATCCAGTTGTCTCATCATTTTTCAACACCTTTTCACTATCTTTTCTGTCCATCATTTCCATATCTTTTCATCAAACATCTTTCATTCCATAAATTAATTTTCTCATTTTATGGTTCAAACTCGATCTCAGAAATTAAAACAACCCATTGTTTTAGAATCCCTAGAAAAAATGGAAGGAAGAAAAAGTAATGATGAGAATCCTTGGCCCGAAGCTCCTAAGAAAACTTCACTTTTTACATCCGAAGAGGAACCCACAGATCAAGAACTTAAGGATGCTACACAAGATTTTCAATTTTATCATGTCATGGAAAGACTCGTAGACCTAGATAGGGAGATGTATTTCCTCATGCTTGCTTAACAAGGAGCCAAAATACCAAGTGATTTTGATATTTCTCATCTTAGAGAACTGACTATTGTAACCAATCAAGAAATTCCTAGTAGTTCTCAAGATACTCATGGAGAAAAAGAAACCAAGAAATCATCTGATGCTTCTCAAAATGATCAGCAAGACCATGATTCCCAAAATCATGCTTCTCAAAAAAATTCTTCCCACAACAATGTCTCCCAAAATACTCAAGGAAACATGTTATCTTTGGATCCCGTTCTACAACAAATCCAAATGCTTCAACAACAAATCCGTGACATCCAAACTGGATGATCAACAAAGAAGTATTCCTTGGATGATATATGTCCTTATCCTTTTGATAAGAATTTAGCAATGATTCCATTCCCTCCTCATTTTGAGGTACCAAAATTTGACAAATACAAAGAGAATTCAGATCCACAAGACCATATTCGTGAGTTTTGTGCTACTTGTATTGAAGTCACTCACAATGACACTTATCTTATGCGACTCTTTCCACAAATTTTAGGAGGACAAGCCATGGAATGGTTCTCTAAACTACCCCCAAGCATCAAATCTTTCAATGAGCTTCTTGACAAATTTGTGACTCATTATTCATATAACATCAAACATGAAGTCACTATGCTTGATCTTTGCAATGCACATCAAAAGAATGGAGAACCCTTCCTTACTTTTTTGCAAAGATGGCGTCAATTGTTTGCCAAATATCCATGAACGATTCCTGAACAAGAAAAGATGGATATTTTTGTGCACAACCTTACACTAGAAATGAGTTATAGGTTACAATTACAATGCCCACCAAACTTCAATAAGCTCATAGAAAATGGTATCAAATTTGAGGAAGCCATGGTCCGAAAAGGTGAGATAAAACTTTATTCTAAAGACAATGCTGGATCCTCAAATTCCAATTCCAACAACTACAACAATGACAAATCAAAATTATGGAATAAAAACAAAAACATTGTCAATGATGGGATTGTTGATAATCGTAATGTCAAACCAACACAACCCCTTCTCAATCTCACAAGTCAGGCGAATGCTACTCAAGGAACTTACAAAAATCAATCATCAAATCAAAACACCAATAAAGATTCATCTAAACCAAGATTTCCTTTTATGTCACCTCGAAGAAATTTTACTCCTTTAGGGGAATCCCTCGAATCAGCATTAGGGAAGTTAATCATGAAGAAACTCATTATGCTTCCTAAAATGAAAGACTATGAACCTAGAGTAAAACCTTCTTGGTGGAATGCGAATGATTATTGCAAGTTTCACAGAGGGAAAGGACATAAAACCAATGACTGCCTAAGAATAAAAAATGTAGTTCAAGATCTAATTGAAAGTGGTGAAATTAGTGTTGATGGACATACCTCAAATGAATCACATACAGCTTTCAAAGATCCACTTCCTGAGCATGAAAAAGGAGGTTCTTCCAACACTAAGAGTGATAATCAAGCCAATTATAATTCTACTCCATATTGATATGTTGGTAACATTTCTGAATGTCATCCTTCTAAGTATTATGCCAATGTCATTACCATCAAAGGAAAATCAGAGAGTCAACCAGTCCATGTTACTACTCATGCTCAATCCAAAGTTACTCTCCAAGGAGTCCAGTCTAAACCAAATGTACCTCACAACAAGTCTGTTTATGTCCCAAAGTCTACAACGAATATTTCCAACTAGTACAACCTTTTGGACCAACTCAAGAAAACACCTGCCTAGATATCCATCTTAGAGCTTTTGTGTCTATCCCCATCTCACAAAGATATCCTTGAAAAAGCTCTCTTAGAGACCCAAGTCCCCACAAATCTAGATCATCATCAATTTCAAGCTATGGTGGGCCACTTAACAACCCTGCATTACCTATCCTTCATTGAAAATGATGACTTAGCTATTACCCAACCTCATAATGCTCCCCTACATATTGAAGTCCTTGTCCAGAGTCACAAAATCAAATGAGTGCTAATGGATGGAGGAGCTGGCTTAAATATCTGTACATTGAAACTAGTCCTTGCATTGGGATTCTCTAAAAATGTTGTTGATCCCAAGAAGAAAATAATGATAAAAGCTTATGATGATGAAGAGTGGTCATCCAAGGGATCTATTGTTCTACCAATCTGAGTAGGTCCTATAATCAAAGATGTACCTTGCCAAGTTCTAGACATGGATCTTGCTTATAACATTCTCTTGGGAAGACCATGGATTCATTCCATGCAAGTTGTACCATCAAACTATCATAAATGCTTGAAATTCCCTCATAATGGTCAGGAAGTCACTATCAAAGGAGACACTAATCCATTCTAGTATTGTAGCTCTGTGAAGACATCTGACTCTTTGATACATTATAACCGTACTGGATATTCTACAACTACACCCAGTGATCCCAGTAATATAGCATCAACTTTGAAATCAAATGGGATCAAGATAGACATAAAAGAAAGAAGTATGGGAGAATACACTTTAGGTCAAGCTCTTTGCATCACAGAGTTACCTTTATCTCCTAGATCATATGGTAGATCTTTGATCACTAAACAACAATCAGGATCCCCTTCAACACTTGTTTATGACACATTTATAAGTGGGGGCACAATATCCAAAGAGGTAGCTAAGCGAAATGCTAATCATTTGCTTAAGTCATAGAAAAATGAAGAGGATGTCAAACATGAATATATATCACCTAATGTCTATGGTAAAGGGTACACTTTGCTACAAAAGATGGGATACCAAGGTTCTGGACCTATAGGGTTACAAAGAGAAGGGGTTATCAAACCAATTTTGAAAAATCCAAACTATCAAAGAGACACTACAAGATTAGGATACAAAGGAGAAGGACCAAAAGAACCAAAAGGAAAAGCAAAGGTCACACCTTTTCATGAGATATCTAAAGCTCCTGCTTTACAATTCAGAAAGAATGGTATGTATGTAGATCCAAAGAAACAAAGGATAGCACAGAGAATCATTGATAGACTTGGGGATAATGATGATTCTGACTCAAATGATTATGAATGGGATTCATTATCTAATTGTACTAAAGAGATAGGATTTGATGTTGTCCATCACTATAATAACGATTACCATGAGGGAGAGAGTTCAAAGACTGACTCACTAGGATTGGTCCCATGTGATACTACTTTTGTCGATTGTGAGGAAAGTGACGTTTATCTTGCCATAGACAAATCAGATGAGATTATGGAAATAGACCTCACGGATACTATCATAAACATTGACAAATTTTCCATCAATACCATCTCTGCCTTTGAAACTGACCTGAATGATCCAATGCCCCTTGTACATCCCGAGCTTATTGATTGGGATTCTCTCGATCATCCATAACTTAATGTATTCCATAATGATGATGCAATCATTGACTATCTTGGAATCAGAGATCATTTACCTCTAGGAGGTCACAAGTTAGGATTTTTGATAGAAATTAATGACATGGGCTACTTTGGTGAGAGTGCCAATCCTTTTAGTCATAAAAATATAAAAATAATCAACAGATATAATGGTGAAAACCACTCAGTGGCAGTATTAGATCCAAAAATAGTAAAAAGAAATGACACATCTGAGGGTGAAAACATCTCTGAGGTGCCTGATGATGGAAGGATTGACACTCTTCCCAACTATCTATATCAAGAGCAATTTGCTATTCTTATAGAATCAATAGTACCTCTTAACATTGGAACAAAAGAGTCTCCGCACATCATCAAAGTAGCAGCATCCTTGACAGAATCAGAGAAAGAATCTTTTGAATTTTTTTTCAAAGAAACACAAATCAACTTTGCTTGGTCCTATGCTGATATGCCTAGCCTGGATCCAAATCTCATTATGCATCATTTATCTATCAGACCAAGTGTAAAACCAGTTAAGTAGAAGCTCCACAAGATGCACCCCCACATTGCACTAATGGTTAAAGAAGAATTGAAGAAGCTCCTAGATGTTGGATTCATTCGAGCTATTGATTATGCCGAGTGGATTTCAAATATTGACCCCGTCTCAAAACCAGACAAGTCTATCAGGATTTGTATTGATTTTCAAGATCTTAATAAAGCTTGTCCAAAAGATGACTTTCCTCTGCCAAATATTGACATTATTGTTGATCTGACAGCTGGGCATGAGATGTTATCATTAATAGATGGATTTTTTGGCTATAACCAAATCAAGATTGCGCCAGAAGACCAAGAGAAGACTACTTTTACTTGTCCATGGGGTACATACTACTAGAATGTGATGCCTTTTGGCCTCAAAAATGCTGGAGCAACTTACCAAAGAGAAATGACCACAATCTTTCATGATATGATGCACACCATTATGGAAGATTATGTTGACAACATTTTAGAAAAATCGAAAGATAGAGCTAGTCATTTGAGAGTGTTGGATTGAATATTCACCCAGGTGGAAAAGTATTAGATTCGACTCAATCCAAAGAAATGTGCATTCGATGTCACATTCAGTAAACTATTAAGGTACATTGTCTCAGCTAAAGGAATCAAAGTAGATCCAGAAAAAGTTAAAGCAATAATGCAGATGGCTTCCCCCACTAACATTAGTCAGTTAAGATCCTTGCAGGGATGTCTTCAATCCATCCAAAGATTTATTTCTCAACTAGCAGATCGAAGTCATCCCTTTCAACATTTTGTGCATAAAAATATCTTATTCCAATGGGATGATCAGTGTGAAGCAACTTTCAATAAAATCAAGCAATATCTGGAAAATCCTCCAACTCTGATGTCACCAATTCTAGGCAAGCCACTCTTGCTCTACATTTTAGCTACGACAGTTTCACTAGGTGCTCTACTGGCTCAGCAAGATCATTAAGGAAAATAAAAAGCCATCTATTATATCAGTCGCACCCTAGTGGGATATGAGCTAAACTATTCTCCTATAGAAAGAACATGTCTGGCCATTGTTTTTGCATCATAGAAGTGGCAACATTACATGTTGTCACATTCAATCTAGCTCATCACAAAGATTGATCCTTTAAAGTATCTATTAAGCAAAACAACGTTGACAGGTAGATTGGCTAAGTGGGTCATGCTACTTAGTGAATTTGATATTGAATATGTAGACATGAAGGCTATCAAAGGTCAAGTGATAGCAGATCAACTAGCAGATTCTCCATTAACAGATGACCAACCTATACACATAGAGTTTCCTGATGCACACATCTTGGCTTTATCTACACAAACCTGGCAACTATATTTTGATGGATCGTATACTCAACAAGGTTTAGGAGTTGGTATTCTTTTTGTCACACCACAAAGATACACAATTCTAAAATCTTACAAACTACTCTTTCCTTGCACCAACAATGTAGTAGAATATGAAGCCTAACTAATTGGGTTAAAGATGGCTTTACAATGGAAAGTAACCAAAATAAATATCTATGGGGATTCTCAGTTGATTCTAAACTAGGTTAATGATGATTATTAGACTAAAGATGATAAGTTATTACCATATAAATGTATGGCTGATGACTTCAAACAATATTTCTCAGTCATCACTTTTGAGCAGATTCCTTGGCATGATAATAAGGTTGTCGATGCAATGGCAATGATTGCTTCTTTGTTTGATACAGAAGATACCAAGGTCCATTTTGAGTTCTTGGTGGAATCCCTGACTTTTCCTGCATATGATGATCCTGATATGAGTATTATATGTCATCTAATTGGAAACGACTCCCCAATCTATGGAAAAATTTATTCCTATCTGAAAAATGACATCCTACCCCCTGACCTATCCTAAAATAAAAAATGAACTTTTCTCCGCCAAGTCTCTTGCTATGTCCTAATATCTGATACCCTTTATCGGTGAGGTCTTGACGGTACTCTCCTATGATGTCTCAAGCATGATGAAGCTCAAACTACCTTGCAAGATGTACATGAGGGTATTTGTGGGACACATTTGAGTTGTCCCTCTTTAGCTAAGAAACTCATGCGTATGGGTTATTATTGGCCTACCATGGAAATAGATTCCTTTCATTTTTCTAGGGCATGCAAGAAATGTCAGATACATGGAAACCTTATTCATGCTCCAGCGCAAGAGTTACATCCTTTTAAAACTACCTTTCCATTCATTCAGTGGGGGCTCGACCTTGTAGGTGCTATCAACCCTCCATCTTCCAATGGTCACAAATGGATTCTCACTACAACAGAATATTTTAATAAATGGATTGAGGCCATTCCATTGATTACCGCCACAGGGAAAGAAATATCCATGTTTATCTTAAATTATATCATTTGTAGATATGGTATACCTATGTATCTCATTACTGATCATGGGAAACAATTTCAAAATCAGGACATGGATGAACTGTGCACAAAATTCCATATCACCCCTAACTATTCCATCATATACTATCCCCAAGGAAATGGCCAAGCTAAGGCGTCAAATAAAACTATTGTTAAAATCCTACAAAAGACTGTCAATGATGCTGGTCATGACTAGCATATCCAACTGAATCCAGCCTTATGGGCTTACCATACCTCCATCCATACTCCTACTGGAGCCACCCCATATTCCCTTGTCTATGGATCCAAAGCAGTCTTGCCCGTTAAGGTTGAGTTGCCTTCACTTCGTGTCACTCTCAAAGATTTGATTCCTGATGAAGACTATAGAGTTTCATGGTTGACTGAACTAGAACTACTGGATGAACACTTTCAGAGAGATTATGATCATTTGAAAGTCTATCAACAATGTATGTCTTGTCAGTATAACAGTAAGGTAAAGATCAGAGACTTTCAGCTGGGTGACTTAGTCCTTCGCGAAAATCCAAAGAATCAATTGCATTGTGAGAAGGGCAAGTTCGAACCCAATTGGTTAGGTCCTTTTGTAGTTACAACAATTTATGGTTCTAGGGCTTATCAATTGTCCACACCTGAGGGAGATCCTTTGGATGAACCTATTAATAGTATCCATCTCAAGAAGTTCTATCCTTGAAATCCCAATGCAAGGGCTATGTATATATTTTGTAAATACAAAAAATTATAAAAATCCCCAAAAAAAAATAAAAAATCAAAAGAAAATTGCAATAAAAGCATATGGTGAAAACTCGGAAACAAGCACCATGTGTATCAAGTTAGCTCCTTTATCTATTAGGATTCTTCTAGTGTGTCTGTTCATTGTCTATATCCACAATAAAATGGCTAGTTAGTCCCCATACCCGCCATGTACATATCATAATAAAATGGCATGTCTTCATCCTAGTCTTGTTGCGTCTTTCTTCATCCTAGTCTTGTTGCATCTTTCTTCATCCATAATAAGTTAGTCCACCACCTAGCTGGGGGCATGTCCTCAACCTAGTTCAGGAAGTGGATCTATGATAGTCATGACTCTTAGAGGACACAATAGATTATTTTCACCAGACAAAGCAAACACAATCAAACGTTCTTTCACAATGATATCTTTATGATGAATCAGAATCTATGATCTATCCTTCGAAACATGACTATTTATCTATCGAATCTTGACTATAAATCATCACTTGAACTGATCACTATATCTTACACTATCTTTTTGGCAAAAGAAATGTATATTCATGACAGGCATGTTAGAATGATTTGTTGTAGATTATGCATTCATATCTAGATTTCATTGTTATCATGTTTCCTATGCTATTCTAGGATATCTTTGACATGAGTTTGAAACTCTAATATGTCATTGATTAGAATAGCCATGATGGGGCATGGTATTTTATTTGATTGTTGTTTGTGGGATATTTTCTGATGAAATTGAAGGAAAAAATAATTGGGGTGTTTGCACATAAGTGCCTTCATCCATTTAATAGTATTGACAACATCCAAATCATGTTGCTCTACATATGCTATTTATGGTGATACGCCAGCACATACCTTGATTCCAAATATTTGTTCCCTGATGGAGGGGGGGAATATTCATTGTCTATTATGAAAATGAAACTTAGGTCATCTCGGTTCAATTATACCTAGATTCTTGTCAAGTTTGCTACATTAAACTCCATGCAAGAAGTGCTCAGGTCATCCTAGTTCAATTATACCATGATGCTTGCATTTTCTTGCAACATAACGAGCTCAATGATGAAAATCAAGTTCTAGTTATTATGAAGTTCTAAGATGTTACCTAAAGTTGTGGAGATACATTCATTTCATATTGCATTTCATTTAAACAGTTCATGACTTACATATCAGTGCTCCTTTTATAGAGATTTGTAGGTTACTTTTCTTATTAGGTTATCTGTTCTCCTAGTCTATTCTTCTTGTGTCAGATACATTGTTATTTAAGTTGAGGACATTTGGACAACAAAAACATTGAGTTTTATTTTGCATTTTACAAACATCAAATTCATTTAGGCCATGCATTATCTTTATTTGTTATGTTCATTTGTCTATTATCCATCTATATTACATGCATGTTTCATGTGTTGTTATAGTTGTTATTCATATCTCATTATCTTTTCGTTAGGGTGAACATTGTATATTTTAGTTATCTTACGAACATTTTCATTTATTATGCATTATACACATTATATATCATTCATTTCTTATCCATTATATGTATTTTACATCATTTATTTATTATCCATTACATGTGTTTCCAATCATCATTTATATCATTCATTTACATCACTCATTTATTATCCATTATCCACATTGTTCATTACATCATTTCATTAGTCATCGCATAAGCATTTGTATAGTGTAAACTCATTTAAGACATGCATTTATATCAACATCATATGATTAACCATTAAGCATCAAATATATCAAATAGTATATAAAGCATTTTTGCATTCTAAGACATACATTCTATGCATATTAAAGTAAATCATCACATTCTGCATGTCAGTATGCACATGTATATAAATCATCAAAGTAAATCATGATAGAATTGCATCACTGTATATATTGAGTCCATCATATAGAGTCAATCATACAAAGTCCATTAGATATAACAAAACTGTCCAAATGTCCAATGATATAAAGCAATATAACAATATATCCAATGTCCGTGTCTATCAAGTCAAAAATATAATGATACAATGATAAAATGGTACAACAGTGTATATAATGATCTCTCAATTCTATGAGCCACTACCTCCAGACTCTATCTACCGCTATCTACGAGATGCAATGTGGCCCTGTGCTACTGAACTACCTGATGCTGAGGATCCACCCTGATCTCCCGAACCTGTCAGTGCTCTAGGAGGGCATGATGATACACCTCCTCCACCAGTTGGCACCTATCTATCATGAACTACCATCCTAATAGCCACTGAGCTCTCCCTGTAGCTCCCAATCCACTAATCCCTCAGGACTACTTGTCTATAAGCCTCTCGCCAGTAGGATATCTCCTTCCCAGCATGTATCATGGCTCTAATGATATCTCCATGGGGACCCAAATCTTCTGTGTGCTATAGCTCATCTAGTAACATCTCCAACTCCCCAAGTCTCTCAAGGGCTACATCCTACTCATGCCTAAGTAGCCCCATCTGGCTCTCCAACCTCTCAATCCACCGCTCTAGACTGGGAACATGGTCTGCTTGCACCTGTGTCATTTCTAGTCAGACTAGATATGAGTCTATATCAGGATCATCCTCCTCTACAACATCTCTCTATAAGTAGGGATCTTGTCCCCTGATATCCATTTCTATTGCCTACTCCTAAGCATCTACATCCACATCCTCCATAGGGGCATCTTGCTCATCCAATCCATCACTAGGGATCTATCCACCCTGTACTACTCTACCCTAAGCTAATAATATGTCGACCTCATCCTATGCTGGTACAACTGGTCCCTATACTAGGGTAGCTAGTATCTGTACCTGGGCTACTGGAACCTGTAGTGGAGCTCTTACAGCTGGCTGTGCTAGCTATGCCAGGGGCTATCTCTATCCATGTCTAGCTAGGGGTGGCATCAATCCCCTCTGTCTAACACTGCCTCCTCTCATCCAAGGACCAGCCCTATTACCTCTCCCCCCATCTCCTCCATCACCTCCACCATCACTGCCATCACCTCTCCCTCATCCCCGCCTATCTCTCCCTCAGCATCTCCCATGGTGTCTATCTACTGGATCTCTCTCTAGTGGCCTAGCAGCTAGATCAGTCAATTATGGAACTGGAAAGTCTCTAAGGAACTACTCCAGATTAGTAGTCATCCCGGGGTCTACAACACCCTGTCTCATAATCCATGCCTGGAATGGCATGTCCAAAAAATCTTGTCGGGCCACATCAAAAGATGCCACAGGTCCCCAATCCCGTCTCTCCTGATGATTCTTGGAAAACCCTATCACTCCTAAGGGCATGCCCTGGATCTTGCCAAACTGGCGCAGAACTCGGCTGACCAACTGTCTCTCCAAAATAAAGGGTGTCCGCCCTATCAGCTATCATGACTCAAAACAAAATCCCAATTTTCGCTCATCATCTTAGGGCTCACATCCTAGGTAAGGCCTCCATGTCACTGAATCTAATGTTTCAAAGGTGTACCACCAAAACTCCAAGTGTCACAGTTTTTCCTAAGACAAAATTGATGAATATAGATGTATGTACGAATGTCCTGCGCCGTGAAATCTAATAGCTACAGACCGTGTCACTGCAATGTGCTCCCATGCCCAAACATGGAGTAATGTGACACCTATTGATAGTGATGCTCCTCTATGATACACCTCCTGATGCAGATCATGATATAGGTGCACTAATAAACAAACCCCCCAAGAAAAATGGGTCCCATCCATCATCCACTGTAGAGTGCGGCCCCATCCAACTACAAATCTATGTGAGCTATGATCAGGGAAAATGAAACCCCCAATCGCTCCAGCTAGTACCACTGGTAGAGGCTCATATAAATCCACCATGTCCTCCCAGCTGATCTCCCCCTCATCGATGTCATCATCTCCAAATATGGCTCTGCACTCTATCACTCTGCTATGTCAATCATGCTGTACTAACT
Source organism: Chamaecyparis obtusa (assembly GCA_027943335.1). Taxonomy (NCBI): domain Eukaryota; kingdom Viridiplantae; phylum Streptophyta; class Pinopsida; order Cupressales; family Cupressaceae; genus Chamaecyparis; species Chamaecyparis obtusa. Next base: position 479,693 of record BSBK01003603.1, read on the forward strand.
CCCCTATGATAGGAAGCTGGAGGATGCGATATACATCCTCTAGTGTAATAGTCATCTCCCCTGTCGGAAGATGGAAGGTACTCATCTCCGAGTGCCACTACTTTGCTAGTGCTATCATCATACTCTAGTTTTCCCTAATCTTGGGTGTGTAAATCACATGATATAATCTAGATGCACCAATTAGTAGTCTATCAGTCTCTGATAGCGCCGGTCTCAAATTCTATGTGACATGATATCTCTCCTGTGACATCAGAATATCAGTAATGTCCTCCTATACAAATCAAATAAAATCAAGCTATCAAATTTTGATAAACTAATCTACAACATCTATCTATCCTACTATATCAACTACAAACATGTTCTATCACATGTTTTAATAGATGATTTTATCAATCATCTAGTATCAAGACTGGTTAACTAGCAACCGTGCTACAATGTTTCCTATCTTGACCTAATCAATCAAATTTAACTGATGATGGATCAAATCAGCTTATCAACATCTAGTTTGACCTATTTGACTTTCTAATTTGACCAAATTCTATCCATCAAACAAATGCGCAACACAAAAAAAAGCATGCGCCATAACTTTTCACATTTGTGCAGGAGATCATGTATGCACAATTTTATTGCACATTTGCGCAATAATTCATAACCAATGCACCAAAAGAACCGATGTGCATTTTTACTCTACATTTGTGAGAACAAAATTTTCTTCTAGCTTGAATGCACCATTTCCTTAAATGAATGCGTAGAACTTTTGAATTTCTGCGCAAACGTTGCTAATTATTGCACATTCATGCACCACAATGGCACATTCATTTTTTGGCTAAGAACAATTTTTTTTTCTAATCTAAACCTAAGATTAGATCTACCCTAACATGCTACAAATCTATGGTAAATCATTCAAAAGCATCGATTTGACAAAGAGGATTGAATCACCTACCGGCTCACCCGAATCGGGTGGTCGCTGGAAGCGTCTGGCCCTCTCAAAGTGGTGATCTGACAACAGGAATGACATCCTGGTGGCTCTTCTCTTCTCTCTCTCGCGCTTTGATCTCCAAATGACAAGTGTGCACAATGAGCTTATTGTGGACCCCTTAGCCCTATTTATAGCATGTGGACCCTACCTCTCATTTTTATTTTGTTTCACCGCATTTTCACCCATCTTTTCTCCTGTTTCTTTTGTGAGATTGATTATCCAACATCAAAAACAAAAAATAATAATCCAAAAAAAAAAAAAACAACAAATGAAATAATCTTTTTTGTTAATCAATCTCTCGAGGGGGCATGCTTAGGTCATTTCAGACATTGTCTGGGGCAGGGGCAAAATACTTGAATTTTTTTTTGAAACAATGTGACATACACATTATTTCAAAGAGGGGCAAAATGTATACACTTAAAAATGGCTTCATTAATTGATTAAATATTTATTATTTAATTGATATTGACTTGATAAATTAATTAAATATTTATTATTTAATTAATAATTATTCCTCTATTTGTTAAATAAATTATTCAATTTATTTAGTAAATTCACTATAGTCTATTCCTCTATCCTAAGTCTTCTAATTAGTCTTATTAAAGTGATTTAATTAAATATACAATCACCTAAATATGACTAAGTTCCCTAGTCCACCTCACCTACCTAGTTACCTGACACATCACTTTGGCTAAAATAAATAATTATTATTAATTATTTATTAGTAATTATCCTCACCCACACATGTCCTATTCTTAAGGACTATGTGGTCTCATAGGACTTATTCTCATGACCACATGTCCTCTCTTAAACCAAGTCAAGGGACATGCCCTATTCCTAAGGGACTTCTCAAGCCACCTCTAAGGGTCAAAGGTGACTCATGGGACACTTGTACAAAGAGTCCTCATGAGGAGAAGATCTCTCCTTCTTTCTCTATTGGGTCTTTGAGAGACACTTGACATGTGTCTTTCCCTTCCACCTTGTTCTCCTCCATGTCAATGTGAGAGGAACATCATCCCTATTCTCCCTCTCACATTCCAACTACATGCCCATTTTTTTCAACTCCTTCAACCAAGTCAATCCTAGCCCTAGGATCTTCCACCTTTCATTCTCCACCGTAGGATTGTGCCACCTAGGCCTAGATCCTCCAAAAATCTATAAAAGGAGCCTCATTTCCCCTTTGAGAGCTAATAGGTATTTTTGTAATAGGCATTCAATAAATCAAGCATCCAAGCATCCAAGCATTCTAAAAGAATTTAAGTATCCATATTATCATCAAATCCATCTTGCATTCCATCCATTAGTTGCATAATCAAGCTTTAAGCTTCCTTGCATTCATCATCAAATCTTCACACTTTGGTAGCATCTTGGGGAAAGGCTTCATTTGGAAATCTGAGAGCTCAACATCTTCAAGAAATCAAGGCTAGGAGAGCAATGGAGACAAGCTACATGGTAGGTGAAGGTAAAATGTTATTTTAGCTTCATTTTGATTGTATTCTTCATTGTAGTTTGCTAATTAGATAGATTTATTAATCTTTAAATAGTTAATTCATCATTTAGAATAGTATTCATCTAATTTTGCATACAAGGATCATGTAGGAATGATTCAAATTAAAGGAAAAGACACTCAATAAACAGTTACCACTTGATAGGGAAGAATATATGTTTTTAGTGCATCTAATGCATCTTCCTCTAGTGTATAAGATAACCTCCTAGAACACCTTGGTGACTATTGGAAACTACAATTGAAACAATTTTTATATTGTCATTGATGTCAAACCTTAACAGGTGAGACAATTTCTATCTAGTAAAGTACCATATCTTTTGATTGATGAAGAGGATTTGAAAAGAGGAGATAACAAGAAGACCTATTAAACGGTTGAGTTGTGAGAAGCTACAATGGGTACTTGATTAGTTAGCACATTTGAAAGGTAATGTGTTGTTTATCTATAACACTAGGTGAAGAAGTTAGTGGTTTTGAAGCTTAGAAGAAATAAGGAAAGATAGTCTGAAAGCATAGGCTTAATCGAGAAAAAGAGAAGAATATTAAGAAACTTTAGTGTAAGCTGAGTGATGCTAGTGTTGACCGAGCACCAGATTAAACCAAGCAAATTTAGTGTCAATCGAGCATCAATAATTATCGAGTATCAGAGAATTAACTGAGCGAAGACATTAATTGTCAAGAAGAACAATTTTAGTGATGACTGAGCTATCCAGTGATGACTGAATAGAAGAACACAATGATGATTGAGTGTCAGTATTTTACAGTTTATGAAAAAATTGAGATTTTCAACCAACATAGTTGAATTCTTGGAATATGTAAAATGTGATGAAGATAAGGATGAATGACCTAGAACATTTAAAGCATGGTAAACCATTTTCTTATGGATTCAAGGAGAATTTTTGAGAAGTATCTAGAAGGATAAGGAGGAGAACAAAATGTTAGAAGAATTCAATGAATCTGACCTAAACCTAAGATCTACAAAGATGATTAAGTGAAAAAAGATTAAGCTAACTAATCAAGGAGGTATGAGAATGATCTAATTGTAGGTTATGCATGAGAGGTTTATTTTATTGATTGGTGAACCTAAGTAGAAGGATGAGAAGAGATTTAAAGAGCTGAACGGAGTTATGGTGATTTCTTGAAGGATTTCCAAGCAGATCAGATATGGAGATGATAATGAAGGCCATTTAGTAGATCAGCATATGAGATACATTGGATCTATATTTGCAAAGTGAGTTGTTTGTATCAGATCAAACATACTATTACTTTCTAACCATTGTATCAGTTAAAATCCTTTAATCAAGGTTGACCTAACAGTCATTTGTAAATCCTTTAATCAAGGTGACATTCTAATGGGATGTTCTTAAGCCCTCTAATAAGGCCACTCCTAATAGGCTGATTAAATCCTTTAATAGGGTCACACCTAACAATGTGTATTGTAAGGCTCCTCACATAGCTCACTTTAGAAGAGTGAAAATTTGGTAGCATGTTATTGGTGGTTTTTCCTAAATTGGGTTTCCAGGTTAAATCTTGGTGTCATACTTGTGTGAATGTTATTTGATGTGTTTTATAGTTAAGAGTTTTATATTCTGCAAGTTGATTACTTTTGGATAGTGGACTGCAAGTTTATATTACTAGATATATTCTATAGAGACCGAGTGGATAGTTGAATAGATCTAAGTTGGTTGAAGTGTTTAAAAGTTCAATTGGTACATCTAACCTAAGGATAACTGATTCCTGATTCCCCCCCCCCCCCCTCTCATTTATTCTAAGATCATTCTAATAATTGGTATCATAGCTTGTGGTGCTTGTAAGGAAAATTTTGAAGGTACTTGAAGCTAAAGATCAAGATGTACAAAAAGGAGGTATCGAAGCTGAACAAGGAGAACTTACCTGCATGGAAAAGTTTGATGAAGTTACACCTTGTTGGAATTGGTGATGTAGAAAAATACTATGTGGAACATGAATACATAACAATACCAACACCTTTGACAACCCAACATATGAAGGAAAAGAAAGAACACAATCATGAAATGTTGGAGATTGCATCATCCCTACATTATCCTAAATTTGAAGACATCAAGGACTGTACCAATGCAAAGAAAATGTGGGACACACTGACATCTATGTATGGTGGAGACACAAATGTTTTAAGAGCCAAATCTGAAAGCTTGAGAGGTAAGTTTGATGAAATGATAATGTTAGAAGGTGAAAGTATTTTTCAATATTGTGCTAGAGTTAAGGAGGTTGTAAATGCTATTAGAGGAGCTAATGGAAATATTGATGATGAAACTATTATTAGAAAAGTTTTGAGAACCCTACTTCCTATTTATGCTATTAGAGTTTTTGCAATACAAGAACTGAGATGTTCTCCTGGTACCAATTTAACTTTGGAAGGTCTTGTTGGTAGACTTACTACTTTTGAGTTGTCAAATTTTGATAATTTCACTACTCATAATATTGAATTTGCATTCAAATATCAATTGGTTCTTCAAAAGTCTAAGAAAGAAAAAGAAAGATGTTTGAATAGTGACAGTGACACTTTTGATGATGATCTTGATGATCGTGAGGCACTTATGGCTAGAAGACTACCGAGAGGAAAATGAAAATTCAAAGGTAAACTTCCTATAATTTTTTTCTCATGTAACAAAGTTGGTCATATTGCAGCAAGATGCCCTAACATGAATTACAAGGATGGAAGAACTAGGGAAAGCAAGTAAAAAGACAAAAGGGATGACATAGATTACAAAAGGTATAAGGAATACAATGATACAGGTAAAAAGTCTTGTTATATTGTTGAAGAAGAAACTCATAGTGAATCTGATGATTTTGATGATTTTGATGTAGAAGTTGTTTATGTTGCTATGAAAGATGATTCTCATGAAGATGATAAAACTACACTTTTTTCATATGTGAGTAAAGGTGATAGATGGATAATTGATACTGGTTTATCACATCATATGACTGGTGACAAAAGTAAGTTTGAAATCTTAAATCATTACAAAGGTAGTAGTGTTAAGTTTGGTAATGATGCACCATGTCTTGTGAAAGGAAAAGGATCAATAAGATTGATTGATAAGATCACATATGATAATGCTTATTGGGTTGAAGGACTTAACTATAATTTGTTGAGTGTTGCACAGTTAAATATTTTTGGTTACCGAGTTGAATTCCATCACAAAAAGAATAAGATATTTGATGCCTCTATGAAGTAATTGGAAGTGGAGAACAGACAAGAGGTAATTTTCTCTTGTTACAAGTAGTAGTTGTCATTGCACCAAAAGATCAACTTGTTAATGTCTGATACAACCACTAGACTTATAGAAGACACAAGAAGCGGTTAAGCTATGTCATGAATCCCAAGGAGAGCATTGACCACTTTTCCAACAATCCCCCCCTCAGCGGTACCCAAGGGGATTTGAATCTATGACCAAGCTTTGATACCACTTGTTATAAGTAGTAGTTGTCATTGCACCAAAAGATCAACCTGTTAATACCTAATACAACCACTAGAATTATAGAAGACATAGGAAGAGGTTAAGCCATGTCACAAATCCCAAGGGGAGCACTGACCACTTTTCCAACAATCTCCCCCTTAGTGCTACCCGAGGGGATTTGAACCTATGACCAAGCTCTGATACCACTTGTTACAAGTAGTAGTTGTTGTTGCACCAAAAGATCAACCTGTTAATACCCGATACAACCACTAGACTTATAGAAGACATAGGAAGTGATTAAGCGATGTCATGAATCTTGAGGGGAGTGCTGATCATTTTTCTAACAGTTCTATCTAGACCTATCTGATGAGACATGTTTGTTTCCATAATTTGATGATGTATGGTTATGACATAAGAGGTTGTGTCATGTGAACTTTGATAATTTGGTAATCATTAGTAAGATGAAAAGACTAAGAGGATTGCCAAGATTAAAGAAACCTAATAATATGATGTGTAAGAAATGTCAATTGGGAAAAATGACAAAGTCTAGTTTCAAGAGAAAAACATACACCTCTGATGATATTTTGTAATTGGTTCATATTGACCTTTGTGGACCTATTGGAGTGCAAAGTTACTGTGGTGATAAATATTTCATTATGTTTGTTGATGATTATTCAAGAATGATGACTATGATGTTTCTTAAAGAAAAATATGATGTCTTTCAATTATTTTTGTGGTATTTGGCAAAAGTTGAGAAAGAAATAGGAAAAAGCTTTAAATGTCAGAGATTTGACAGAGGAGGAGAGTTCATATCTAATGAGTTCAACATATTCTATAATGATAGAGGAATTAAGAGACAAATTTCAACACCAAGGACCCCTTCACCAAATGGTATAGCAAAGAGATGGAATAGATCAATCATGGATTGTGCTAGAACATTGATGATAGAGAAAAATGTTGCACAAAAATACTAGAGAGAAGTTGTAAGTACAACTATCTATACCTTGAAATGAGTACAAGTCAAGAAAGGTACAAATGCTACACCTTTTAAATTATCGCATGGTTATGCACCTAATGTGAAATAATTTAAAGTCTTTGGAAGAAAATGTTATATACTGAAGGACAATAGGAATAGAAAACTTGATACTAAAAGTGATGAAGTCATATTCCTAGGTTATTCTACTAAGAGAAAAACATATAAGTGTTTGAATTATAACACTAACAAAGTTTTGGAAAGTGCAAATGTTAGAGTTGATGAATATGCAGAAAAGAATGAAGTTGAATGCAAGCAGAAACTTGAAGATTATACATCATTCATATACATTGAAGAAGGAGAGACAAAAAATTTATCTGGAATAGAGGACAAAGTTTTTGAGCAAAAGCAAGAGCCTACTGAGTCACAACAAGAAGTTGTTGAGTAATAGGAGGAAACTGTCGAGCAATTAGAAGAGGAAGCATAAATACAAAATGAACTTGAAATGAAATTACAAGATGAACTTGAAGATCAAAAAGAAGAAGAAAGAAGACCAAAGCCTACATTAGCACAGTATGTGAGAAGACATCATAAGCCAAATCAAATCATTGGAGAAAAATATTCAAGAGTCATGACACGAAGTAAGTTGAAAAACCAAACATGTTTATTATGTGAATTTGAGCCTAAAATAGTGAAAGATTCTTTGGAGAATAAAGATTGGATTCAAGCTATGAATGAGGAAATTGAGAAAATAGAAAAGAACAAAACCTATACACTAGTACCTAGACTAGAGGAAAAGAATGTTATTAGAACAAAGTGGGTGTTCAAAAACAAGGTGAATGAACATGGAGAAGTCACAAGGAACAAAGATAGATTGGTATGCAAAGGGTATGCACAAGAAGATGACATTGACTATGGGGAGACATTTGCCCCAGTTAATGCTAGATTAGAAGGAGTTATAACTCTACTTGCATATGCAGCTTACAAAGGATTCAAAGTGTATTAGATGGATGTCAAATTTGCATTTTTGAATGGAATACTAGAAGAATAAGTATGCATTGAACAACCATAAGGATTTTTTGATTCAAGAAAGAGGAACATGGTTTGTAAGCTACACAAAGCACTGCATGGATTGAAACAAGCCCCTAGATCATGGTATGAGAGATTGCATAATTACTTGGTCAAGATTAGATTTGCAAGAACAAATGACATCAACAATCTATACTTGAAGACTGAAAAAGGTAAAGGGATATTGTTAGCTAAAATATTTGTTGATGATATCTTATTTGGAGGACAAGATTCACTATGCCAAACATTTGCAAATAAGATGCAAACTGAATTTGAAATGTCTATGTTTGGAGAGATCAATTTTTTTGTAGGTTTGCAAGTCTATTAGATGAAGAAAGGTATCTACATTACACAAACCTTTGGTATGGAGGAATCTAGACTAGTAAGTACACCCATGGATACTAGATAGAAACTATCAAAGAATGATGATATAGCTGAAGTGAATCAAACCTTGTATAGGTCAATGATTGGAAAGCTACAATATGTTATTCACAATAGACTAGATATTGCATTAGCAGTTGGGATTGTTGCAATATTTTCTACCAATCCTAAGGAGAATCACATGATGGCAATGAAAAGGATACTGAGATATTTGAAAGGAATAGAGGATTATGGATTGTATTACAAGAAAAATGACAAGTTTGAACTGAAAGTTTTTACTGATGCATGATTGGGCAGGAAATGTGAATGATGGAAATAGTACAAGTGGTGGCACATTCTTTCTAGGAAAAAGATTAGTCTCATGGACAAGAAAGAAACATAATTGCATTTCTCAATCTATAGCCGAGGATAAATATGTAGCAGAAACAATTAATTGTTCAAACATAGTGTGGATCAAGCAATTGTTGAAAGGTACGAAGGAAGAAATCATTGAGCTAGATGTTATTTTATGTGATAACACAAGTTCTATCAATATATCAAAGAACCATGTGATGGACACTAAGACTAAGCATATTGCTATCAAGTATCATTACTTGAGAGAACTAGTTCAAGGCAAGGAAGTGAGACTGCAGTATATGAATACAAAGGAACAATTACTAGATATATTTACTAAAGCTTTACCTAAGGAAACTCATGAATATCTAAGAGGTAAATTAGGGGTGATTACCCTAACTGAGGCCACCTAGAATCATATAGGAGTATTGTATCAAATGTATTATTTAGAATATATGAAAAATTGATGCAAGGAGCTCACACTTTAGGATTTTCCTAAACTATGAAGAGTAAAGCACAAGATGTTGATCAGTCATAAGAAAGATGATAGAGGGAGTATATAGTTCAGAGAGTTGACATGAAGATATCTATATGGTGAAGATGAATGAGAAAGTTGAAAGTGTCTTTGGCATTGTTGTCAAATAGGGAGAGATTTAGTAAACTTGAGGGAGAGATTCATAGATGGGAGATTTAGTAAACTGATGAACAAAAAAAGGGAGAAATCTATCCAAGAGGTAGCCGATATTTAGATGAGAATCAAAATGAAGCTAAGGATATTAATGAAGATCATAACACTGAGAGAGTTCACAGAAGTTTCTTCATTACATACTTTTTTGATTGTATGGTAACTATGCATATGGAGTTTATGGTGTTGCATGTGGTGTTTCCATCAATGCCAAAGAGGAAGATTGTTATAAACTATAATTGAAACAATTGTTATATTGTCATTGATGTCAAACCTTAATTGGTGAGATAGTTTCTATCTAGTAAAGTACCATATCTTTTGATTCATGAAGAGGATTTGAAAAGAGGAGATAACAAGAAGACCCGGTGAAAGGTTGAGTTATGGGAAACTACAATGGGTACTTAATTAGTTGGCACATTAGTAAGATAATGTGTTGTTTATCTATAACACTAAGTGAAGAAGTCAGTTGTTTTGAAGCTTAGAAGAAATGAGGAAAGAAAGCTTGAAAGAATAGGCTTAACCGAGTAAAAGAGTGAAAGATTAAGAAACTTTAGTGTAAGCCGAGTGATGCTAGTGTTGACTGAGCACTAGTATAAGTCAAGAAAATATAGTGTTGACTGAGCATCAGTAATTACCGAGTATTAGAGAATTAACTGACATAAGATAATAATTTCTGTGAAGAACAGTTTTAGAGATGACCAAGCTATCTAGTGATGACTGAGCAGAAGAACACAATGATGACCGAGTGTCAGTATTTTACAATTTATAAAAGAATTGAGATTCTTAGCTGACATGAATTCTTGGAATATGTAAAATGTGTTGAAGATAAGGATGAATGACCTAGAACATTTAATGCATGGTAAACCATTTTCTTATGGATTCAAGGAGAAGTTTTGAGAAGTATCTAGAAGGATAAGGAGGAGAACTAGAAGGATTCGATGAATCTGACCTAAAACTAAGATCTACAGAGATGATTAAGACTCAAAATATTAAGCTACCTAATCAAGGAGGTATAAGGATGACCTAATTGTAGGTTATGCATGAGACGTTGATTCTATTGATTGGAAAACCTAAGAATAAAGTTGAGAAGAGTTAAACAGAGTTGTGGTGATTGCTTGAAGGATTTCCAAGAAGATCAGAGATGGAGATGATAATGAAGGCTAACTAGTAGATCAGCATATGAGCTACATTGGATCTGTATTTGAAAAGTGAGTTGTTTGTATCAGATCAAAACTACTGTTACTTTCTAACCATTATATCTGTTAAAATACTTTAATAAAGGTTGACCTAACAATCATTTGTAAATCCTTTAATCAAGGTGACATTCTAATGGGATGTTCTTAATCCCTCTAACAAGGACACTCCTAATAGGGTAATTAAATCCTTTAACAGGGTCACACCTAGCATTGTGTATTGTAACCTTTAATAGGGTTGTCTCCTCACAAAGATCACTTTAGAAGAGTGAAAATTTGGTAGCATGTTACTGGTGGTTTTTCCCAAATTGGGTTTCCACGTTAAATCCTAGTGTCATAATTGTGTGAGTTTTATTTGATGTGTTTTACAGTTAAGAATTTTATATTTTGTAAGTTGATTACTTTTGGACAGTGGACTACAAGTTTATGTTACTAGATATATTCTATAGAGACCAAGTGGATAGTTGAATAGATCTAAGTTGGTGAAGCATTTAAAAGTTTAATTGGTACATATGATCCGAGGATAAATGATTCCCCCCCCCCCTTAGTTATTCTAAAATCATTCTAACAGGTGACACCACTACCTAGATATGCATCCTATATCTCCTTCACACATCACCCATCCATTAGGACATCCTCACCAAGGATTTGCAATATTTCCATGTCCCAAAGGATATAGATCCAAAATGGTTCCAAGGCCTTGTCGGCCATCTATCATCATCATGAAGCATGTCATTCCAACCATTAGACATTCCCTCCATGTCACTTGATCATAATCTCCTACTTTGCATCAATGTCATCATTAAATGCTTCATAGTGAAGTGAGTCATGATTGATAATGGCTTGGTCCTAAATTTACGTGCTTTGAATTTTTTTATGTGAGTGAGGTACACTAAGGTTGACATCACCAAAGATATCATCACAATCAAGGTATATGAGAATCTAGAATGCACTTATGAAGATTTTTAGGAATGATTGTTGAATATATCCTATGGGGGAGTATTTGCAGCCATTTTGTAGTAGTTTTTGTTTCATTCATGACTGTGATTGTCATTGATTTCAACATAGCGATCTACTGAAGATTAGCAGAGAAGTAGACAATGTTTCAGTTAGTGCATGTGGGATATTGAAGATCAAGCTATGCAGAGTTGAGGATTTAATCTATGATGTTGTATAAGATCATGGTTAAGAGAACATAAAAAAATTCATCTATTCATGATAGTTATGTGTAATTTAGTTGAAGCAGTGTTCGGGCAGCATTCCTGAGAAGTGGTTTTGGAAATCGGATGATATCTCCTAATTGGGATATAATCTAAGCATGTGGAGTTGTACAAATGATGAAGACTTGATGATTGTGATGTGGATATGACAACAAGGTCAGAGGTCACATGAGTGGAGAGATATTAATTGGAAGCTGATAGTTTTATGTAATTATAGAATTTTGTGTAACGTGTGGAAGATTTTATTTTGTAAATGTTATGCTGACTCATTTGTAATTATTTGAGTGTGGTATAAAGGAAGGATTAATTTCCTTGTTGTAATGTGAGAGATAAGAAATTTTAATGTGAGATTTTGTGAAAGAGAATTGCGGATTTGTGCAATACTTGTTGTAAGAGGATATGCGAAGTACAAAGATCTGGAATTGAGATCTGATGAAGCAGTTGGTATGATTTGGCACAGTCAGAGGAGAAGTTATAAGTAGTTGAGATTAGTAATCTTTTGGTATTATTCTATTGAGTAATACAAAGATCAGTTGGATAGTGTGTTCAGTGATCTTTCCCTTGAAGCTATTTGGATAGTGGGTCCTTCTGCCTTCCATAACTCCTAACAGGGTTAGAATCTTTTAACAGGGATTCAAAGTACCCTAATAGGGACTGATATGTACTGAATGTATTTCATAAGACTCCTAATAGAGTCCATCCTCTCACAAGGAACTTTCATATTAGTACATCTTTTGTGGGCATCATTCCCATCGGGGTTTACTCTTTGATCAAGAGGTTCCCTAGTCAACATATGTTGTGTTTTTGTGTATGTATATCTTTCTATGGTTGTTGATTACATTGCTAAAATGGTTAAAATCTTTTAAGGAAGATAAAAGTTTTATTTATCTGATAACTGATTCACCCCCCCCCCCCTTCTCAGTTATCTTGGTGGACTTTACTTTCTAACAATTGGTATTAGAGCAGCAGGTTCTTGAAGGAAAAGTTTAACAACTTGAGGAGATCCATGGAGAATCATTTTAGGAAAGAAATCCCTAAGTTTGATGGAGTAAATTTTGACAGCTGGAAAGAAAAGATGAAGACACATTTGCTTTGTTTAGGAGTAGGATATTGGTTAATCACAAAGAATGAGAAGACTATCATTGATGAAGACAAAATTGAAGAATGTACTAATCAGGAGAGAGATCTATTCATGTGTAACATACTTGCCAGAGAAGCACTCTTGTCAGCCCTTCCAGAAAATGAGTACAATCAGGTAAAATATCTAAATACATCTCATGAAATTTGGTTAGCTTTACAATCTACCTTTGAAGGTGATGTACATGCAAAGAGAGTTAGATTACATAATTGGATATTTGCATTTGAAAACATAAGAATTATGGAAGGTGAATCTGTTAGAAGCTATATTGGTAGAATATCATAAATTATTGTAGGTATAAAATCATGTGAAGGAAACAAGATAGAGAATGAAGTGATAAGGAAATTTCTAAGGACATTGACTCCTACATACAAGCAAACAATGCAGATGATTGAGCAAGTTATACCTTGTACTGAGAACTTCACTAGAGAAACTCTTCTTAGAAGACTAGAAGCAACAAAGATGAACTTGAGAGAATTAGGAGATCTACCTAGAATGGAGACAACATTCAGTGCACTTAGTATTCACCCTACTTTGTCAAGGAGTACTAGTGTGAGCGGAGATTATGCTAGTAGCAATAGATCTAGAAATGAAGAAGACAAAAATATTGAAGAAGGAATTTCCTTGCTTGTGAAAAGAGAACCAGATGATAAGAAATTTTTTAAATGTTGGACTTGTTAAGAATATGGTCATTTTGCATCTAAATGTCCTAAGAGAGTAAAGAAGTATAGAAAGAACTTTAAACCTAGATGATCTAAAGAATGTTACTATGCTAATGATGAATAATTTGAAGCTAGTATCGAGAAATCTCTAAGTGAAAGTGATAATGAGAATGATGATATAGGATTTGTTGCAATAAAAGAAGAAAATCCTGAAACATAAGTTAAGGAAGAAAAAGATTTAGTTTCTCAAGTAGAAAAGAAATTTGATTGGATTATAGACAATTGTTGTTCACATCATATGACTGGAGATGTGAATAAATTCATAAAGTTTAACAATTATGATGGAGGAATTATTAGAGCTAGAAACAATGCACCTTGTTTGATCAAAGGGATAGGATCTATTACTCTTGATCGAAAGACTAACACTGATGATGTTTACTTTGTGGATGGATTGAAACATAACCTTTTGAGTATTGGATAGCTAGTTGATAAGGGATATCAAGTTTGGTTTACTGAGAAAACTTTTGTAATTAAAGAAAAGGATGGTAATTTGATTGGTACTAGATCAAGAACCAGAGGTAATGTATTTCAATTGAATCCTACTGAGATGAAATGCTTGATTACTAAAATTGATGACAGTTGGTTATGGCATAGAAGATTTTGTTATATAAACTTTGATAACATTGTGAAAGTGAGTACTACACTTGGAGTAAGAGATTTTCCTAAGATTATGAAACCTACTAACATGATTTGCAAGGAATGTGTGATGGCTAAATAGAAGAGAAGCTCATTTCCTAGCAAGAAGTTCACAATAGTAGAGAAGTTGGAAATTGTCCATACAGACTTGAGCGATCCCACAAGGACTAGAGGATTCTATGGTGAAAGGTATTTTATGATTCTTGTTGATGATTTTACAAGAATGATGTGGATTGCATTTCTTAAAGAAAATTCTGAGGCATTTGATAAGTTTAAAGTGATTAAGAATAAAGTTGAGAATGAATATGGAATGAAGATTACATGTTTGAGATCAAATAGAGGAGGAGAATTTACTTCAAAATAATTTAACACCTTTTGTGAATTATATGGCATTAAGAGACAATTTTCAACCTCTAGAACACCTAAACAAAATGATATTGCAGAAAGAAGAAACATGTCCATAACTGAAGCAACAAGAGCCATGCTATTTGAAAATGATTTGGTGAAGGTATTCTGGGGAGAAGCAGTGAATACAATAGTATACACAATGAACAGAGTTCAGATCAAAGAAGACATATATAAGACACCTTATGAACTATGGTTTGGACATGCACCATTAGTTAAGTATTTTAGAATTTTTGGAAGTAAATGTTATATTAAGAGAGATGATGAGATTGGGAAGTTTGATCCTAGAAGTGATGAAGGTATATTTCTTGGTTATTCATTGAAGAGAAAAGCTTATAGATGTTATAATAAGAGAAATAAAACTATTATTGAGAGTGCAAATGTTAAAGTTGATGAGAAGTTCAAAATTCAGGAAAGAATGCTTGATTATGAATCAGATGAATGAACTCATCCTAGAACTAATCCAAAGAATGTTGAATTATTCTATAAAACTGACAGTGAATTGTAGAAAGAAAGCAACATTGAAGAGTTCATTTTGGAAGAACCTACATCTAAAGCAAGACCTGAGACAGTGACACCTAACAGAAATCTAGCAAGAAATCATCCTGTTGACCAGATTATTAGAAGCATAGGCAGAGGAGTTCTGACACAGAATAAGGTACAATAACAATTGTGTTTAATTTCTCAAATTGAACCTAAATCTACTAGTGAAGCTTGTGAAGATGGACATTGGATTAAAGCTATGAAGGAAGAACTAGATTTAATTGAAAAGAACAAGACTTTGGAATTGGTCCCTAGACCTAAAGATAAGAATATCATAGGAACAAAATGGGTATTCAGGAACAAGATCAATGAACAAGGAGAAGTTGTAAGGAATAAAGAAAGAATGGTATGTAAAGGATACTCGCATCAAGAAGGAATTGAATATGAAGAAACTTTTACACCTATAGTAAGAATTGAAGCAGTAAGAATGTTTTTGGCTTATGCAGCTCATAAGAAATTTACAGTGTATCAAATGGATGTGAAGTCAAAATTTTTGAATGGAGAGTTAGAAGAAGAAGTCTACATTGAGAAGCTTGAAGGTTTTCATTTGAGTCATGAAGGAGACATGGTATGTAAACTAAAGAAAGCTTTATATGGACCTAAACAAGCACCTAAAACTTGGTATGCAAGACTGGATAAGTATTTGATTAAATTGGGATTTACTAAAGACACAACAAATAGTACCTTGTATTTAAAAGAAATTGAAAATGGTTTTTTGGCTATAGTTATTTTTGTTGATGTTATTATCTTTGGAGGAGAAGATGAAACCAATGATAAATTTGCAGATGAAATGAAGACTAAATTTGAAATGAGTATGATTGGTGAGATGAAATACTTTTTGGGATTGCAGATAACATAGAATAGTGATGGTATCTTTTTATGTCAAACAAAGTACTTGAATGCCTTATTGAAGAGATTTGGAATGGAGAACTATAAGTTGGTTGGCACACCTATGGTAACTAGACACAAGTTATCTAGCATAGATGAGACTCTTGCAGTTGAACATAAGAAGTACAAATCTATGATTAGAGGATTACAGTATTTAAATCATACAAGACCACACATAGCACATGTAGTTGGAATAATTTCAAGATTTCAAGCTGATCCTAGAGAATCACATTATGCAGTAGTGAAAAGCATAGTGAGGTAATTAAGAGGAACAATTGAACATGGATTGTGGTATGAAAAATCTGATGACTTTACCCTATGTGCATATACAGATGTAGATTGGGGAGGTAGTGTTGATGACAAAAAGAGTACCAGTGGTGGAGCATTTTTCCTTGGAGGAAGATTGGTTTCTTGGCTAAGCAAGAAGAAAAATTGTATTTCACAGAGCACAAAAGAAGTAAAATATGTGGCAGCAACAAACAATTGCAATCAGATAATTTGGATGAAATAAATGTTGAAGGATATTGGAATAAAATTTGATGAGCCTGTTGTTATACATTGTGATAACACCAGTACAGTTAGTATGTCTAAGAATCCTATACTACATTCTAAGACTAAGCATATAGAAAAAAAGTATCATGTAGTAAGAGAGAAAGTTGCAGAGAAAGAAGTTAGACTTGAGTACATAAGTACAAAAGAGAAGATTGCAGATATATTTACAAAGCCTTTGCCTAAGGATACATTTGAGTATCTGAGAGGTATTCTTGGGGTTATGCCCCTGTCTACTTTTGAGATGTGATGTAGATTGTTGCATCAGTCCAGTGGTATATGAACCTTATCTTTCTTCTGGACTGGATGTTGGTACTTCCTCTATGGGGGAGTATGTGTTTTTGAGCTGAGTCATAAGGACTCTAGTGAATTTATTTTCTGTAAAGTGTCTTTTGATATTGAAATTTTTTGTTGACATAGTGATGTAGCATTTGTCATTGATGCAAATGGGGGAGAACAATACATGAAAAAAAACCAACTATTTAAGAGAACTTGAGGGAGAAGGATTGATAACTTGAGGGAAAAGGATAGAAGAAATATAAAATGGAAAACTAAAAGAGTTGAGCATTGAATAGGAAAATGAAGCAAGATTTTATTGATGAAGAGGATTTGAAATCATTTCAGAGCAACAGTGTTGCAGTGTTGGTATTCATGGAACTTGGATGTTTTTCATCTAAGTTGCCATCAATGACAAAGGGGGGAGATTGTTAGGAATGAATGATGAATATATCCTATGGGGGAGTATTCATAGCCATTATGTAGTATTTTTTGTTGCATTCATGACTGTGATTGTCATTGATGTCAACATAGTGATCTACTGAAGATTAGCAAAGAAGCAGACAGTGTTTGAGTTAGTGCACGTGGGATATTGAAGATAAAGCTATGCGGAGTTGAGGATTTAATCTATGATGTTATATAAGATCATGGTTAAGAGCACATATGGAAATTCATCTATTTATGATAGTTATGTATAATTCAGTTGAAGCAGTGTTCAGGCAGTGTTCCTCATGAGAAGTGGTTTTGGAAATCAGATGATATCTCCTAATCAGGATAGAATCTAAGTATGCAAAGTTGTATAGATGATGAATACTTGATGATTGTGACATGGATATGACAAAAATTCAGAGGTCACATGAGTGGATAGTTATCTTAATTGGAAGCCGACAGTTCTATGTAATTATGGAATTTTATGTAACGTGTAGAAGATTTTATTTTGTAATTGTTATGTCTACTCATTTGTAATTACTTGAGTGTGGTATAAAGGAAGGATTAATTTCCTTTTTGTAATGTGAGTGATAAGAAATTTTAATGTGATATTTTGTGAAAGAGAATTGCGGATTTGTGCAATACTTATTGTAAGAGGATATGCAAAGTACAAAAATCTGGTATTGAGATCTGATGAAGCAATTGGTGTGGTTTGGCACAGTTAGAGGAGAAGTTATAAGTTTTTGAGATCATTAATATTTTGGTATTAGTCTATTGAATAATATAGAGATTAGTTGGATAGTGTGTTTAGTGATCTTGCCCTTAAAGTTGTTTAGATAGTGGGTCCTTATGCCTTCCATAACTCCTAACAGGGTTAGAATCTTTTAACAGGGATTCAAAGTCTCCTAATAGGGACCGATATGTACTGAATGTATTTCATAAGACTCCTAACAGAGTCCATCCTCTCACAAGGAACTTTCATATTAGTGCATCTTTTGTGGGCATCATTCCCACCGGGGTTTACTCTTTGATCAAGAGGTTCCCTAGTTAACATATCTTGTGTTATTGTGTTGTTGTGTATGTATATCTTTATATGGTTGTTGATTACATTTCTTACATGGTTAAAATCAATTAAGGAAGATAAAATTTTTATTTACCTGATAACTGATTCACCCCCCCTCTCAATTATCTTGGTGGACTTTACTTTCTAACAGAGATACCATCTCCTTTCCCATTCAAGTAGGCCCAATTGAGTAAAACATAGTGTTTCATGTGGTTGATCTTGACCTCCTCTACAAAATCCTCCTCAGTTGTCCATGGACCAATTGCATATACGCCATCTCTGCACTTTCCATCATTGTGTCGAATTCCCTCACAATGCACTTTTGTCACTATCCACATTGATCCCCAATATTTTTCATATTATTGTGCACTTGAGACCTCATTCCCACACTATATCATTATCCTAGGATTGACATCGGAAACTCATTTCTATCTCTTCCAACTCCTATGTGGATCCCAACACCATACTTGCAATGTGCATCCATTGTCTCCAAAGTTAACATCAACAACAAGGCTATTAGGAATATAGAAAAATAGATACTTTTGTAGGAGGAGTAATGCCACTTGACCCACACACACATGGTCAACCTTCTCATCAATAAAAATAGAAATTTCCCCTTGTCAAAAGGTTTGGCTCTACTACCTTTAAGTCATGTGGTAACTTTGATGACAAAGAAATGGAGGATTACATTAAATAATGGTTATATAAGGATTCTCCAATAGTTGATGGTAACATCCTTGATTACTTAAAAAATAAATATGTCGCATCCCATAAGTTGATTGCTAAAAAATGGGATTGTTAAGGTGGTGACTTAGGCTGTGAGTAAGGAGTTTGATCTTTCATTGAACCTTTTGATAACCCTAAATACCAAGGTCTTCAATTTTATCATGTCACTAGTGATGGAGCCTCAGATTCTGAAAGAGTCTTCTATAATGATGGAGGTGACTTGGTGATGATTTTTTAGTAAAAAGATTTGTCTTCTTGAAAATACCTTCATAAATAACTCTTAAATGCCTGAAGACAAACCAACACTAACAGTTGAGCCACTTACAATGAGATGTGCAAGTTCTCTCTGAATTTTGATATGAAGGTACAACTCCCTTCTTCATATTTACAATTAATAAAATATGGAATATGTGTTTAACTAGAAGATAGAAAGGCAAAATAACATTCATCCACTAGCATCAGATGAATATGAATACAAATTTTAAAGATTGAGAAAGACACAAATAAAAATCTTACAGACCTTCTATCTAATCTTCCTAAAATAGAGAAATGAAAGAGGATTTATTATTTTATGTTTGCCTATATAAATGCATAAAACCTATAGATTTTATAACACACATATACTTGATGGTATAGAGCAAGATAGCATATAAAAATGACTGAAAATAACCCACATATTAACTCTAATCAGAGAAACAAACTCAAACTCACAGTCTTGAAATTTATTTTCACTTATTCTTAAATACATAGTAAAATAACCTTCAGATTATTCTACCCCTACTCCACAATCAAATTTGCAAAAATATCCATTCATTTTTCCCTCCCCTCTCTGTTACAATCATAGAACTTAGAAAAACTATCTCCCTTGCTGCCAAAAGACTGTTGAAGAAAGAACTCCCCCTTTTTGGAAATTTTTTACAATAAATAAAATTCCTTCATTCTTGTAGCCTTTTTAGTTATTCATAATTGATTCTTGAATCCTTTCTCTTTTCACCTTTTACTTCTCGTAACCTTTTCATTTTTTAGAATAACTGATTCTTGGAAAGATTTTTTTTAAAATAATCTTTTTCTCAGAAATATTTTATAGACCCTTACTCAGAGATCAATAACTTTTGAAAAAAATATAATTTCTCCAATCTCTTCGGTGGTGTTTTGGGAAATTGGCCTCCCAACAACATATAAAAAATTTAGAAAAATTGAATGGTTGAAGTGAGATTTATGCCCCCCCCACACTGAGGCTAATTTAAAACATTTTATTATGTTTAAAGTTGTTGCATTTGAGAAAGTATTAAAATAGTATATCATATGAGCTCTCATAGTCATAAGATTAAATTTGGGAATACTTATAGCCAAAATAAAAAGTGTTTCATCCTCAGATTTCAAAAAATCTACAACCTTTTTCAATTTTATTTTTGGACTATCAGATGCGTGCACAAATTTGACTGTCATTTTGAACTTTGAACTTTGAACTTTTGAACCACAGTGTTCAAATTAGAAGGTTCAAAATGGAAAAATTTGTCTTCCTTTCATTCATCACTTTGTCTTTGCCTTCCATGGATGATTTGAATCTTGAACTTTGAACTTAGACTTGGTTCAAATTAGAGGTTCAAACAAGGTTTAAGACATTACTTCCTTAAACTGTGGTAGAAAAATTTGCATAACTTTTTGTTGATAGCTTTGTTTCCCATGAAATTTTATCTATAAGCTAAATGAGCCATGTAGAGAATAACCCAGAAATATTTTTAGCATAGGACACATGAAACTTAAGATTTAATTGCTTTGGTATCCTTTGAACCATGAATGAACCTATACTTTTTGAACTTCTAAACTTGTAAATATGAACTTGGATGAACTCTTTGAACTTTCTACACCTAAAAATTTGAACCTGTACTTTGGAACCTTTGAGTTCAAACCATCTCACCTATGGTTCAAGCATTCTTCCATATGCACTTTAATAAAAAGTCATTTTTCATAGTAAAGACCGATAAAACCATGGGGGAATTTGAGAAAACTATGAAAATTTTTCCTTTGACCAACATAAATGATAGAGGGAGACTTAAATCTTAAAACTTTAAAAATGGGGGACCAAAGAGGGCCAACACTATTGAAGACATCCCTGAAGAGGAAGTTGAGATATCTTATGATGATATCCATAATGATGATGCCTTTCTTAGTGACTCCATCCTCTACGAAATATCTATCCTCCTCATTTATGTACCACTCTCACACTTTGAGCTAATTGACTGGGACCAACCAAAAATTGCCCATCTTGATGTCTTTTAGATTGATGAAGTGCTCCTAAAATTCATGGGTGTCATGAAATGATAATGTGACTGGGGACATGATTCATTGTATGTCTACAAGCTTGATCCTAAGGCATGTTTTGGAGAAGATGATTTCCTTAGTTGTAAAAGTAAAAATATATTAAAAAATCAAGGATCTCCTAGCAAAAATCCCTCTAAGGTGATTTTAGATCATAAAATAGTAAAAATAAAGGATGTATCCTTTGGTGAAAACCTCTTTGAGGCACTAGAGGATTATGATGATTCTCTTCCCCTCATTGATACACAACAACCAAAATGATCATCCATCTTAATATAATAAAAATAGGAGGTCAATCTTGGTGCTAACATAGATCCCCCATATCACATATGTAGTAGCATCATTATCAGAGATAAATCATATAGCTTTTGAGGCCATCCTTAATGAGGCATAAATAAATTTTTCATGGTCCTATTCTCACATGCTAGGATTAGATCCTTCTTTGGATGTCCATCATCTTGTCATCAATCTAGAAGTAAAACTAGTGAAGCAAAAACTTGGGTAAATGCATCCAAAGTTGGATTTATTGGTCAAAGATGAGTTAGAGAAATTGTTAGAGGTGGGATTTATATACCCCATTGATTATTTAGAATGGATTTCAAACATAGCACATATCTCCAAACTAAGTGGAGATATACAAATCTACATTGATTTTAGGGACCTCAATAAGGCTTGTCTGAAAGATGATTTCCCACTTCCTAATTGGTGCAAGGCACCTAGGACACTTACATGGAACCAATAGAGGGATAGGATATAATTTGGATCCATTTGGATCAAGCAATTTAATAAAGACCATTTTTAAGGTCAACTGGATCTAAGGTGATATTATGAACCTAGATGCCAAATTGAACCAAGGGTCTTAGATAGGAAGTATAGGTAATCTATGAGGGAATTAGGTGGATTTTGTCTTAAGATGGATATATTTGATCTATTTTTGTTTTAGATAGGTCCCTTAAGATCCTTCGAATAAAAATCCAAATGTTGTCATACAACATTGAAAAGTTGCTATGCAACATTGAAAAGTTGCTCGACAACTTTTGAAAAGGTGCTCAAAAGATGTAAAACAACTGATAACCATTTTAATGTTGGTTATATCCATTGGTGTGATTCTATTTAGACACAAGGAGGTCATACATCCAAGAGGGATGTCAGACTATGAAAGATATTCAAAATATGGTGTGGATTGGTCTATGAAACCCTGAATTTGAGGGTTTGGAAGAAATGGCCCTCTAACTTGCAACTCCATCATAGGATTCATATGGCCCTATGGGAAATGAAAGTGAGGGGATTTCTCTTAACGATTCTAGAGACTCGGGGCAAGGGGTGTTGGTTTACTATGTTTCCAAGCCGACCCTAGGCTAAACATCTTAATGTGTTTAGCCAAGAAAGCAGAGAAGAAGTGGAGGCAATCAATCAATTGGATTGAATTGACTTGGTGAGTGGGATATTTCATTCATTATAAGATAATAGGAGAGTTCTAAGGCCTTGGGAAGTTTCTAGGAACCCATCCTTTGGCACTTGCTTGGTTATCCATATGTAGTCTGGCCAATTAGGCTTGTGAGCCTAGTGAGTGTTTAGGGGTGCTGGATTGGGATTAGTCCAAGTCTCTTTGGAATCATGTAGAGATTTGAAAAGGGTATCCAAATCTATAGGGAATTCACCAAGTTTTTTAGGGTTTTTAGGAGTAAAACACCAAAAACTAGTGAATCAAGGCTAGTAGAGATTCTGGCCAAAAGTGAGGAATTTGAGTTGTGGGTGTTGAAGGAATCAATAGGTGGTTGTATCTCAGTGCATTGATTCTCTAGAGACTATCTCCATCCTTTTTTTGAAGATCCTAGTAGTAAGGGATAGTTTTCCCTACATTGGGCTCATTGGCGGATTGATTCCTACAAGTAGGAATAGGACTAAGGAGAACCTTAGAATAAGATTAAAGGTGTGTAAATAATAAGTTAGACCTTGAGGTGTAGTAGTGGTTGTAGACTCTACATCAAGTGGTATCAGAGCCACTAAGATTCTGATTAGAAGGCAGGAGTAAGACAAGATGTCTAATATAGAAGGTAATGATGGGGATGGATTTCCTGAAAATGTGACCAACGAGGAGTTGGCCAAAATACTCAGAGAGCATATGGTAAGAAGCAAGAAGATGGAAGATGAACTAGAGAGATTGAAGAATCTACAAGGAGGAAAGAGGAATTTTTCTGAAGAATTAGAAGAAGAAGAAGAGGTAGAAGAGATAACATCACTAAGAAAACTAGGGGTACCCAAAGACCAGATATTGTTCATAGAGGCCCTTGAAAGAGTAGGAAGAAAATACTCCAAGACAAACCTACCCTTGTTTGCAAGAAATATGGATGTAGATGAATGCATGGAATGGTTAGAAGACCTAGACAAGCACTTTGAATGTGAAGATACTCCAAAAAATCAAAGGGTGAAAATAGAAAAATCAAAGATGAAGGGAACTACATAAAGTTGGTGGAACTTATTGCAGAATGAAAGGTTTGAAAATGAGAAGAACCCTATCACATCATGGAAAAGAATGAGAGAAGAGATCAAGAAGTAGTTTTTTCCTGAAGATTATGATATAGTGATGCATAAGAAATTGCATGGGCTAAGATAAAAGGAGCTTGATGTGAATGCCTACACAGAGGAGTTTCATAAACTCACTCTTAGAGCCAAGATCTATGAAATAGAGAATAAAAAGGTGGCTAGATATTTGGGTGGACTAAAATACTCCATCCATGATGAGATCACCATGTTCAATCCTGATTCAATGCACAAATGTTTTCAATTGGCACTCAAGGTGGATGAGAAACAAAAGAGGAAAGGTGGCCAACAAAGAGGAGGAAGAGGTGGTCCTTTCAAGAGAGTAAGAGGAAGGAATAATGGTGGTGTTCCCTCAAATAGATTCCAAGGAGAATCCAGTAACTAGGGAGGACAAGAAGGAGAATAGAGTCAGAGAGGTGGATTCAATGGTAGAAGAGGAAATGGTAGAGGAAGATTTTGGGGTTGGAGTTCAAGAGTCTTCACAGGGAGATGTTTCAACTGCAACAAAGTGCATCAAGCCTCAAGATGTATAGAGAAACAAGGGAGCAATAATCAAGGTGGAGAAAGGAGGGTACAACTGACCTAAGAAGAGGACATGCAAAGCATACAAGGGAAAGGAGGAAATGCATATCTAGAACAAGGTGAGAATTTGATGTTTAGTAGGACCTTATTGAAGACCCCTGCAAGCAAGGAGCCACCCCAAAGGAAGGCCCTATTCAGAACATCTTGCAAGGTGAAAGGTAAGGTATGCAAGGTGATTGTAGACTCAGGATCCACTAATAATCTCACATCTATTGAGATGGTTAATAAACTTGGATTAAAGAAAGTACCCCATCCTAAACCCTATAAATTATTTTGGTTGAATAAGGAACAACAAGCTATGGTCAATGAGAAAGTGTATGTGGAATTTCAAATAGGAGATTATCAAGACAACATCTTGTGTGATGTTACAGAGATGGATGTTTTTCATCTAGTGCTAGGGAGACCTTGGAATTATGATGTGAATTCCAAGCATGATTGCAATAAGAATGTTTACAAGATCACCAAGGGTGGAATAGAGTATACCATGAGGCATTTTCTTGATGATGAAAAGAAGACACATCAAGTGACCACTGTACTAGTTGTTGGGGAGAAAGAGTTCTTGAAGACTCTCAAGGAGAAGAGAACTCCATGATTTTCCATAGTAGTGAAGCCTAGAAGGGAAGTGGAAGAAAGGAAAGTGGAAGACAAAGAACCATTGAGGAGTGTAGGACCTAATGAGGTACAAGAACTATTGAGTAAGTATAAGGGTGTGATTGCAGACAGTAAGACTAAGACTCTACCACCATTTAGGGATTTGATTCACTGC
The DNA here is from genome assembly GCA_027943335.1 of Chamaecyparis obtusa. NCBI lineage: Eukaryota > Viridiplantae > Streptophyta > Pinopsida > Cupressales > Cupressaceae > Chamaecyparis > Chamaecyparis obtusa. The sequence goes on from BSBK01003603.1 coordinate 505,055, forward strand.
ATTGACTTCATACCAGGATCCACTCTACCAAATAAAGCAGCATACAAGCTGACTCCAAATTAGGATGAAGAGTTGGCAAGACAAGTTGAAGAGTTGCTAGAGAAAAAAGGGTTTATAAGAAGTATTAGCCCTTGTGTAGTACCAACACTTTTGGATCCAAAGAAGGAAGGCATATGGAGGTTATGTATTGATTCTAGGGCCATAAACGAGATCACCATAAGCTACAAGTGCCCCATGCCCAGGATGGAAGACTTGATGGATTAACTAGGAGGGGAAAGGTACTACTACAATATGGACTTGAAGAGTGGATACCACCAGATAAGGGTCAGAAGAGGAGATGAATGGAAAACTACATTAAAGACCAATGAGGGGTTATTTCAGTGGATGGTGATGCCCTTTGGCCTCTCAAATGCTCCAAGCACATAATGAGACTCATGAATAAAGTGCTCAAACCTTTCATTAATCATTTTTTTTTGGTTTATCTTGATGAAATTCTCATTTTTAGTAGAAGTAGAGATGAACATCTAATACATATTGAGTAGGTCTTGAAGAGGCTACAAGAGGAGAAGTTGAGGATCAACTTGGATAAATGTGTTTTCTTGCAAGAGGAATTGATATTCCTAGGATTTGTGATCTCAAAAGGAAGCCTAAATATAGATCCATCCAAGGTGGAGGCAATACCAAAATGGCCAAACCCAAGGAATGAAAGTGAGGTAGAAAGCTCCCATGGTCTAGCAAGTTTTTATAGGAAGTTTATTCGGGGCTTTCACAATGTGTGTGCTCCTATGATAGACACAATAAAAGGGGGTAGGAAGTGTCAATTTGTGTGGACCCATGAAGCTGGTAGGTCATTTGAGTTCTTGAAGAGAAAGGTTGCAGAATAAACTTTACTAGTTTTACCAGACTTTAACAAGGTGTTTACCATTGAGTGTGATGCCAGCAATAGACCCATAGGTGGGGTCTTGAGAAAAGAAGGTAAGCCAATAGCCTTCATTAGTGAAAAGCTTAATGAAACTAAAAAAAAATATTCTACATATGACCTAGAGATGTATGCAATGGTGCATTCCTTAAGGAAATGGAGGCATTACATGTTTCCAAAAGAATTTGTTGTCTATACTGACAACCATGCCTTGATATTCTTAAACAGACATGAGAAACTAAGTCATAGGAATATATAGTGGGTGGAATACCTTCAAGCATATACCTTCACCATAAAGCATTAGAAGGGGGTAGAAAACAAGGTTGTTGATGACCTCAGTAGGAGGAACTTGACCATCTAGGAGGTAAGGTTAGAGAACATAGAGGTCAACTCAATGAAGGATATGTATGAACATGATGAGGACTTTAAGGAAGCCTATTAGGTATGCAAGCAGATGACTAGAAGATATCACAATGAGTTTGCAGATTATGTGTTGCAGGAAGGATTTCTTCATAAAGGTAGAAAACTTTGTATCCCTAAGGGATCAGTCAGGGATAATATTGTGAAGGAGAAACATTATGGGGGCTTGACAAAACACTAGATTTTGTTAGAAGATTATACTACTAGCCAAAGATGCCAAATGATGTCAAAAAGTATGTGGAGATTTTTATGGTACATCAAAGATAAAAAGGTGAAAGTTCAAATGCATGTCTCTATACACCTTTTCCAATCCCAAATAGAACATGAGATTCAATAAGTATAGATTTTGTAATTGGACTTCCAAGGACTAGGAAAGGGTATGATAGTGTATGTGTAGTGGTTGATAGATTTTCCAAGATGGCCCATTTCCTACCTTGTAAGACAATTTGTGATACTTCTCATGTGGCAGGCATATTCTTCAAATAAATTTGAAGGTTACATGGATTGCGCTTATCCATAGTTTCTGACAAGGATTCAAAGTTCCTTGCATACTTTTGGAGAACTCTTTGGAAGAGGCTAGGAACTAGTCTGCCATACTCATCAGCATACCATCCCCAATTAGATATCCAAATAGAGGTTGTTAATAGGTCACTTGGGAACCTATTAAGGTGTTTAACAAAGGATCATGGAGAAACTTGGGATTCAGTACTTGCCCAATTAGAATTTTCTTACAACCATTCAGTAAACAAGAGTACAGGACATAGTCCATTTCAAATTGTTTATGGGACACATCCTAGGGGTTTACAAGAGTTGAGAGAAGTGAATTCCTTAGAATGGAACAGTGCACAAGTAGATGACTTTATAGAAGTCATGAGAGATATACACCAAGAGGTGAGAAGTAGATTGGAAAAGACAATAGAAAAGTACATAGATGTAGCTGGCAGTAAGAGAAGAGATTTACAGTTTTCAATGGTAGATATGGTGATGATTCATCTCAAAAAAGAGAGAGTCCCTAAAGGAAAGAATGCAAAACTTATGATGAGAAAGATAGGACCCTTCAAAATCTTGCAGAAGTGTGGCACAAATGCTTACAAAATTGATTTTCCACTAGACATTGGTCTATCTAATACTTTTAATGTATCTGATATATATGCCTATAAGGGCCCTAATGTGTTTGATGCAGGTGAAGATGAAGCATCCAAGGAGGAACTAATCAATACACTTCCTAGAACATCATAACTAGAGATAGAGTGTGTCCTTGACAAAAGGGTAAGAAAGAAGACTAGGAGGAAAACATATTTTGAATACCTCATCAAGTGGAGAGAAAGACCATTGGAGGATGCAACTTGGCTGACAAAGATGACTATTGAGAAGTTGGGTTTCAAAGTTCTAGATTTACCAACTCAAGAGACTTGAGTTTTATTGGCCAAGGGAGTATGGTGTACGGAACCTATAAAACCTCCATGGAACCAACAGAGGGATACAAGAGGGATAGGATAGAATTTGGATACATTTTGATCAAGAAATGTAATAAAGACCATTTGCAAGGTCAATTGGATCTAAGGTGATGTTATGAACCTAGATGATAAATTGAATCAAGGGTCTTAGATAGGAAGAATAGGTGATTTATGAGGGAATTAGGTGAATTTGGTCTTAAGATGGATAGATTTGATCCATTTTTTTTTTTAGATAGGTCTCTTAAGAGCATTGGAATTAAAATCCAAATGTTGTCATGCAACATTGAAAAGTTGCCCAAGAGATGTAAAATGGTTGATAACCATTTGAAAGTTGGTTATAGCCATTGGTATGAGTCTATTTAGATACAAGGAGGTCATACATCTAAGAGGGATGTTAGACTATATGGAGATATGAAGAAAACTAATATCAAACCCTAAATTTCTAGAAATTTATCTATGTTTGTGCATGGTACAGATCTGTACAGGAATGGAATGATATGAGGTTGTAAGTTTTGATGAAGGAGATTTTATTTTTTTAAATGTTTTTTTTTAAAGTGATTTGAGTTTCATTGGTGTAAGATATTCAAAATTTGGTGTGGAATAGTCTGTGAAACCCTGAATTTGAGGGTTTGGAAGAAATGGCCCTCTAACTTGCAACTCCACCATAGGATTCTCATGGCCCTATGGGAAATTAAATTTAGGGGAGTTTTCTTAAGGATTCCATAGACTCAAGGTAAGGGGTGTTGGTTTAGTATGTTTCCAAGCTAGCCCTAGGCTAAATATCTCAATGTGTTTAGCTAGGAAAGAGGAGAAGAAGTGGAGGTAGTAAATCAATTAGATTGAACTCACTTGGTGAGTGGGATATTTCATTCATTCTAAGATAATAGGAGAGTTATAAGGCCTTGGTAAGTTTCTAGGAACCCATCCTTTGGCACTTGCTTGGTTATCCATGCCTAGTCTAGCCAATTAGGCTTGTGAACCTAGTGAGTGTTTAGGGGTGCTGGATTGGGATCAGTCCAAGTACCTTTGGAATCCTTTGGAGATTTCAAAAGGTTATCCAAATTTGTAGGGCATTCACTAATTTTTTTAGGGGTTTTGGGAGTAAAACACCAAAAACTAGTGAATCAGGGCTAGTAAAGATTCTGGTTGGAAGTGACGAATTTGAGTTGTGGGTGTTGAAGGAATCAATAGGGGGTTTTATCTCAGTGCATTGAGTCCCTAAAGACTTTCTCCGTCCTTTTTTTGAAGATCCTAGTAGTAAGGGATAGTTTTCCCTACTTTGGGCTCATTAGTATATTGATTCCTACAAGTAGGAATGGGACTAAGGAGAACCTTAGAATAAGATTAAAGGTGTCTAAAGGATAAGTTAGACCCTCAGTTGTAGTAGTGGTTGTATAATATACGTCACTAATAGATCTTACTATAGGGAATGAGATGCTATCACTCATGGATGGCTTCTTTGCTTATAACCAAATCAGAATCACAAAGGAAGATTAACATAAAATAACCTTCATAACTCCTTGGGGTACATCTAGTTACAGAGTCATGCCCATTTTCCTTAAGAATGCAATGAAAAATTATTATTGAGAAATGATAGCCTTTTTCCATGACATGATCCACAAAATTCTAGAGGAATATGTGGATAACCTTTTGGGGAAGTCTAAGACTAGGATATTTCATCTCATAGTCCTAAAATGCATCTTTGTATCACCTATAGAAATATCAAATCATATTAAACCCTAAGAAGTGTGTTTTAGGGTCACATTTAGTAAGCTCCTATGATTCATTATTTCTAGAAGAGGCATAAAAGTAGATCCCATGAAGGTTAAGACCATTGTTGTTTCCAAACCATAGGTAGATAGCTAGGGATAATATCTCAACTTAGATACATGTTTTCTTTACTAGGTAGCTATTAAATTCAACCATTAAAACTTATTTACTTATCAACCCAGGGATGTCTAACTTGAAATTGTACAACATAGTATGTATCGTAAGAGCTTTCCAAAGCCATACTATCCTAAATTCAAATAATTGAAATACTGGACAAGATATCATGAAGGAAATATAGTAAATTACTCAAGCATGATTTACTATGAATGAACTCAACTCAAAATTATGCTAAAATAGTAATTTATTGACTAAATAAAATAATTACTATGTTCTTCCTTGGCTACAAAAATAATCAAAAAATTGTATTTCTATAGCTACAGGGATAGTCAACTACTAGACTACTAGAAACATAGTACAAATATCTAATTTAATTTAAAGAAAGAAAATGAGTAGAATGTTCACAAAGTGGGCCCCCTTGTATGGATCTTCTTAACAACTAACTAGAATCTTTGACACTAAACATCTAAGATAACATTATGCTCTCATGCTAATAACAAAAAATAACATTACTTGATCTTTATTCAGAGAATGCTCTAACAATAAAGTGCAAAAAGTATAGCACTATCTTGACCAACCAACTTGTAAGGAAATTTTGAAGAATTTATAGAAAATAAACACTATAACCAACTAGCTACTTCAACCACTTAATTCCGTACAACTAGGAAGATGAATTTTATTAAAAACATGAAATTGGGAACAAGAAAGTGAAACAGAGTAGGAATCTATTCTAGTCATTAAGTTTCATATCATAATTCTCCCTAGATTTACTCTACCATAAGACATGGTAGGTAATTGAGAAGATAAATATTCTTCTAACTAATCAAAGGGATCTCATGTAGATGCAATAGCTAGATTTCTACCCATAACAGTGTTGACTCCTTCCTTTATTGTTTTTCTCAACTTTTTAAAAGAAATTATCATATCTTTGTGATGATATTACTCCTTATCAGCTTCCCTTGGATTTATTCAAATATGTTCATCAATTAGGTTAATACACATAGATCCTAACACATTCATCAATATTTAAAATACAACACCAACAATTAATTTCTCCACGATGATATACTTACATTACATTCATTGAGTGATTATGGTTTTTATCAAAAAGGACACAAGACATAGCAAGATAGTTCAGCAACATGAATTAAAATAATTGTCACACCACACATTTCATGAACTTAGAAGGTAAAATAAAGTCTAGGACAACACACGAGTCTATAATAAAAATACATAAATGGGGGTCATCAACCATCATGGAAATGCCTCCTCCAAGGACCCTAAAGTGGTTGTGTAGTTTATATGGTAAATTGCAATACATCTATAGATTCATCACATAGGTAGTAGAAAAGTGTCATCTATTCACCCATTTACTCTTAAAGGAGACTATCTTTAAATGTGATTCCAACCACTAGTAGGGATTTATAAAAATCAAATAATATTCAACAAATCACCTATTCTCATGGCCCCCATCGCAGTGAAGCCCTTATTTTTATACATCTTATTCACTACAATTAAAATGGGGTCACTCCTTTGTCAATAGGATGATAACAACAAATACATGACCATTTACTACATTAATCATATACTAGTATGGTATGAGCTCAATTATTCTCTAATGGAAAAATCATTTTTTTTCATTTGTCTTTAGCACACAAAAGATTCATCACTACATGCTAAGTCATACTATTAAACTCATATCAAAGGTAAACCCTCTCAAGTATCTACACTCTTGCACCACTGTTACAAGCCATATGTAAAAATGGTTTATGCTATTGAGTGAGTTTGACATCCAATATGTAGACAAAAAGGTGACCAAAGGCCAAACAATTACAAATAAGATAGCTGACACACCCTTAGTAGATTCTTACCAATTGGTCACTCAATTTCTAGGTGAGAATATATATACAATCAATGAGAAACCCATATTAAAACTCTTTTTTGATGGGTCTTTTACATCATGTGGATTAGGGGCATGCATTTTGTTTGTTATTCCACAAGGTGATTACATTCCTAAAGAATTCAAGCTTTACTTCACATGAACCAATAACATAGCATAGTATGAGGCTCTTATCACAGGCCTTAAAATAGTAGTGCAATGAAACATCAAGAAACTATAGGTATTTAGGGATTCTTAACTAGTAATTAAATAGGTCATTGATGAGTTATTAAAAAAAGATGAAAAGATTCTTCCTTATAATAAAATGGTTGATGAACTCAAGAAGCAATTTTAGGTCCTCTAGTTCATACAAATTCCTATACTCTAAAGAAAATTAGTAGATTTTATGGCTAAATTGTCTCTTTAATAAAGGTTTTACATGATGCATCCAAATAAGGTTTCTTGGTTGAGCAGCTTCATACACCCTCTTTTGACACTATGGACAAAGAGATGTTGTGTGAGTTTTTTTCTCCCTAGTCACCATGGTATTATGACATTTATCCTTACCTAAAAAATAGTATATTCTCCCCCCATCTCACTTGAACCCAATGCCAAAACCTTATCTGCCAATCCTCCTACTTCACTATTATTATTGACACCTTATATCCTCAAGGCTATTGTGACATTCTTCTCAGTGTTTAAACATTATAGAGTCCAACCATGTATTACAAGAGGTACATGGTTGAACTTGTGGTGCCCACACAAGTGGCATGTTTTTAGCCATACAATTCTTAGAGTGGGTAATGTTGGATGATCATGAAACATGACGCTTGTAACTTTGTTAAGAAGTCCCTTCAAAGACAACAACACGTCAATCTCATTCACATGCCAGCATAAAATCTACATCCCATCATCACGCCATGTTCCTTCTCTTGTTGGGGAATTGACCTTGTTGGTAAGATAGCCCCCACCTCCTTTGATGGACACAAATTCATTATCATTGGCATATAATACCTTACTAAGTGAGTGGAAGCAATTTCCCCCACTCTTACAACTGGTGTCCAAATATCTAAGTTTATCCTCTACTATCTCATCTATTTTGGTATCCCTCCACCATTAACACAAATAATGGTTAACATTTCAAGAAATAGAATGTCAAAGAGTTGTGTACCCAATTCCATATCCAACATTGATTTTCCACCCCATACTAGCTCAAGGCAATGGCTAGGCTGAGGCCAACAATAAAAACCTACTCAAAAGCCTCAAAAAGGTTGTTAATGATATTAGTCATGATTGGCATGTCCACCTTTGTCCTTCCCTTTGGGTATATCATATTTCCATTCACACTCCCAAATCTACCACTATATATTCCTTAGTCTTTGGCACTGAAGTTATCTTACCAATTGAGGTCAAACTACCATCCCTGCATGTGTCCCTCAAGGAACATGATCAACAATGAGGATTACCAATTGTAATAATCATGCAACTAAATCTCTTTGATGAGAAGATATAGAAGGCTTATGATCACTTAATTGTATATCAAAATAGGCTCAAAAGGAGCCATAGAAATAAAACCCTCCCTCATTAGTTCCAAGTGGGCGATCCAAAATTGAAGGAGAATAAAAAATGTGCAGCACAAATATGAGAGGTAGGGAAAGTTTGAACCTAATTATCTTGGTCCTTAAATCATCATAGAAAAATACGGCTGAGTAGAATATAAGTTTTCCACACCAGAAGGGGAACCACATTGCGTGATTCCATGAACATCATTCATTTGAAGTAGTTCTATAAAAAATTCCAAAAAATAAAAAATAATTAAAAAAATTGTCTAATGATGAAAACTTGGCAAACAAGCACCTTGGATAAGTAAATATAGTGAAAACCTATAAATAGGCACCATGAGTAAAGGAAATTTCCATTATCTTTCAGGTCCTTGTTTCACTCACATCATTTTGCATCACCATACATTCACTTCTACCTTCATCCACTTTCATCCCATAACATCTCCATTTATCCCTCTTACCTAATTGTTTCTTCATCAATAATTCATAACATTATTCTACCATCCAAATTCCTAAGCTTTGTACATATTAGTTATATATCTAGTGTCCATTCCTTTTCCTTATACAATCATATCATTTGTATCTTTTCTTACACTCCTTTTTACATATGGTGTCCTTAGGTCCCATCCTTAATGTTGTGTTAGTTTTGTGTTATCGATACCTTTGTCCTTGTGTAGCTTGTACTTCAATATTTATCCTTGTGTAATCCTTTTCTCTTGGCTGTCATACATATCTTTTTTCACTAGAACTAATTACCTTTTCCATCCAATCATGGGTCTTTATAGGATGCATCCTTCCTCAAATTAGACCACATAAATCCCATCTATTAGTCACCCTTTGGGAAAATATATTTGTGACACTCAATATGACATTATTTCTTCTTTTTTATTATTATTATATTTGATCATCTTTGTTTTTGAGCTCTCTTGTTTTACGTCCTAAAGGTTTCCATGATCCTTTATATCCTAGTACACTATGAATGGTTACTCTAGGGGCAAGGTCATGATATGTTTCTTTTTCTATGCGTGTGTGTAGACGTGTATCTTTAATTTTCACATGCGGTCCATGTAGTCACATGATGCATTGGGGCATGTCATTTTCTCATTGGTTATTCTAGCATTCTACTCACCATGTGGTCCCTTGTGGTTTTGTGTGATGGTGGTCTAATATTTTCTATTTTTTGAGTCATACCTATGTAGTATTAATGGTATAGCCTTCATTCCTCATACCCTGGCAAGTCACAAATGATGCTAAATCAAACTAAGTGCTTACTACATGATAGTACCCTTTTTTTTCCCTCCTAATCAAGTTTCCCAATCACATAGCCTCCATCTACCCCCATTTCCTAGCCTACCCAATCTTTATGCTTAGGAATGTGCACATGTGTCTGCTAATTTCTTCCCCTCCATGTGTAGTGTCTTAGGTGAGTGATTCTTGGAGCATTTAGAATTACATTTCATTATCATTTAATTTCATTAACATTTCATTATCATTTTTAGTTACATTGCATTATAATTTAGGTTTATTTGTATTTTCATTATCATTTTTAGTTGCATTGCATTATCATTTAGGTTCATTTGCATTTTCATTATCATTTAGATTCAGTTGCATCTGCATTATCATGTTTATTATTATTTGCACTTGTATTACCACCTAGGTTCATTATCCCATTCCTTATCATTTAGATCCATTTAAATTCACTTTATCATTATCATTTAGGATTTATTCTATTTCATTTTATTGTATCAACCTCAACATATAATAAATGTATAAATATAAAATCATCACATAAATCAGTATGTAGAATCCACAATACTCGAGATAGATATATTCATTTCCATACATCCATACATGTGTATATTATATAGACATCATCATACTCTACATCGTGAATCACATGATAAATCATATACATATTGTGAGTGTGAAATTGTGATCTTGTAAACCTATACACAACACTTCAATGAGACATGAATTTCAAGGTTAGTATTCAAAATCAATCAAATAAACCAAATAACCTACGAAGAGAATCTCATTATTTCCAAATTGTGAAGATTCAATTGATTAGTAAATTGCCTTAGAATTCTCATTTAATCTAATTGAATAGACAATCACAAAATGGAAGATTCAAATTATGAATGCATCTAAGATGAATTTTGATATAAATAATCTAAATTGATGAAATATAACTAAGAATGGTGCAAGTTGTTATGATAAAATGATAAACTCAATTGAACAACATGTACTTGCACAAAATATAGATATATGATAATACCTTGATCAATCATTTATTTATAGATTTCCAAATTTGAGAATTGGAGGGAAATGATTTGAATTTGAATTTAATGGTTGAGATCCTTCCATTGAAACAAATGGTCAAGATTCAAAGTTATTGTGTAAAAGATTTAGTACCTTCATAGATTTAGTATTGAGCAATAAATGAAATAGAAACTAAATAAACCACAATATAGAAACTATTTAGCAAATGAAAGATCAACTGAGCATCCTATGGCTCTCTATCTAAGAGTGTTAATAGAGGCTCTCAGCAAACCACCATTAGTGACAGTCCTAGAATGAGAAATGATAAAGATTAAGCTAAAGCTAACAATTATATTCAAATTGAATGCTAATTAAGCTCTTAAAATGCCTTTCTAGCTATAAAATGGAAGAGGTTCTATGCAATTCTCAGATGTGTGGTTATGAATTATGAGGATTTTGGTCTTCCTTTTATAGATTTATGCAAGGGTAGGGGGTGTAGTTGTGTTGATCATGATTAAGCTTGAGTTGAGTCTTTGGTTCCACCCTTTGAAGGCAATGCAAAGTTTGTGTCCTCAAAGCTTGGGACAAGAGGACAAGATCAATGGACAAGATTCTCTTTCACTTTGAGTGATTGAGATTGAATTTGGCCTGATCCATGTGAATGCATTTTCTCAAATCCTATTGGTAAAACAGATTTCCTCTCCTTTTGGGTTGTTGAGAGCAATTAGGATTTATTAATTGATTTAAATTCATTTGTTTAGCCATGTACCCCTTGAATGGGTTGAATTTGATTTAATTAAAAACTATACAATTAATATAATTAATTGCACATTGATTTGATTTTACTTGATTAAAATGTTCTCGATTTTGATTTAAATTGAATTGAGACTTGATTTTAATTTTTATTGGCTAATTATACATTGTGATTCAATTGCCTTGATTTTTTCCTTGATTCACTTTGATTTGCTTTGATTTGTTACTCAATTGTCTTTTTCCATTTTCAGTGATTACAAATGCCCCTCCTTGAGTTGACGTGCGAAGCATGTCGATTCAAAGAATACTCTGATCTTGTTTGATGATAGGTCATGATTCATTGATGGTCGATCTTTGATGTGCGTTTGATATCTTTCGATGGTCGATCCTTGATATCTGACATGAGATTGATGCATTTCTAATGATGTTCCTTCAATTGATGTGGTACTCTGATGGTCATTTTTGATGATGGATTCTTGATATGATGTTTGATTCTGATGAAATATTTTGATGCGATACCTGATTTGATGATTGATTCCAATGTGATGCCCCAGTTGATTGATTTACAAAAATTTTTCTGATAAAACCTTTCGCTTTGATTTGATGATCGGTCTCTCGATTGTTGATGATGATCTTACTGATGTTGATTATTATCCGATAGTATGCCCCCTCAAAAATGAAATAAAATTTGATCGATGATTGAATTTTCTGATGTTCTTGGTTAAATCACGTTGAGTTTGTTCAATTTTTAATGAATTTTAATTTCATTTTCGATATTGATTTTACTCTGTTTGATTACAAATGCCCCTTTTTTGACTGTTTTGATGGAAAAGTATTTATTAGGTTAATTGTAGTGAAAGATTCCATTTTTTATGTCAAATATACCCGTTTTAGGTCAAAAGGCTATATAAAGGGGTTAAAACTCCTTTTCCACTATTCATTATCACTTTCGCTTTTCACTTTTTACCTCTTTGACTTGTTTGACCTTTCACGATGTTTGTCCCCATTTGTGAGCATAGGTTTGAGAGATGTCATCGATATTAGCATCTACCTGGGTCTGGACCTTCGATGAGTGCCTATACTTCCTCGTTTTGTTGATTCGTGCATTTAATTTCAAGATTTTTAGAAGTTTCCTGTTAAAAATACCCTTTTTCTATTTTTAAATTCAATGTGCACTTTTGCCCAGTTAAATGGACCTTTCGCACCCCATGTTGTGCTTCTACTATTTTAAGGTGTGCTTCAGCAATCTGGTTGTGCACTTTTGCTCGCCAAATTTTGGCCCTAACCCACTTTTACTTTGTTTAGGTGTGCTTTTGCTCTTGTTTGCGCTTTTAACATTTAAAAAAATGCTTCCGATAATTTTAATAGCGCTTTTGATTATTTTTCCACTTTTTACCCATGAAATAACACTTTTACAATATAAAACAATGCTTTTTCTTTTGTGCACTTTTATCACCTGAAATGGTGCTTTCACTCTGCCAAAAAATATTTTAATTTGGTTAAGTCCACTTTGCAATTTTTTTTGATGTCATCGATCAGTTCATAGGTTAAGTTCCCAAATTTGATGTCTTTAGCAAGTTGTAATATGTCAGTATGATTTAGTTATCATTTGAATATTTCTCGTCAATCTAGATTCTGATGGTGGATGATGATAAATTTTCCGTTCTATCTGAGTAGAAACATGAAAACTGATTGTGGTTTGATATTTTGAAAATTTTTGATTGATTTTGAATGATCCAAATTAAGATTTATTTCAATTCTGATGTGATTGAAATTATTTTTATAAGAGATCCTTGGGTCCTTGCATTTTCATGGTTGTTATCCTCTATCATGGAGCATGATTGATGATCTCAGTGTGGCAGATCATCGCCATATCAGTTCTTGTGGCTTATCTTTCCTTCTTCATCTTCCTTAATTTTGAGTGAATCAGGGTCTTCTCACTGCTATGGTTGAGTATTGGCACTCAGATCATAATACCTTTCATTTTCCATTAGGGGAGATGACTATTACTCCTGAGGATGTTTATCGGATCCTCCACTTACCTACTCATGGTGAGCTAGTTTATTACGACTCTTTGAATGATGGAGTAGCATGTCGGTGAGTATTTGGTGATCGTACTATTAGTGACCAACACATTTAGTGGGCTCAGTTCATTTCCTTTCATGTATTACCTGTTGTTCTGGGTACTTTGATTAGAGGTTTCCTTCTTCCTGATAGACGTGAACAAGGGTTTGCCCTTGGTTGGGGTCCCATTCTCAAGGATTTGATGGCACATCCTCATCGCATTAACTGGGGTTCTTGTGTTCTGGCCCAGTTATACCATGAGTTGCATATAGTATTCTATAGACATTCTACTACACTTACTATAGGTGTGATCCTTCTTTAGTTGTGGACCTAGGAGTATATCCCAGTGACATGTCCTATTACTGCATGAGATCGTCAGCCAGGTTGGCCATTTGCTTAGATGTATGGTGGTATTATTATCCAGACCCATATGGGTAAACTGGATTACTGGCGAGGGGTTCTTGATGACATAGACACTATTTTATGGAGGCCATATCTTGGTTATGAAACTTGGCTAGAGGATGATGGTGAGCTTCCTTACATGTTCTGACCTCGATGGATGATCGGGTGTTCCACTTATACTATTGAGAGTCTATCATCTTAAAATGGAAGCACTTCCATGTTAAGAGAATTTAGCCCTCTGAGTAAGTTTTTTGGGGTCATGTCAAGCACCTTGAATTGATCTTTTCTTAGATATGGCTTTTTTCCCATTTTCCACTTCTTTTCTGCACTTGATTCCTTCATTCTAGGTGAAATTAGGGTTAGGATCCCAAGGATTCTCCTTAATTTCCCTCTTCTATGGCTCTATTTTCTAGGTAGGACTTAAAAATAGGTCCTCTTGGCCTTCATCATGTTCATCATAGGATTTTTTGCCTCTCCCTGGCACTCTACCCTGTTCTAACATCATTTCTAGGTCTCTGGGCACCTTGGGACCTCCTGTTTCTCACTTTGACTAAGACCCTGAGATCTGTGACCTCAAGATCAAGGATGACCTTAAGGGGTCAAGGATGACCTTGTCCCTGACCTACGTCAGGCTTGACCTCATCTTTGACCTTGGGTTCAAGTTTTAAGGTCCCGTGATCTCTAGATGTCAAGTTTCAGAAAGAATTGTTTTCCTACTTTCGGGTCAGCTATTTTGGTCTCTGAAATGGTAAACTCTTAAATTATATTTAATTTAGGTCTATTCCTAAAGGTTTGAGCCCTAATTGGAATTTAATTCCCCAAGGTGGCCCCTCTAGAGGATTTTTCCCTAGATCACTATAAAAGGAAGCCTTCCTCTCTCATTTTCTCCATCAAGTTTGGTGAGAAGATCTCTACATCAAGTTTTCATGCATCAAGCACTCTCAAAGAGACATCGTTGATCAAGTTTTGGAAATCAATTTCTCTCTCAAGCAACATCAAGAAAGCATCCATTCTCAAACAATCATCCATTCAAGTATTCGAGTTCTCCATTGAAGATCAAGGATTCAAGCATTCAATCCTTTGAAGGAATTTGGTTCAAGCACTCAAGATTCATCATTCAAACCCTAGATCTAGCCATCATGATGGTGTGATCTTCCTTGAAGATCCTTTTTTTCATCTTCAAGATCCATTCATTCTTCCCTCAAGGTGGATTCCAAGCATGCAATCATGGAGGTTTTGATTTACATTTGTTGATGTTATGATTCAAGCTTTCATATTAATATACTTGTTTACATTTGAAATACAATTTCATATCTATTGAATTTCATAGCTTCATTGTTAGATCTACTTCTACTACTTGCTAGCATTCTCTATTTCAATTCCATTATTGAGGTTCATTTCAAACCGGGGTTTGACTAAGACAAACCCCCCAAACAAAGAAAGAAAACCATTTTTCTTGTAGGTACAGGTGTGGGACAACGAATTAAAGTGTGGATCTAGATACCCTTTTTGCATAAATTTTGAGATTCATGAACAAAGTCAAAGTCGACCTTCAAAATATTAATGTAGCCTTTGACCTTTTATTGGGGTCAAAGACTACCTGCTGTCAGAAAGATAAAAGTTTTTTGGGTTTTCTCCATCTCGACATTTCTAGTTCGAGACAAGGTGCAGAATTGCCCGAAACTGTACACAGGCACTAGAAAATAGGTCTTTCCAAATTAATTTCATCATGAGGTATGTATCTTATTTTATCTGATTTCAAGTATTTCCCTTACAATTCAAATGTATGTGTAAAATATTGGCTTTGGGGTCTCTTTTATGTGCAAAGCATTGTTCTAGGACCCCATCCACATTTTATACTATACATTTTGGTGAACCCACGATAGAAAACTCTTTCTTTTGTGGTGTTAGATTTACATTTCATGTTAGATCTTACATGCATATAAATTTCTTATGTTTGGTGGAATTAGATGCCCTATTATGTTTGATTTTCATTTGAATGCATTGGGATATATCTAGATCTATTTTCTATGCATTTCTTTATTTTTTATCATGTTGCACAAGTTGTTTCAAATATTTTCCAAATGTTCTTCTATAACTTTTGGGATTACACAACATTCTCCTCTTATCTTACCATTGCATGATGTTACACTGAGAAAGACTTTATCTAGTGTGTGTGATGTTACTTTGTCCTCTTTTGAATTTACTTGTAAGGATATATTAGAGCAAGAAGATGACTTTAATCTATCTCTCCATCATATTTCTCTTTATGGAGATGAGTTGAGGATTGATGTTAATTCTTCTCCTAATATATGTCTTTTCTATGAACCTGCTTTAGAATATAATTTACCTTCTTTCCCCTCTAGGGATCCTAAAATGTGCTTTATTGGTAGGGATGATAATCCTCCTATTTGGGATGAACCTTTGGATTTGGCTGTTGATTACTCTCTTCCTCATGACACCATTGTGGATGATCCCTTGGATAACGACATTGATTTATCCTCTCCTTGTGAAAAATATTTGATAGAGGAGGGTGATTTATTAAGGATGACATATTCATACATGATGATAACTCTTTTTCTAAAAAACATGTAGACATTTTAGAGAAAGAAGATGGTATTATAGATTCTTTACCTTCATTTGGGATTCCTTCTAGTGATGGGGCATTATCAGAGAATGATATGAATTCCCTTAATGATCTCCCTATTAGTGAAGATCTTATGGAGAATCAAGATCCTACCTCATCTCCTCCTAGGGTGTCTTCTTTGCTTCCTTCTTGTGAATCTATTTGTAGTGTTGAGACGACTAATGTGGTTTATCCTAAACCCTTGTTGACTGTCAAAGGTTTTCCTTGCATTACTATCAAAGGTAAACCTATGGAGTCTTTCAATGAGCAAGATTCGATAGCTCACACATATCAGACAAGGAATAACCTTCAACCTAATCCGGTGGTTTCTACTTCTTTACCACCTTCTCAACCAATTCTTCCTCCTCCACCTCATCTTCCTAGCAAGGAGTATGATTTGATAAACCAATTGCAAAATACTCCTGCCAATATTTTGTTATGGGAGCTTCTTCAAACTTCACCTACCTACTATGAAGCCTTGCAAAAAGCTCTAGCAACTCTTCCTACTCCACCTCCTAATCAAGAGAACATCAATAATTTCTTACAATGCATGCATTCTACCCTAGGTCCTCCTAACATTGTATTTACTCAAAAGGATTTACCTTCTAAAGAATTTTAGAATCAATATGATGCTCTTATGGTTGTTGTTTCTATCAATAAAAGTATCATTCATAGGACCTTGATTGATAATGGATTTGGGCTTAATATTTTTAGCATGGACACACTCAAAGTGATTAATGCCGATCTTTCAACTATTCAACCTAACAATGTTCCTATATGTGGCTTTGATAACATTTCTAAGAACACTTTAGGAATCATTACCTTACCTATCAAAGTAGGACCATTCATCATGAATACACCTATTCATGTTATGCCTAGACCTCTCAATTATAACCTTCTTTTGGGTAGACCTTGGTTACATGAGAGGCATGCTATCCCTTCCACCCTTCACTGTAAAGTTAAGTTTATACATAAAAACAAGATGTATACACTTCAAGCAGATGATGCACCTAATCCTTGTTTGAATATTCAAACCCACACTACTCCTATTCCTAATAATAATCCTTCTTCCTCTAATACTCTTCCTATCGATGATTGGGGAACCTTGGATTTTACTTCTACCTTTATTGGAGAGTATAAAGTCTCTGATCTTGATTTTATGAAACAACAAAGAGAATTTGAACGAGTTTTTACTTCTAAAGCCCTTCATAGTAACTTTGTCGCTACTTCTACCCACAATGAACATATCAAACCTACTAATGATGAAATAGTGACTACTAAAGTTCCATTGACTCCTCATGATATGGCTTCTTCTTATGGTCCTAGTTATCATTTCCTTGTTAAACAAGGATTCAATAGTCAAGGATGTGGTAAGCATAAACAGGGAATTCAAATGCCCTTACACACTAGGGGGCATGAGCATTTTTATTGCTTGGGATTTAATCCTCAACAACAAATAAATTTTAACATCTCAAATAACACTTCAAAACATGATGAACCTATGAAAGAATTTGACCAAGAAGTTATTTTTCCCAAACTCCTTCGTGCTAAGATGATTACTAGAGCTAAACTCAAAAAGAAACATAGTCCACACATGAAGACTCTTCCTTTTTGTTTATATCATAGATTTCATGATCACTCTACTAATGAATGTCAAGCTTTACATTATAAGATTAGGTAGCTCATTGATAGTAATGTTATTTCTATATCATGTGGCAATGAGTTGTATTTCAATCTTGTTTTCTCTAAATAAAATTTATGTTCCTATTATAGAGCTCCACATTATGTAAATAGTGTTAGCCTAATCCTTGGGGGCTCATTGTCTTGTATAGTGTTGCGAGCGATATAATAGGTCCTCTTCCATCTTTGTTCCTACACTTGGGGGGAAAGGATGCCATCTCCTTCTTTTTTGTCTTTCCGGGATTCACCTCTTTCCTTGGTTAAGCAATATCTATCTATTATGTGATATCCAATCATACATGAAAATTTTGGTTTTCATTGAGGATCTTTGTCCTTGATCACAACCTATTTCATTATTTGACATTGGGTTTCCATGGTTGATATATCTCTTACCTTGGAAACTAAACAATGTGCTATCCCTCACAAGGGTTACTCTTTCACTTTTTGCATGATATCTCTTTGCATTCATCCCTTCCATGGCCTCATAGGAGTTGTGACCTTCTTGGCTTGGACTGGGTGTTGCCTATGGATATTGTCTTGATGTTGAAGAAGGATTTATCCTTGTTCTTTTCTTTCCTTAGCATGTCAAAATAGTATGTTTTTTCCATCTTAAGGAGGGGGGCATATATATGGCCTCCCTTGTTCTATATTATGTATTTTTGTTCTAACCTTTTGTTTTGCAGCATGCTAAATCTCAGAACGCACATAATTTGATAAATCCTGAAGAGACATGCATTTTCAATTTCAAATATGCTAAATCCTTTGAAGGTAATCCACATAAGTTTCTAAATCTTGAAGGGACATGCATTTCCAATATGCTAAATCTTCTGATGGTAATGCACATAAGTTGCTAAATCCTGAGGAGACACACATTTCATATTCATAGTGATACAAGAAGGTGGATCTATTGGTATTCCAGAAGCCATCAGAAGATGCATTACAATTGCAAGCATAGTTTATGGGTGAATTTTTTAGGCTCTCCCTCTAGGGTGATTCACAGTAAGGTGGGCATCTTACTGGGTGAGGTAATCACTTTCTCCTTTCTCTCTTTTCACTTTCATGCTAGTAGGATTGGATCATGAAGCTATTTTATTTATAGTGTTGCTCTTTTCTTTCTTATGTAATAATTATTTCTTTTATGATAGCTTTCCAAATATGATATTAGTATGAGAAATATTTCTTAGCGAGGTTTCTTATGCTAATTGATTTGGGTCGTTTAGTACTAACCCCTGTTCTTTTGGTTGTCTCTTTTTCTCACCCTCATGCATGTATGTTGAGTTAGAATCCTTAGCTTGGGGGCTTGTGTCCTTAGATAAGTGTTATTTTATCTCATTTTGAATCCACTTAGATCTCCTCTTTCTTCTCCTTTACCAAGAGTTTGCATCGAGTCCATACTCTTGCTAAAGTGGAGGCTTAATGTATCATCTTAAAATGGAAGCACTTCCATGTTAAGAGAATTTAGCCCTTTGAGTAAGTGGTTTGGGGTCATTTCAAGTGGCTTGAATTGATATTTTCTTAGATCTAGCTTTTTCCCCATTTTCCACTTCTTTTCTACACTTGATTCCTTCATTCTAGGTAAAATTAGGGTTAGGATCCTGAGGATTCTCCTTAATTTCCCTCTTCTATGGCTCTATTTTCTAGGTAGGACTTAAAAATAGTTCCTCGTAGCCTTCATCATGTTCATCATAGGATTTTGTGCCTCACCCTAGCACTCTACCCTATTCTGACATCATTTCTTGGTCTTGGGGTACCCCAGGAACTCCTGTTTCTCACTCTGACTGAGACCCTAAGATCTGTGACCTCAAGGTCAAGGATGACCTTAAGGGGTCAAGGAAAACCTCATCCTTGACCTAGGTTAGGTTCAACCTCATCTTTGACCATGGGTTCAATTTTTAGGGTCTCGTGATCTCCGGATGTCAGGTTTTGGAAAGAATTATTTTCTCACTTCCAGGTCGGCTATTTTGGTCTCCAAAATGGTAAACTCTTAAATTATATTTAATTTAGGTCTATTCCTAAAGGTTTGAGGCCTAATTGAAATTTAATTCTCCAAGGTGGCCCCTCTATAGGATTGTGCCCTAGATCACTATAAAAGGAAGCCTTCCTCTCTCATTTTCTCCATCAAGTTTGGTGAGAAGATCTCTACATCAAGTTTTCATGCATCAAGCACTCTCAAAGAGACATCGGTGATCAAGTTTTGGCAATCAATTTCTCTCTCAAGAAAGATCAAGAAAGCATCTATTCTCAAGAAATCATCCATTCAAGCATTCAAGTTCTCCATTGAAGATCAAGGATTCAAGCATTCAAGCCTTTGAAGGAATTTGGTTCAAGCACTCAAGATTCATCATTCAAACCCTAGATCTAGCCATCATGATGGTGTGATCTTCCTTCAAGATCCTTTATTTCATCTTCAAGATCCATTCATTCTTCCCTCAAGGTGGATTCCAAGCATGCAATCATGGAGGTTTTGATTTACATTTGTTGATGTTATGATTCAAGCTTTCATATTAATATACTTGTTTACATTTGAAATACAATTGCATATCTATTGAATTTCATAGCTTCATTGTTAGATCTACTTCTACTACTTGCTAGCATTCTCTATTTCAATTCCATTATTGAGGTTGATTCCAAACCGGGGTTTGACTTAGGAAAACTCCCCAAATAAACAAACAAAACCATTTTTCTTGCAAGTACAGGTGCAGGATGAAAAATTAAAGTGCAGATTTGGATACCCTTTTCACCGAACTTTTGAGATTCACAAACAAAGTCAAAGTCAACCTTCAAAATATTAATGTGGCCTTTGACCTTTTATCGGGGTCAAAGACTACCTCCTGTCAGAAAGATAAAAGTTTTCTGGGTTTTCTCCATCTCAGCATTTCCAGTATGGGATAGGTTGTAGAATTGCCCGAAACTGTACATAGGCACCAGAAAATAGGTATTTCCAAATTAATTTCATCATGAGGTATATATCTTATTTTATCTAATTTCTAGTATTTCCCTTACAATTCAAATGTATGTGTAAAATATTGGCTTTGGGGTCTCTTTTATGTGCAAACCATTGTTCTAGGATCCCATCCACATTTTATAATATACAAAGAGATTCTAATTTCGATGAGTTTTCCATCAGTTTGCGCGTACTCAGGGTATGCCATAGGGAGTAGCCATGTATGCTTGTGTACAGGCCAAGAGATCGTAATGGGGCCCATGTGTAGATTACAAGATAGCTATGTGGGAGATACGAGAGATTGGGTATCATCCTTGGTCTCCTAGATCACATGTGATGGATGCAGGTATTATTGATGATTATGGTGCTTGGCTTCTGTGCTATCCTTTGCCTAGATTTACCGATCCTACGGAGAGACTTCCTACCATTGAGGACTTATCAGATGGAGATGATGTTGGTGTGAGAGATGATGTTGATGATGATGATGGAGATGATGGTGGAGATGGTGGTAGAGTTGGTAGGATCAGGTTATGGCATGGATGATGGGGTCATCGAGGAGCTAGAGTAGGTAGAGTCTATATGCCAGTGATTATTGCTTCTCCTATTTCTCCTAGAGGTAATGATCAGGTGAGGTTTCATCAGGTTAACATAGTATTACATCATGTTGCTAGGGATCCAGTAGATAGACCTAGATTTAGGCACCAGAGGGATGTTGATGTGGATATTGCACAAATATTACTTGATCAGGCATAGGGTGCTCCTACTTAGTAGGTTCAACAGGTCATTCCTCCAGTTGTTCTGCAAGCTACCTCATCTTAGGCACATGCTTCTACTTCGATGCCTTCATCTTCTTCATGTCCATCATCTTCTTGGTTTTTTCCATCTTTGGGTGATCCATCTTCTTCGAGGCCATCTTCTTTTGTGCCTCCTCCACAATCTTTAGCAGCATAGAGTTCTTACCCAACCTCAGCATCAAATGTTGTATCTTTGCAGACTCAGATATTAGCAATACAGCAATAGGTTTCACAGTTGAGCTCAATGATGTAGACTTTCATGGCTGCTATGAGTCAGCATGGCTTACAGGCTAGTTTGAGTCGGCCTCCAGATAGTGCTCCTAGTCCTGATGGTCCTAATGGTATCGATGGTGTTGGTGATTTAGTTTTTTGAGATATCCATGGTTTACATGATCTTTCTCTTTGTTGTTATCGAGACCTTGGACTCTTGTTGTATCTTTTTGATCGATTGATGTTTCTTATGTTGATACTCTAATAGTTTGATGGACATTGATATTTGGATATTGCTTTTATGATAATTTATTTAGACTTTGATATCTTGTTGATTTTATGATGATGGTACCATAGATTTTGATACTTTCTTTGATTTTACTATATATGATGTCATCATGTGTTGGATCTCTTTTTCAGTTATTTTGTATGATATATAGATCTATATGACTCTATCTCCTATATGTTTTGTCTTATGCTTTTCCTAATGAAATTTTCCAAATGTATGCATATGTTCTAATGATGTTTCAAATGATTATCTTATGTATGACATAGAATAGATGAATGTAATGTTAATTTAATGGTTAATGATATTGTGTGTATGCAGTGAATACATGTAGGATGTTAGATGAATAATGAATATTTGATCTAATGGATGTCTTTCTTTTGATATGAAAATGTGATGGATCTATGTAATGATGTAATGATCATGAGCTTTTAATGAATAATGATATATGCAATATGGCTGAATAATACTATCATGGATGATATGCATTTAATGTTGAATGATCCTAATGGATGCAAAGAATGATTAACTAATGCAATGCAATGCACCTAATGGATACACTTTAAATGAGATGAATACAATCTAATGATAATGCAACTTAATGAAATGAATATAAGACACATTTAAATGGATGCAAGATTTAATGAAGATGACTTAATGCGACTTAACTAATGCAAGTGAACTAGTGACATGCACTTTGTTTTTTATTTGTTTTTGTTTTTTAAATTTCCAACACACTCGATCCAATATAGTTGTTTTTGATATCCTTTGATTTTTTATTTGAGTACACCCCTTTTTTCATTTTCCTCTTGCAAATTAAGCTAAGAAAGGAAAAACAAGATACAATGCACTTAATCTAAGATGTATGCAGCTAACTGTCATTATTCAAAATTTGGAGCTTATAATCATCATTGAGCATTTTATTTTTGGATCATGTCTTAGTACAACCATCACTAGTTCAACTATGATGATATGAATACTTTTGCACCTCTTTCTTTTCTTTCCCTTCTCTCTTTGATACAACTATCATTGATTGAAGCCAATCATGAGAGTGCGAATACTGATTTTGTCAGATTCTATGTTGCAAGTGGATTTTGGTATTATGATATTGAAGATCAAAATAGCCAAGGTATCCTTTTGCGTAAACAAGAAAAAATCTTTGTTTTAACCTATGTACCCATCCTCAATGATTCTTTGATGATCACATCTTTATACAAATAATACATGATTTAAAACTTTTATTTTAAGACAATCATTCAAAAATCAACAAAAATATCATCCTTTCATCATAGCTTGTCTAGTCTAAAACTTTCATCGAATCACTAGAAAGACATGCTTTTATCAATTTAATCAACACTTAGAAAAATCTCTTGAAATGTTTTTCAAATCCATATTTCAAGTGTAGTTCCATCCATTTCATGCTTTTAATCCTGATAAAGATAAGGTCATGTAAGATCTTGGATCAAATTTTGCATTTGGCTCAAATTGGATTAGAATGTAGATTTGATTAAGTGTTCTTTCGAATTTTATGAATTTGATTCCATGATTGAATAAAGCTTGCTTTTGATGAATCCTTTCTCCTTTTGAGTAGATTTCCCCTAGTTTGAGATCATTTCATTTGTGGGACTTAGGACAATTTGTAGATTAGGTGACCAAAATCTTTAGGTACTTGCAAATGCGACTGTGGGGTTTTATTATGCAATATATACAAATGCTAGCGAATGCAATATTTACAAGGTGACCTTCTAGGCATGTGACTGACTTGGACTTTCAATGGCACCTGTTTACCAAGTTTTCACTGATTGAATAGATCTTGCTCTTTTTTTTCTATTTTTAAAGCTTTTCTCTTTTTTTTGGCTACCATGGCACCTATTTTATAGGTTTTCACCAAGGCACTTTTTCTCTTTTTTCTCTTTTTTTGTATTTTCATATCATCGAGGCACCTTTTTGCTAGGTTTTTACCAAGACAACATCTTTTTGAGGATCATATATGAATTTTTTTGGTATTTCTTCATGCTCAATTTTCCACTATTTTTTATCTTTTCTGCTTTTCAATTTGGTTCTTTTTTTCTTTTAAAATTTTTTTTGGTATTTTCCAAATCTCTTTTGACTATATACAATAAATATGATGCTTTCCATCTTATACTCTTTATACTCTTTATGTATAGAACCTCTTTAGATGTATGCTATTAATAGGTTCTTGCAACTCTTCTCCATCACAATCTACTAATTTGTAGGTGTCGGTCTCAAAATTTTCAATGATGATAAATGGTCCTAACCAGTTTGCCTCCCATTTTCCTTTCTCTTCCCTTTCTGCTTGATTTTTGGGATTCTCTCACAAAACTAGGTCACCTATTTGAAATGTTCTCAACTTGATGTGCTTGTTATAAGTCCTTGACATTCTATTTTTGTATACCTTCAAATGATCAAATGCTTGCTTCTGTTTCTCATCTAAGAGTTCTAGTTCTTGTAGCCTAGCAACCCTATAGTATTCCTCACTTATCAAACCATGAAGAGATACCCTTAAGGATAGAATTTCTACCTCTAAAGGCAAAACTTCTTCTGTTCCAAAAACTAAGGAAAAAGGTGTAGCTCATGTTGGCATTCTTATGCTTGTTCTATAAGCCCATAAGGTTGGGTTTATTTTGATGTGCCAATCTCTACCTGAACTATCCACCGTTATCTTCAATATCTTCAAGATGTTTTTATTTGTTGCCTCAGCTTGTCCATTACCTTGGGGGTAATAGATGGATGAAGAATGATGAATCATGTGAAACTTGGTGCATAATTCCTTTAAGTCTTTTTTTAAAAAATGCTTTGCATTATTCATTATGATAGCGTGAGGTATGCCATATCTACAAATGATATGGTTGAGGATAAACAAAGATATCTATTTTCCTATTGCAGTTGATAAGGGTACAACTTCCACCCACTTGGTAAAGTATTCCATTGTTGTGATGATGAATTTATGACCATTCTAAATTGGTGGATAACTCATGCCTATTAAATCTAGACCCCATTGATAGAATGGCCAAGGTGTTGTCACTGGAGGGAGCTCTTGTGCGGGAACATGTATCAAGTTTCCATGGAATTGACACTTTCTACAAGTTTTGGAAAAGTTACAAGCGTCTTTCTCCATCATAGGCCAAAAATATCCTATCCTAAGAAGTTTCTTAGCTAGGGTTAATCCGTTCGAGTGTGATCCACAAATTCCCTTATGGATTTCTCATAAGGCTATGTTTGATTCCTCTTCTTCTAGACATGTAAGGAGCATTCCATCTAAACTCTTGTGATACAATGTTTCTAAAATTATGGTATATCGGGAGGCTTGACAAATGAAGCTTTTCTTTTGATTCCTGGTTTGGTCTATGGGAAGGATTTGATCTTTCAAGTAAGTTTAAATAGGTCCATACCAAGGTGATTTGTTTTTAGTTAACAAGAAAATGGTATAAGGGTGGGTTGGGTCAAACACGGGTTGATCCACTTCTTCTACCAGGAATTCATATATGGCACTCTAATCAGGCATTTGTAGAAGTGAAGCCAAAGTTGCCATTGCATCTTCTTCTTTGTTCTTTTCTCTTGGCACTTTCTCAAATGTAATAAGAATGAAGTACTTCTTAAGACTTTCCACCATTTTTTTATAACGTACCAATTTGTCATCTTTTGTTTAATATTCTTCATTAACTTGATTAATGACTAATTGTGAATCTCCATAAACCTTTAGCTCTATCACTTTCCATCTAGTGCCAACTTGATTCCAATGACCAAGGCTTCATATTCTACTATATTATTGGTGTATGGAAATAAAAATTTATAGGACTTAGGAATAGTAGATCCTTGATGAGTGATTAGAAGTATGCCTGCTCCTAACCCATGTTGAGTGTATGAACCATCAAAATATAGTTGCCATGTTTTTGCCTCAACATTCACAATCTCTGAATCTGGGAATTCTACTTGGATGGGATGATCATCTTGAAGTGGTGCTTCTTCTAATTGGTCAGCAATGACTTTCCCTTTGATTGATTTTCTATCAACATATTCAATGTCGAATTCACTTAGCACCATAACCCACTTTGCTAGCCTTCCATTTAATGTTGTTTTACTAAGTAGATACTTCAAAGGATCAATTTTAGCAATGAGCCTTATCTTGTGGGCTAGCATATAATGGCATAATTTTTGTGAAGAAAAAACCATCGCCAAGCATGGCCTTTCCATGAATGTATAGTTCAGTTCGTATTTGACTAGAGTCCTACTTATGTAGTAAATTGCCTTTTCTTTGCATGTTTCATCTTCTTGTACCAAAAGTGCCCCTAGTGAATTCTCTATTGTTGAAATATATAGGATTAAGGGCTTGCCTCTGATAGGTGGCATCAAGATTGGTGGGTTCATGAGTTATTTCTTCAATAGGTTAAAGGCTTCTTCACACTTTTCATCCCATTTGAAAATTGTATCTTTGTGCAGAAGTTGGGTGAAATTATGACATTTTTCAGTTAATTGAGAGATAAATCTCCTGATGGATTGTATCCTTCCTTGTAGAGATCTAATTTGGCTAATGTTTTTAGGTGCTTCCATCTCCATGATGGCCTTAACTTTAGCAAGATCCACCTATATTCCCTTTGTAGATACAATATAGCCTAATAGTTTGTCGGATTAGACTCCAAATGCACATTTTTTTGGATTAAGCCTTACTTTGAATTGCTCTAATATTTCAAAAAAAAATTCCAAAATAGGTACGTGCTCTTTTCTTGAGTGAGATTTGGCTAATATTTCATCCACATAATCCTCCATAAACTTATGCATCGTATCATGAAATATTGTGGTCATCGCTCGTTGATAGGTCACTCTGGCATTCTTCAACCCAAAAGGCATGACATTCCAGCAAAAAGTACCCCATGCGCATGTAAAATTTTTTCTTATCTTGGTTTTATGGTGCTATCTTTATCTGGTTATATCCGCTAAATCCATCCATGAGTGAAAACATAGAGTGTCCTGTTGTTAGGTCCACAATGGCATCTATACTTGGAAGCGAGAAGTCATCTTTAGGACATGCCAAGTTTAAGTCTCTAAAATTCATGCAGATTCTGGTAGATTTATCTGCTTTTGATATTGGCACTATATTGAGATCCATTGTGCATATCAATGGCCCTTATAAATATCACTTTCAATAATATTTCTAATTCCACTTTGACAAGTAGTGCTATATGTGGATGCATCTTCCTTAACTTTTTCTTAACAGGTTTGGCTCCTTCCTTGATATTTAGATGATGCATTATTAGATTTGCATCTAATCTCGGCATATCATCATAAGACCATGCAAAGTTAATTTTTTTTTCCTTAAAGAACTTGATGAATTATGTTCTTTCTTCATTAGATAGGGATGTCGCTAGGTGGATGATCTTTGGCTCAATTTCTGACCCAATATTTATCTTTTCTGTGGGCTTAATTAAGATTGGAGATCTTTCTTCATAATGTTTCGGTAGGGCATCCAAAATCCCTTCTTTAGGTGCCTTAGTTGGGTTTTCACCTTTGGAAACATGCTTTATTTCTTTATTTTTTTCTTCTTGATCTAATGTTGCCACAATGTGGTTTTCAACACTTGATTCTTTTCCTTTTTTATTTTTTAAATTTTTTTCCAATTTTTCTCGGATTGAAAGTTTGGAGGCTCCCCTTCACCAATTCTTCTTGATATTCCTTGATAGAAGAGGGTTCAACCACGTTAAGGTATAGGGACACCACATTGTCATTCAAGAAGATTGGAAGGGTAGTTGGTTCCATGGAATTCCATTAAATTAATTCTGAGTGTATGAGAGTCATTGGGTCAATACTTGGGTTTGTTTCAATGGGGTTTAAGGCTAATACCTTATTAGAGGGATCAGACATTGTATCATGCAATTCTATAACATGGTCCTCTTCTAAATGTTTTAAAGAAGAAGGATCAAATTCCTCCTCACTAGACTCTTCTAAGGTTTCTGTTGGACAAAATTCATGTGGATTAAACCTAACATTTAATTCCTCCATAGTAGGTCTCCATGAAGGTACGTAAGGTTCACCTACCCATTGATGTATCTCTATTTCTATGCTTGGCACCTCATTTAGAACCACTTGGTTTGAACTAGATGCTTGGTTTGAACTTGATTTTGCTATTGGTCCTTTGTCCTTGGTAGAATTATAGGTATGAATAACATCAATACCCTTATCATGGCATGACTCATCAGATAATGTCTCCCATTCTCACTCATTAGAATCTTCATCACTATGAGATTCTAATTGCAATATTTGACCATGGAGTTTGGGATAATGTTTTTGAGTGTATCATTCTTCAAGATACCCTAATCCTATTTTCTCCTTAGTATCTTGCCATGTTGTCTCTATGGGTTCATTGAGCCCTTCATTCTTTGTGCCCAAAGGTCCTTGACCTTTGTATCCCATCTTTTGCATGATTTGAACCCCTTTCCCATATTGATGTGTGGGAATGGTTATATTTTGAATATGTTTGACATGTGCATTTGATTCTTCATCTTTATATAACTAGTTTAGGATCTCATTGTCTTCTTCATCCATGGTGGACAATGTACTTGCCCTCACAAAATGTTCATTATATCTATGGGGTAGATTTGAGGGTCTTCTATATGACTTGGGTGATAAGGGTAAGTCCATCATAGATAAGGAGTATTCACTTACACCTTTTTACTTGATCTTACATTGCTTATCAAAATTCTTCATCATTTGGTCCATTTTTTGATAATGAGCCTCTTTGGTGCACACTTGGATAGGTTTGGTATGGTCTTCTTTTGATTCTTTAATAATATTATCCTCACTAACCTTCTCTTTTCCTATTTGCAATACTCATGAAATGTAATTTGTTCTGAAAAGAATTGTAGTTTGCATAATTTAAAAGTAGGTTAGTGAGTTTTGGTGTGTCTTTAATAACAATTTCCTCTTCCATCTTTTCCTTTCCCTTCAATAATGGGATGTCTTTAGAAAATTTCCCTTGCTCCATTTGATTAGGTATAGACCCTTCTGCATTGTGTGGGACTAAAGATTCATTGATAGGCTTGATGTTGTTACAATATTGGAAAGGGTTTAGGTTCCCACTTACCATTATCTCCTACCCTAGATAAGGAATTTTTAGGCATTGATGATAAGTAGACAGAATGACTTGCATTTCATGAATCCATGACCTTCCTAACAAGATATTGTAAGTCAACTTTAGATCCAACACTTGGCATATTGTCTCTTTTTGCATGGGACCAACTCTTATGGGTAACACTATGACTCCTTTTGAAGCTCTTTCTTCATCATCGTAGGTTTAAATGGTTATCTTTTTCTTAGGGTCAATAGCCTCCTCAGAAAATCCTAGGGCTTTCACTAGGCTAAGGGTACAAATGTTTAGGTTGTCTCCTCCATCTAGAAGGACTCTTTTCACCCTATGCTTGTGAATCAAGACTTCTATCTCCAAAGGCAGATTTTGAGGATGATTAAGGGACATGTCATCTTGCTCAAAAAATGATAAGCAATGGGGTGCAATGAGGTGTCCCACCATATTTTGAAATAAATTTATCTACCTCCAAATTTAAAGGAACGTTAGTGACAATTTGATTATCTACCTACAACTTGGTGACAATTTGATTAACTCAAGAATAGATATTTGAGAGGGAGTTCTTTTTAGTTGATCAACCAAGTTGTATTGTTTTGATGATGAGGTTGAAGCTTGGTTTGATAACACAATTTTAGGAGCATTGGTAGGTAGATTAATTTTTTATGCTTGCCCCCTAGTGACAACATTTGATGATGCTTCTCTTAACTTGTCCTTTATTATGACAACATTTATGGTATTATCCTCTTCTCTTAGAGTATTTATTGTGTTATCATAAGTATGAGAAAATTTCACTTTCTCATTGCCTCTTTTTTTAACTTTGATTAGCATTAGATGACTCACCCTTTTCGTGGCTCAAAAAGGGATTCTTGAAGGCCGTGTGATCCTCATTATTTTGAGGTCCTTCAATTTTGATGGTTCCATTATCTATTAAATCTTGCACTAAGTGTTTTATTCTCATGCATTCATTTGTTGGATGACCTCTATTTCGATGATATTCATAATGATGAGAGTCATTCCACCAATTAGGTTTAACTTGAGGTTCATATTCTCTCACATCGGGTAATGTGATGATTTTTTTGGCAACCAAGGTCCTTAATGCATTCTCCAAAGGTTCACCTAGATAGGTGAATTTTCTTTTGTTAATAGTGGAGTAAAAGGATTTGGGCTTATTCCCATTAGCATTAGTATAAGGATTATTGGCATTATTGTTGGAATTGTTGGAATTGTTATTGGAATTATTGGGATTAAATGGCACTTTGTTTGATTGATTAACATTATTTGAAGAATTAGCTCCATATGGTAAGGTGAAAGGGGTGGCCTTCAAGTTGTGAGCCTCCACCACTCCATCATTCACAAGGTTTTTGTTGTTATTCTTTATCCATGACTTAGATTGATCATTGCAATTATTGGACCCTTGATTATTGACATATTTAGGCACATAATTATTGTTGTTGTTGTTGTTGTTTTTATTAGATTTGTTATCTTTAAATAATTTTATGTCACCTCTCTTGACCAATACCTCCTCAATCTTGATCCCATTTTTGATAAGTTTTTCAAATGTTGGGGGACATTGGAGTTGTAATCTATAATTCATTTCCATGGTCAAATTGTTTGTGAAGATTTCCATCTTCTCTTTCTTGGGGATACTTCATGGATACCTTGCGAAAACAGTCATCCACCTTTGTAGGAATCCTAGGAAGGATTCTCCATCTTTCTATTTGGTATCACACAACTTGAGCATTGTGATTTTGTGCTCAATTTTATAAGAATAGTGGGTCACAAAATTGGAGGCTAGCTCCTTGAAGGTCTTTATTCCTTGGGGTAATTTTGAAAACCACTGCATGGCAGGGCCTCCTAAGCTCCTAGGAAAGAGTATCATTACGTATGTATCATTGTGCATGAACTCAATTCTTAAGGCAAAAAACTCCCTTAGATGATCCTATGCATCTATTTTACCCATATATTTGTCATATTTAGGAAAAATGGTATTAAAGGGAAAAGGTGCCATAACTAAGCTTTTGTCGAATGGGAAAGGACACAGAGCTTCAATAGAAAAGGCCTTAGGTTCGGCCTCCTTTTTCATGGTATCAATTTGTTCTTGGAAGGCCTTTATTTGCCTAGTCATAGCATTCATGGGGTTATCTTGCTCTTGGTCTTTCTTAAGTTGTTCTATATCAAAATTATGGGGAAGCTTTACTCCTGCTTGAGCTAGGTTTAAGAAAAAATTCTCTCTATCCTTATCTATTAATTTCTCGATGACCTCTAGGAATTCATGATCTTGAGCTGCTCTCTCAACTTTTTCTTCAAGTGTTTCTTTGGGATTATGATTGGAATTTTTGATGTTATGATTATTCCCTCCTTGTTGGTAATTATGATATGTGGAGTTTCTATCCATTTCTCCAAGTCTTTTTTTGAATAAGTTTGAGAAAATTTCCTCTTGATTAGAAACTTTGAAAAGACTTTGGTACTCAACTTCTTTCCCTTCATTTGCAACAAGAGTGTTTTCTCCTTGTAAAGATACCCTATATGTGTGGGACCGCGTGGAAACCGACATCCAACAAGGGTTTGATTTGTAGTGATCCTTGATTTGATAATTATTGATTTTAAATTGAAGAGATTAAAAATGTAAGATGAAATTTCAATGAATATCTCTCTCACTTGTTTATGTATTTCAAACACAACAATCATGCATTCACTTGTCTCTTTTTACCCCCTAACACAAAATGTTTGATTTGAAAGAACTTTGTCATGGGTTTTGCACAAAAAGAAACTTCAAGCACCTAGCTAGCTCAAGATTTGGTTTGTAAAAATGGCTCTAAAAAGGTGGTCTTGATATTTTATCAAGGATTTAATATAGATTTTGTTCAAAATAGATCTTAAACTTTCATCCCCTAAGTATGTTAAGGGGCTTCCCACCACTGGTATATCAGAGTTTTGCATAATCCGTGAGGACTACTCGAGGAAGTTCAAAAATTTAAAATCCTTTTGTCACACACCCTATTAAGGATGTATGTGTTTTTTTTTATAGTGAGTTGGATTCTCGTAGCAAAAGAAAATGTATCCCACTTTGGGTTGTCCCTCTCACCAGCCTCGTTAAGGCAATTTCTTGGGAGGCGAGCCTACTAATGTCCTAGCATATTCATGTAAAGCAAGGAAATGGAGTTAAGAATCAGTTTTTGGGCATTTGATTCACCAAATGGTGAAGAGCATATCCCTAACTTTTCCTTAATTTTCCAAACACAATAAACACGATTCAATTTCCTCACCCACTAACTATAGGGATTTGAGTATTTCTACTCTCATCCACAAACAAGGGGCTTTGATTTTATGTGCTTGATTTCCTCAACCTTTCTTCTTAATTAAAAAGTTCAACACCTTTGGCATTTTGATTCACTAGAAGAAGTGAAGAGAATAGGCCTAAATGCTAAACTTTCCAAACAAAGATAGGTTGTTTTGTAATTACTAGATTTTTAAATGCACCAATACCACAATTTAAGGGAAACTATTCACTAGTTTGAGGCGTACCTTTCCTTGTAGCTAGGATAAGCTAGGGGCATTTTTCAGTGATTATTTCCGTTTTTATCTTACCTTAGCTATAGTTCCTTTCCAATGTGCTTTCCACCAGCAAAGTTAGTCAACAACAACAACCACAATGAAGAAGACCAAAAATGAAATTGAAGAAGCAAAGTTTGAATTGAATCTAAGGCCTTAGTTACAAATTTTGAGCAAACTTGAATTAAGGTAAGAAAATCCAATTAAGTGATACAAACTTAGCCTTATATGCTTCTACAATTTTAACATAGTTCTCATAAACCTGATTTTCCTCCTCTTGTGAATCCTGAACAACCGA
Source organism: Chamaecyparis obtusa (assembly GCA_027943335.1). Taxonomy (NCBI): domain Eukaryota; kingdom Viridiplantae; phylum Streptophyta; class Pinopsida; order Cupressales; family Cupressaceae; genus Chamaecyparis; species Chamaecyparis obtusa. The sequence goes on from BSBK01003603.1 coordinate 538,146, forward strand.
TTTGATGTGAACAAGGTTCTCCTTCTTGATTTTCTTAGTCAAACCCTTCCCTTCTTGGTTGAATCTGCTCTCTAGTTTTTTTACTATTTTGGGATCAGACATCTGGCAAAGTCATAGAAATCATTTTACCACAGTCAAATAGTGAAAATTAACAATTTATGCAAAAGCACCTCTGTAATGCTTAAAAGCATTATTTTAATGTTTAAAAGCACTGCTAAACTGATTAAAAGCATTGTTTCAACTCTATCAGAAAAACTTAAAAGCGCACAAATAACTAATAAAGGTGTTGCAGAATCTATCAAAGGTGGTAAAATTTAAGTAAAAGCGCTTAGGAAATTAGCAGAAGTGCTCCAGGGTCAGGGAATAAGTGCTACCGATCCATGCAAAGGTGTCGTAAGAATGATAGTTAGATAATAGAAGATTAAAAGCATCATGGATCAGTGCAAAGGTGCACAACTTTGCCATGAAAGTGCTGAAATAGTGTTGGGAAGCATCATTTAATCATGCAGAAGTGTCATTTGAGCTCTCAAAAGTGTTGTTTCTTGAAAAACCTGAGAGTTAAACATGCACAAATTTGATAAAAATGAAATAATTCTGAGCGTTTAATAAAGTGAAGCATCTTGCCCCACAGTGGGTGCCATTTTTTGTACAAGATTTAGTACCTTCATAGAATTAGTATTGAGCAATAAATGAAATAGAAACTAAATAAAACACAATAGAGAAGCTATTTAGCAAATGAAAGATCAATTGAGCATCCTATGGCTCTCTATCTAAGAGTGTTAATAGAAGCTCTTAGCAAGCTACCATTAATGACATTCCTAGAATGAGAAATGATAAAGATTAAGCAAAAGCTCACAATTATATTCAAATTGAATGCTAATTAAGCTCTTAAAATGCCTTTGTAACTATAAATGCAAGAGGTTCTATGCAATTCTCAGATGTGTGGCTATGAATTATGAGGATTTTGGTCTTCCTTTTATAGATTTATGCAAGGGTAGGGGGTGTAGTTGTGTTGATCATGATTAAGCTTGAGTTGAGTCTTTGGTTCCACCCTTTGAAGACAATGTAAAGTTTGTGTCCTTAAAGCTTGGGACAAGTAGACAAGATCAATGGACAAGATTCTCTTTCACTTTGAGTGATTGAGATTGAATTTGGCTTGATCCATGTGAATGCATTTTCTCAAATCCTATTGGTTAACCGGATTTCCTCTCCTTTTTGGTTGTTGAGAGAAATTAGGATTTATTAATTGATTTAACTTCATTTGTTTAGCCATCTACCCCTTGAATGGGTTGAATTTGATTTAATTCAAAATTATACAATTAATAGAATTAATTGCACATTGATTTGATTTTACTTGATTAAAATGTTCTCGATTTTGATTTAAATTGAATTGAGACTTGATTTTAATTTTGATTGGCTAATTATGCATTGTGATTCAATTGCCTTGATTTTTTCCTTGATTCACTTTGATTTGCTTTGATTTGCTTTGATTTGTTACTCAATTGTCTTTGTGCATTTTTCAGTGATTACAGTTATCATAAACAATCTCGGTCCTTGAAGCTCAATGGAGGAAATTATGTTGTTTGTCCTCTAGTTCTTTAGTTAGATAATAGAATAATTAATTAACTCACATTAATTAATGTCCATAGCCAGGTCATGTATGTCTCTTTATTTGATTAAATAGATCAGATTAATTAAGGAAGTAATACCTTTGATCCTTGATTCTTGATTCTTTGATGAATTACACAATTGCATGATTTTAGGCCAATTGCCTAATTAAGATTGAGAATCTTTCAATTTTAATGACAAGATTATGATTTAGGGCTGACTGGTTTAACTGAACCAATTTTAGGTGATTACACATATACCATAACATCTTTGCATATAATCACATCATATTTACACTATCATTAAATCTCATCATGCATCACGAGTAGTTCAATGCATCTCATATTGATATAATCATAAATCACATCCTACATCACATGTTAAGTCATATACATACACCACAACATCCCTACATATAATCACATCATATAAACATCTATGCCTTACATCCCACATCACAAGAATTCCAGTCCACATCATATAGACATATGCATACACACACCATATTAAATCCATACCTGCATCCATAAAATATAAAAGTACCCATACAAATGATACCTACCAAATCTCCATCTTATATATATATATATATATATATATATATATATATATATATATATATATATATATATATATATATATATATATATATATATATATATATATATATATATATATATATATATATATATATATATATATATATATATATATATATATATATATATATCATAAAAAAGTCAAAAATATATATAATATCCATTAGTAAAGTCCATAAAGTACATCTGTGTATCAAAATAATAAAGTACATCATGTATGGCACATTAAAAAAAATCTACATATAGTACATCATAATGCTTTGTAGAACCACTCACCTAAACACTATCCAAAATGTCTAGGAGTCTCATCAATATGGTCTTCTATAAAAGTGAGCTATGGCTACATGGGTATAGCTGAGGTACCCATATCATCATGTCTTTTGGGCCCCCTATGTCCTATCCACCACCTCTCCCTCACATACCTATGTCTTTGGCCTTTGTGCTAGTCTTATCACTCACCTTGTGGACTACTCACTCATGTGAATCCTGTCTGGTGGGAGTGTGTATGATAGATAGAGATCTCTCTTCTACTAAATCTATCTCTCTTTTGAGACACTTTTCATCCTATTGTAATCTCCACTCTACGTAGACCCACCTAACTCTACCCTCCTAGAAAGAACAAAAACCTCTTTCAGCCCCTCTGGCACTGTTTCATGATATGTTGTTATATAAAAACCAAACATCTCTAATATATCTCTATTCTATTGCATTTTCCTATCTACCATTTTTGCCAATACACCCTCACTACTCTCTACCATTATCCTTCATGCTTTATCACACTCCCTCTAAGCCACAAACCACTCCATTTGATGCATGGCCATTCTCTCCACTTCTTTGCCAAGCCTTTTTTAGGGAATGTCACATTGCTATTAGGTCATCCCTCTCCCTCCTTAGTCCATTTCTTTCCACTCTTAGGTTGTCTCTCTTTTGCACTAGTCCATCCCTCTCCCCTCTCAAAGTATCCCTCTCTATTATCACATCATGCCACATTTGATTTATCTATTAGAGTGACTCCTCTAGTGATACTATCTCTATCACTAGTTAAAAAGGTGCTAAGGATGAATCACCTTGTAATCTAGTAGGAACATGTGAAACACCCTATGATTTCTACCTAGTGTCACTCCTAGGTGGTATTCATGGGGTATCCCTACCTACCTATGGTGGTGGTTGTGCACCCTGATCAATGTCCATCGACATGGACTCATCTTATTTATCTTATACATGTACTTTCTCATCTCCTATGCCACTCCCTCCATCCCTACCCCCCTCAACTCTCTACGTTATCCTTTGTTTAAGCACTAATCTTCCTCTCCTCTTGGGTGCCTATACAACTACCCTTTCTCTCTTATGTGTAGCCTGATATCTACCAACCCATTCACACCTCATCGCTACCTCACTCTACCTCATATTAAGCAGTGCTAAACTTGATGTTCCCACTAGCCTAGGTACCCATTGTGTCCACCATACTATATAAGTGGCTACCCAAACTATGAAACTCTCCCCCTAGAAGTCTTCCAAAATGCATGCTCTAGCTTAAGAACATCCTAGATAAATCCAAACTGCCTCATGACCTTGTAAGGCCTATATCACTATGTTGGATATTGCTAATGCATGGGAAGTTGGATGGTACATTTAATATGTTTAATCACTACATTGAGTGATGTTGGAGCTACTGTTGTTTTCATTAGTTTCTTGTCACTTATGTCAACATATGCTTCTATGAAGAGAACATGCTGGTTATTACAGTGTACAAACATTGTACAGATGTTTTAGATCATGCAAATTCAGATGAGAGTTCTAGAAGATGTTGTAATCTTATATCCAAGATCGCATCATGTAATGTTACATATTGGCTGAGTTACATATGTTTTGGTAAAGATTGGTTGCTAGACTGTGATAGTTAAAGTTGACAGAGTGAGTCTCTGTGTTTCTGGTATATCTTACATAAGGTATTCTTTCAGGGTACGCGAGCTTGAGGGATGACATACAAGGTATTCAAGAATTTTATTTGGTCAGTGCAAGGCATAGAAATATGGATGATGTCAGTTGTGGTGTGTTCTCTAAAGAAGACTTATTTGGTAGCTAACTTCAGAGATGTAGCATGCATTTTGGTTGGACAATGTGAATTAAAGATGTCGATCCTTAATTGTTGTAATGTAATCATTGTATACTTGTTTTAAATACTGTATGCATCTTAGCAAGGGTCTATGTAATTGTTTGTATATTAGGAAAGCCTAATCGGCCACCCTGATCATATAGAATGTAATAGGGTATATATGTAAGGTCTTTTCTTTGGAAAATATATGGTGAGAATGTAAGTGATGTAAAAGAAGATTGTGAAAGCTGTGAGCTTGTGTCTGCTAGATGTAGAGTAGAGAATTATTGGTGTACTTCATTGGAACTAATCAAGAAAATATAGTTGCTACCAGATAGTTCAAAAGATTGTTTATTTCTTTATATACACTTGCGTTGCGAATAGTGAGTTTTGAAGGTAGATTTAACCTTCTTTGGGCAGTGATCCTGGGTAGTGAGCCCATCCTTCTTTGTTGACTCTTAACAGGTTTTGTCCTCTAACAAGGACTATGTACTGTAATGTTTCAATGATCTCCTAATAGGGCTAGATCTTCTAACAAGGATACTATACTCTCAGTACATCATTTGTGGATGCTAATTCCCACTAGGGTATTTACCTTTAACAGGGTTTACCCGACACCAAAATATTATGTTATTATGTTGGAATTCATTGTGTTCATTGGATCTAATATTGCTGATATTCAAATTTTAAAGTTTAATATTCTATCATACAACTGATTCACCCCCCCTCTTAGTTGTATTGTGGACTTTTATTCCTAAAAATTGGTATCAAAGCTTTTGGTCCTTAGAGAGAAATTTTAACAGCTTGAGGTGATCTTGGAGATGGCATTCTATATGAAGGATAGTCCAAAATTTGATCTTGAAATCTTTGACAGTTGAAAGAACAAGATGCGAGCTCATTTACTTTGTTTGGGAATTGACTACTGGTTGATTAAAAAGAATAAGGTAGCTATGAAGACTAAAAATGATTTTCCATCAGCTACTGATGATGAAAAGAATGTATCTTCATACAACATGGTCACAAGGGAATCACTGATTATCACACTATTTGAAGGAGAATTTACTGAAGTTAAAGACTTGGATTCAGCACACTAGATTTAGCACTATATGAAGGAGAAAAGTATACCAAGCAAGCGAAGTTACAGAACTGGAAAAAAAAGATGGAGAAGCTACAAATGAATAATGATGAAATCATTAGGGCTTATGTTCAAATGGTTACAAAAGTTGTGGCTGGATGTAGAAATTGTGTAGGCACTTATGATGAAGAAGAAGTCGTTGCAAAGATCCTTAGATCATTGATACTTTCTTACAAGTTTAAGGCTATATCTATTCAAGAGACTATACCTTTGACTCTAAAATTTAGCAGAGATAAGTTGATTTCAAACCTAACTACCTTTCAAGCTCCTAAGATGGGAGAATCTATACTGAAAGTTGAATCTGCATTCAAGGCATCTGCACACAAGAAACTTATTGTGGTCCCACAACCACGCTCCCCTTTTTGCCTCTCAGCTGCAGGCCCCCCCCTTCTTTTTAGCTTGTCCTTAGTTTTTTTTTTATTTTTCAGTTTTGTTCTTTGTATAGTTTTTTTTTTTAGTTTTCGCTATGTCGCAGTTTCGCACTTTTGGAGGTCCAAAAGTGTGAAAAGTCTAGAAGTGCGAACAAACAATTTCTTAGCCTTCACATTTCTGAAAACCTTGGGTTTTGTACTTTCAAACATCTGAAAAACTGAAAGGTTTGACTCCCCAAAAGGATTCAACCTTTCAGCATTTCAGACTTTCAAAGGTTTGAGACCCCTGAAAGGCCGATCAGTGGGGGGATGATGTCACTCATCGGTTTGTCTATAAAAGGTGGTGATTGGATTTTATACCCTCACTTCTTCATTGTGTATTTTTTCATTTCTGGAGCTTTTGGCACGTGTTTCTTTTTCTTTTTTCTTCACTCTCACCTTGTTGTCTTCCTCTTCAGCTTCTTTGAGGTTGGTGTCCTCTCTCCCCTTTTGTTCTTTCTTCTATCCCAAGATTCAAGGTAACAGGCCCTACGCCGATTGGAGTGATTAAAGGGAATGTATACAAACAGAAGGAAGGCTCAACTCCTACATAGATGGACACCCTCTTGGAGGATGATGAAGATGATATGGATGAAATAACCCTCGCTAGAAGAACCTAGTCCATAGGATCCCTGAAGAAAAGAAGAATAATGGAATATGATCAAGAGGATGCTGAAGGGGCAACCCAAGGGGAACTAATAAATCTTTATGCTTTGGGTGATGATGAGTCTGGCATCTCTACTTTCAAGGGACTTCATCATTTCCAGGAATCTAAGAAACATGCTTCACCTCGAAGATAGTCTTATTCTTTATATCCTATCCCTACATAGTTTATTAGTCCTCCTGATAATATGGGAAAGGAAGCTCTACAAGGGTCTCAAGAACCAATTGAAGAAGTGATAGAAGAGGTCCAGAAGGAAAAAATAGAGACATGAAGGGATTCTTCCATTTGTATCACTTCTGAGGAAGATGTAGATGCACAAGTTCCCTTGGTTTCGTAGCCAATTCAAACTCCACTCCCACCTCCACATTAAACACCATCAACCAATTCGCTTCTGCCTCCATTTCAAACCACTCTATTGCCTCCATAGCCTCCACCATTTCATGATCCCATGCCAACTCCGCCTCCTCCATTCATGCCTTCACCCACTCCCCTTGTTGCTCCAAATCCAACTCCTACCATGTAGAATCCCCCTTCTTGAGCACCTACTCCATCATTGGCCCACATAGAAATACTGGCACAAGGGTATCAAGAGCCCCATAAAGAAATGGAAATAATGGATGAAATGCTATTAGAAAGGTAGGATGGATTAGATGAACAAGCAGCTCAAGAAAAAAATTTGATGAAGGAAAGAAGATAGCTGAGGAAGAGCAGATAGCTGAGGAAGAGTAGGCACGTGAGTAGGGAGAGATGAATGTGATGGAACAACAAGAAATAGGAGGAGAAGAGGAAGGTCATGAAGAAATGGAGATAGAATGCGCTATGATTACCTTGACTCTCCCAGCTCCTTATGAACAACTCAATGCCTTTTTAAAGCCCACTTGGCTCACAAAGGAAATTTAGCCAAGGACTAGGGTATACACAAATGATGAAAAAGATATGGCAGCACTAGGGCAAGCATTCCATCAAGCTCCATCCAGCACCTAAGAAAGGACACTGTCGTTTGTCACACAAGATCAAGCGGGGAGATGGAAGGCATAAGTGGTTGTTCCCACAATGAGAATCAGTACAACTAAAGTCACTCTAGATGACTACGTGCTGGAGGAAGTAGATTTGGGGGAAGCAACCAGAGAGGGGAGTAAAACTCTAGCTACCCTCAAACTAAAGCATGCTCTTGGTTTCATGGACAAAGATGAGGAGAAGATAAAGAAACTAATGGAGCAGAATGAGGCTATGAAGAAGTTCATTCTTAAGACAATGGGTCCCATTGACCCTAATAACCCTAAGCCTCATTTCAGGAAACTTTAGAAAAGAAGGGTGATATATCAACAGACATTCCACATTCTTTTGTACAGAATTGTGCAGATCGGAAGGAATATTTTGAATGGTTCACAAAGCTTTCTCTCAAGAATATTTTGAGGCCCTTCCAAAGTATTATGCAAGGAATCACCTCCCTGGTAAAGATCATGAGCAAAGAAGATGGTATGGAGGAAAAGATTCTAAAATGGCAAAAGGAGCTAGATGACCTTATAATAATAAGGAAACAATGCTTTCAAGTGTTGTTAAAGGTATATGAAGGATCCAAGCTAGATAATTTTGAGAAATGGATTGAGGATATAACTGGAGCATTAACTATCTTTGCAAAGGTACTTAAGAGAATGAATAAAATGAGAGATGACAGTTAACTCTTTATAGGAGAGATGCATAAGTTCTTCAATGGCCTGTACTTAGATTTGTATGAAGAGGATGATGAGAGAACTATGTATTCTGTGAATGCCATCTTCAATCAATACTTGGGGATATTTAGGGGAGTCAAGACGAAAGAAGACCTCCAACAAATGTTTTATCAAAAGGAGGAGATCCATAAGATGTTGTCTCGGGAAGAAAAAATACAAGATTTTTCAAGAGATTTGGTCACCTTCTGAGATAGACAACAAGAATTCCTGGAGGGGATATCAAATGGATGACTTTGAAGAAGTGTTGGAGATTGTGGACAGGTTTTGCAAAGTGCATCCAGAAGTACTCCCTAGCTAGTGAGCGTCCAGTCTGGACTTAACCAAATTTGGTGTAGAGAAAAGGTAGTTTTGTACTTAACCATTTTTGCAGAGCCTATTTTTTTGCCTCCAAAAGTTTGAAGTCCAAAATTTGGGAAAAGAGGACTTCACACTTAGTCATTTTTTAAGCTTGGTTTTTTCGGACCAACTGTCAGGATTTGTGTTTTTTTTGGCACATCTGCCATTTAACTCCAGTTATCTCAGACTTGTTTTTTAGTCAACTGGGCCTCTTTTATGGGATCATTCCTACATGATTTTTGGGGTCTCTTTCAGTTGAGTCCACATGGAGAAGCCATAACAAAGGATTAAGGGGAGGATCACAAAGTTCTATGAAGGGCATGCATGAGTTCCAACTTCATTTTTGAGTTGTTTTATGCATAATCTGCTCAAGTTTTGTAATGCACGAGGTTTAATTCCATGCTAGGGTAGTTTAAGTAAGTTTTAGAGATAGTTTCATTAATGTAATCTTTAGTTTAGATTTATTTCTAAGTTTTAGATGCAACCGAAACCCTAGTTGTGAAAATAAGAGCATGGCTCTATAAATTATAAGAATTCAATGTAATGAGGGTTTGATGATTAATGCAATACATATAGTTGGTGCTTCATTCATAGTGTGATATTTATGCTATCTTTGTGAGATTTGTGAAGATGTGATTTTCTCATTCATTTATTTCAAAGAGCCAATTGATTGTGTGGTGGTTTTAAATATGTGATTCTTAATTTGGTATTTGCTGGTGTTATACTTCTTTATTGTGATGAATTATTGAGAAGATCTTTCTTTTGGTGCTTTTATGATAAACTTGTCTCACATGTGCATGCATCTATGGTGGCTTCATGATTCAATGATTTTTGGCTTATCATACATCTGCATTCATTTCCATTGATGATTAGATCTATCTAGTTGAAGATTGTGATCTATTCTGATCTCTATTTCATGGGTTTCCTCATCGCCTCTGTCTTTTAATTCACAAAGTGGTGTGATATTGGTTTATGTCCATTAGTTTCTTTTTAGTAATTTATTTCACATTCTTGTTATCCTACTCCTTACTTTTCTTTGCAAAATCAATTACGGTAGATTAGTTAGATTAACATTGGTTTCATTTTAAAATCTGAAAATCCAAAAAAGAGAAATATTGTGGTATTTTGAAGTTTGTTTTGCAGCCTTCTTTGAGATATGAACTAGCAAAGGCCTCCTTGTTAATAGATTCACATTTGTCTTCAATTGATCTATCCAAGTGGTTGAGACCCAACCTAGAAGGAACCTTGAGATTTATTCACATCAGTCTTCCAAGAGGGGAATTTTCTCATGTAAATTCCTAGTTGTTGTCTCATGTAAAAATGACACTCAACAGAAGTGGTGCTAGACAGAGGGCCTTCAAAAGGAAGACCCTAGAATATTGGATCATTCTCTCCCAAAATGTTTGAACGAGTCCTCAGATCTTCACCAAACAAAGGGGAATTCCTTGAACTCAGAGAAGTTCACAGACATCATAGCAATAGAACAAATCTCGGAGAGGATACTTCACATCATCCTAATCTTCCTCCATTTCTGCTCATTGTTGCCCCGCCTGTTGTTGCTCTACCACTAGCTCCAATGGGATTTTTCATAAATGCTCAAATCTCTCCATTGGACATACAAGAATAGCTCCATGAGCTACCCAAGAATCCTGAGAAATTTTGTCCACATTTCATCTATGGAGAATCCAAGACAGCAAAAGAACACATCTGTGCATTCAAAAAATTGTGCAATCGAAAGGAGATTGCTCACCAAGACGTCGTGTGCCACCTTTTCCCCTACACATTGGGGGAATTTGCATACAACTGGTATCTAAATTTTCTACGATGATTTATTACCGCATGGGGGAAATTTGAAAAAAAATTCCTAAATCAGTTCAAGCTATATGTGGATCCACCAATCTTCACCACCAGTTCATATTGGTGAGAAAAGATCACAATGAACCAATTGCCATGTTCAATCACCATTTCTATAAAATGTATCAAAAGCTAGAAGCTCCTTATACCATACCAGTTGGGGCTACTATATAAGTGTACCTACATGCCTTAGATCCACTAACATCCATATTCTTGAAAAGGTTTCCCCCAGGTGACATAGACACTCTAGAAAAAGTATGTAATGAGGCTATCATGTTTACCCAACAAATGGATCCACAAGTGGGTGGAAATCATGGTTTCCCACCAGCATTAGGGAATGCTGCTATGACTAGTCCATTCACAGAAAATAATCAGTTCCTGGTGCAACACACCCCAAGGCTCAATCCGGTGCCAGCTCCATACATTGCTACCCCACCACTCATTATCACATACCTAGGGTATGATGCACATAAGGAAGCCTTGTGTGAAGAAAAGGCTAATGTCCCAAATGAGCCAGACCATGCTCTAGTGAACGAGTTGGATGCCATGAAAAATACATTGTCCCAGTTGATAGGAGAGATCACTAGGATGAAGCTTAATCCACCTTAGAACTAGGGAAACTACCAACACCTGACTGCTGCCCCAAACACCTACACACAAAACTAGAATCGTAATTATGGAAATTAAAACAACAACAATAACAATAATGGTGGAGGTTATGGGAATGCTTCCCAAGATAATTAGTTTGGTTAGCAAACAACAAACAAAACATGGAACACACATCTAAATAACGGTAGCATACCCTCTGACAATGCTAATATCTTCAACTCATCTGAGGCTAATTTTACTCAAGCTCCCAACACACACCAAGCAGATAATGAGTACAAGGGCCAAGGAGTTTGATAACCAACAAATCCAAGATCCTAATAACTCTCAGACCCACTTTAGTGTGATGGTCTTTGATTCATATGACCCAAGCACAGTTGGAGGTCATGTTGATAACATAGTGGAAGAAGATTTTGTCTTCCCTTTCAATCAAGAAAGTCAGCTAGAGTACTCCAAGATCCACACTTTTCAAAATAACAATAGAAACACTTATAATTTGAGGAGAAAAAGAGAACCTCTGATTGACGGTATTCCCCCAGGGATGCATCCCACTCCACCTGATCCATAGGCTAGCAACAATCCTATACCTCCTCTAGGCCTCGGTGCCAATGTCGCTCCAGCATTACAACATCAACCAACTCTGCTAAAGAATCTAGCCTGATGCAATGAAAAATATAGCAAAGTGGAAGAACTGAAGAAAGTTAGAACTAATATGTCAATGTATGACATGTTGCAAAGGTTTCCTTCCCAAAGAGAAGCCCTCCTGAGATCACTCGGTCATATTTCCAAATCAGCCTCATCCAGAAATAACACTAGAAATGCATCCAATGTAAATTTGGCTGAGGTGATGCCAACTATGTTCAAGGATAGGGTAGAAGTACCCCCATTCTTGCTTAGCCTCAAGATCTTTGGAAAAAACTTGCATAACTATTTGATTGACTTAGGATCTTCCTGTAACATCATGTCATTATCCATATGCCACATGCTAGGGATGAGTCCTCAACCGACCAATAGGGTTGTGATTCAACTTGACAAAATAGAGGTCAAAGTCGTAGGGGTCTTGAAGGATACATGCATACAATTAACCGCTGACCCCAGAATCTAGGATTGCATTAACATACATGTGGTGGACATCCCAAAAATATATGGAATGTTTCTCAGTAGAGAGTGGACCCAATCATTGAGAGGTTGGTTCTCCATAGACTTTACTCAACTTTGGCTACCATGGATAGGGCTTAACAACCAAATCAAGATTGATGCGGAGCCCAAACTCAAACAAATGATAACTGAGTACAATGCGCCAAATGAATTCTTGTTCTCACAAGCTGACCTAGGGGTATATCAATTCGATAAGGCTTTCACATTCCATCTCAAAGAGGAAGAGAACTCAAACGATGGCCCTGTGTGAGGGTTGATGAATACTCATATTCTTGAGGAAACTCTAATAGAATGCATAGGCGGTATGATGAAAAATATGAGACATCTTGGCAAGGATGTTGACCCAAACATACTGATGCTACCAGGGTATTGTCACATCCACCAGATGAATCACTTAGAGTTTACATGCTAAGATTTCCTAGATGTAGTGGTCCAAGTAATGAGCCAAATGTCTTGCACATCAGAGATTACAAAGGATACAATGAAACATGCAAGTGAAGACATACCTACTATCTGTGAGAAACCCCAAGTTCCCACAACTGAATAATTTATACAAGAGGAATGGAGCTCTTCTGATGACAGTTGCCTACCCCCATGTCACAAAGTTTGGCGAGATGTGAAAGAAAAACAAAGGATGAAATGGGTTCCCCTTTCCAAAAGAGAATACTCAAATGAAGAGAACTTGGAGGCCCTAGGTACAGAGAACCTATCACCACCTGAAATCCCCATTGAATCCCAGGTCAATGCACATCTGCCTAAGGTGACTTTGGAATTCCAAGCCAAATCATCTTCCCATAAGAATCACCCTGTCTCAAAACTTTATTTCGATGGCTCCAAGTGTAAACAAGGAGTAGGAGCTAGGATTGAATTGGTCAATCCTCATGGGGGTTCATACTATGTTGCCTATCGGCTACAATTCTATTGCACCAACAACATCGTCGAGTATGAGGCTCTAGTTTGAGGCATTCTCATGGGACATGACAAGAAGGTGAAAGTGTTAGTTGTGGAAGGTGACTCAAAGTTCATAGTCTGGTAGATCTGGAGCTAGTATTCATGCAGTGACAAGTGATTTGCATCTTACCAAAATCGTGTTTGGGACCTAATCAAATATTTCAAAGCTTTTGACATATGAAGTGTCCCAAGAAGAAGGAATACTATTGTTGATGCTTTGGTAGTATCGGCAAGCTCTTTACAACCACTGGAAAAATCTAAATTGAAGAAATTCTCCATTGAACTAGTGGTTGTGCCAGTTATCTCGGATAATATTAAAAAATTCTAAGTATTCCAAGATAATGAACAGATATTGGAATTTATCATGAATGCTAAGATCTTTGACAAACAAAACATCGACAAAGAAGAAGATGAAATGGAAGAATCAGATGACTTCGGGATCTTAAATTTGAAGACTAACTCCATTATGAAAGGAATGGTATCCCTGGAAAGGATTCTTGATAAATATGAAAATGCTCAGGAAAGGGAAAAGACACCTGCGATAGGAGGTGATGATTGTGAGCTCTACAACTTGCGTACACAACTTGAACCTACGAAAGTCTCTATTGGGAAGGTTGGCATAGCTGAAGAAAAGAAGCGGATGGTAGAACTACTCATGGAATATAAATATGTCATAGCCTAGAGCTATGAAGACTTGAAAATGTATGATCCTAATGGTATTGTGCACAGCATCCCTTTGAACCTAGATTCTAAGCCCTTTCACCAAAGACAAAGGTCGGTGAACCATGTGATTGAACCAGTAATCCAAAAGGTGGTACAAAATTTGCTTGATGCCAAAATTATTTTCCCTATTTGGCATTTGACTTGGGTAGCAAACCTCATCTTGGTGAGAAAGAAAAGCAGAGAGGTGTGGCTCTGTGTAGATTTCCAAAACCTGAATAGGTCCTCTCAAAAAGACAACTACTCTTTGTCATCCCTTGATGAAGTGTTGCAGGTGGTTAATGGTTCCCAAATGATGTCTTTCCTAGATGGTACTCCGGGTACAACTAGGTCATGGTAAAAGACCTAAAAATGGCTTTCACAACGAAGTGGGGGACATTTTCTTATCATCGTATGCCATTTGATTTGATCAATGAAGGAGCCACTTTCCAATGGGCCATGCATGAGGCATTCAGAGGCCTGGTCAACAAATGCATTTTCATCTATATGGATGACCTCACATTCTTCTCTAGGAACCATATGGACCACATTGATGATCTATGAAAGGTCCTAAAAATGTCTTGACATTACTAAATCTCACTAAATTCTAAGAAGTGTTTCTTTGGGGTAACCCAAGTAAAAATTATTGGGCACATCATATCCAAGATAGGCATCTCAATTGACCCTAAGAGAGTTGATGCTATTCTCAAATTGGTTTCCCCGAATAACAGGAAGGAGTTGAAATCATTCTTTGGGAAAATCAACTTCGTCAGAAAATTCATCAATGGATTTACAGAGATAGTGCATCCATTGAATGGAACCATATGGAGTGGAGCACTCCGGCTAAAGAAGCCTTTGAAGAAATCAAGACATACATTGCCACTGCTCCAGTTCTGGTCAGCCCTGATTATCTTCTACCATTTAAGGTTTACTCCTTTACATCAGAGCACTCATGTGCAGGGATCATCACATAGAAGAAGGAAGGAGAAGATGAACAACTGATAGCTTTCATGATTTGTCCTCTGAAGAACATGGAACTTAAGTACCCAAATCTTGACAAGCAATCTTTTGCCTTGGTCAAGGCCGTCAAGAAATTCAGATGTTGCATCCTCTAGAGTAAGGTCATTGCTATTGTTCCAGATCTAGTAGTCAAATCCTTGTTGATGCAATGAACTGGGAGAATGAAGAGGGAAGTGGATGGCTATATTACAAGAGTTCAACATCAAGATACAACTAATGAAATTAGTAAGAGGTCAAGGTCTTACCAAGATGATGGCAGAGATAGAGTAGGGCTTGGTGTGCAAAGTGTACACCAACAAAGGAGTGGTCACTAATATCTGGTATCAAGACATAGTTTACTATTTGTTGCAAAATTGTTTCCCAGAGGGATTGAATAGTCATAGAGGAGAGCACTAAAGAATAAAATTGGTTCATACATGCTAAAAAATGGGAAGCTTTACAAGCACAATTATGGGGGCCTCTATCTACGTTGCTTAGATCAGACAGAAGCTGAGCAGGTTCTCACAAAATTTTATGATAAGTATGGTACCGGGCATGGATCAAAAGAAGCCACAGCCCATCAAATATTGAGATCCATCTATTACTGGTTGACTTTGTTCAAAGACACTCATGAGCACGTGGGCTCTTGTCATGTTTTCTAGATCAGCACCATTCGTGAGAGACATCTGACAATGCCCCTACAACCAGTTTATGAGGTAGGCCCATTCACCCAATGGGGGCTAGATTTCATCAGAATGATTAATCCTCCATCATCTGTAGGGAATCGATACATCTTGACCACAACTGATTACTGTACATGCTGGATAGAGGTGCAAGTTCTAAAAAATTGTACTACTGAGGTGATAACCAAGTTCCTAGAAGAGTTCATCATCACGAAGTTTGGCATGCCTTTCTTTTTGGTGTGTGAAAATGCCCCTTATTTCTCTTTTGCATCTCTCATTTAATGGGCCTTTGAGAACCAGGTAATTCTCAAATTTTCATCCAATTACTATCTACAAGGGAATGGAGTTGTTGAATCGACCAACAAGAACTTAATCATGGTAATCAAATGCCTCTTGGATGATAATCCCATATATTGTCACACTCAATTGAAATATGCCCCATGGATGGATTGCATGAGAATCAAGAATGCCTTAGGGACCTCTCCCTACCACCTGGTCTATAGTTTGTAACCTATTTTTTTGATGAGCCTAAAAATACCAATTCTAAGATTTATGGATCAATACGTCGAGGGTGAGGATCAGGTGCAGATTCACGTCATGAACTTACTAGATCTTGAGGAGAAAAGAACCATGGCTTTGGAGCATGTGGCCAAACATCAAGTTTTTGTCAAGCGTTGGTTTGAAAAAAGAGAAATAATAAAGGCCTTTAGGATTTCTGATCTAGTTCTAATGTGGGATAAAGCAAAAGAAAAACTAGGTAGCCACACTAAATTTCAACATTTGTGGATAGGCCCTTTCCAGATTGCAGAAATTATAGGAGAGAATACTTTTTGGATTAGTTCTCTTGATGGAGAATTGGTCCCATTACTATTTAACAGCCAATTTCTCAAGAATTACTTTAGGTCTTGATAGGCCTTTGTATAATTTTATACATTCTTGTATTTTAGATTCTTTTCTTTTGGGTCTTGTCATCTGCGGGTCTTTGTTTGTAGGGGTAGATGCTTCTCAAGTTTACTGATCTGAACTAGGTAGTCAGGGCAAGAGATAAGGGTTTTCCTTTTTCAAACCCTTTGATGTAGTTTTGTCTTGCAGCGAGCCAGATACAAAGGTTAGAAGTAAGGCATTTTCTTTTTAGACTTCTCGAAAGGGTTCACCAGAACCAACCATCCTCAACACTAACACTTATTTTAAAGCGATTCTAGGCCATGAGCCTCTCATGATAGGATTCTGGTCAGAGTTAGAAAATGACCATGGTCATGGAAGAGGTTAGGAGTCAGAACCCTATCCTAACTGGAACACAGACAAAAAAAAAAGAGCAAGAAAACAAAAAGTAGGAATGCATAAAGAAGAGAATGATAACGAAGAAAGCTCCAAGCTAGGGTAGTATAGACTAAGCATTGCCCTGGTTTCAAAAAAAAGAGTGAGCAAAGAAATAATACCTAATAAAAGCCAAAACAAATACCAAAGTAGTAGATGTCAAACCAACGAGGAAGAAAATCATTCAGAACATGATGGTTCAGGTTTTAGGCTAACATATCTCAAGTCTAAGAGCCCTCCAAAGAAGTTTAAAACTTTGAATAAAGCTTGTTTGTAGTAAGGGAAGGTTAAATTGTCTCTAGGCCGAATTCAGGCCAGTGGGAAGTGATCTAACGATGGTTGGTTGATAATCAGTAGAAGCTTAAGGTGAAGGATTCATAGGAAATTTAAACACACACTGGATGTAGATGTTATGATTTCCTTGATCATGATGATGTAAAGATGATCATTCTGGCTGAAGGATTTTTGTCTGGTTCACCGTAGGATAAGATTGTTTCAAGGTGGAATGGCTATGGGAAACTTGGGTTGTTTCCCTTTCTTTTGTTGGGGCTATTTGTTGTGGTCCCACAACCACACTCCCCTTTTTGGCTCTCAGCTTTAGCCCCCCCCCCCCCTTGTTTTTAGGTTTTCCTTAGTTTTTTTTTTGGTTTACCAGTTTTGTTCTTTGTCTTGTTGTTTTTTTTAGTTTTTGCTATGTCGCAGTTTTGCACTTTTGGAAGTCCAAAAGTGCAAAAATTCTGGAAGTGTGAACAAACCATTTCTTAGCCTTGGCATTTTTGAAACCCTTGGGTTTTGGAATTTCAAACATCCAAAGAACCGAAAGGTCCGACTCCTTGAAAGGAGTCAGCCTTTAAGAATTTTGGACTTTTGGAGGTCTGAGACCCCCAAAAGGCTGAAAGGCTGATCGATGGGGGGCTGACATCACCCATCAATTTTCCTATAAAAGGTGGTGAGTGGCTTTTATACCCTCACTTATTCGCTGCACATTTCATCATTTTTAGAGCTTTTGGCATGTCTTTCTTCTACTTTTTGCTTCACTCTTGACTCATTGTCTTCATCATTTACCTTCTTTGAGGTTGGTATCCCCTCTCCCCTTTTGTTCTTTCTTTGGTTCCCTATCTTCGGTCGTCTAGGTAGGGTTTCTTTTTGTATTGATTTGATCTAGCCAAGTTTTCGATTAGTCATTTAAGGTTAGGTGTCTTATGTGTTTTGGGCAATCTGGTCTTGCCTTGGGGATCATGAGGTTTTTCCCTCTGACCCCCTGGCCTTGAGTTTGTGGTCAAATTCATTGTCAGACTTGTTTTCAAGTTCGACACCAAACCCCTATTTTGGGTGTTTTTAGGCATCAGAGTTTCAGACCTTTGCAGTCTGAAACTTTGGGCTTTCTCCAAGGAAATCACCTATCCCAAGCTTTTGGCACTTTAGGGGTTTCACACCCTGAAACAATTCATCATCTGACTCACTGAAACTAAGAGGTCTACAAATTGCCTCCAACGTGGTCAAGGCCAAAAGTCCGAAAGGCCGAAATAAGCTTTTCATAGCTTTCTTTCAAGCTTAATTTGTTAGAACACTTTAATTTTTTGAGATGTTCCTCTCCTTCCTATAATTTTGTGTTTACTGATTCATGTCCTTTATTCTTTGCAAGGATGGTAGAGAAGGTTATGTCACTAGCCATGAAGTACCAGTTCAAGGGTTATCATCCACCTTCCAAAGTTAGTAATCTACATGCTGAGATCACAGATACTGACATTGGTAGCGTCAGTTGGAACGAATACTTGGTTAAGTGTCCCCAACCAGTGGGAAGATCTGAAGACTGCACCTCATTAGTGTACTATTCCTTGGTAAATGTTGTATCACATCTGGTTTCCATCATGTCATCTAACCTAATTAAATCTTTAGCTAGTCACTACGTTCCTGATGAAAGAATGGTGAAAAATAGCATGGGCAAAGTAGTTCTGGATCTAAGACTAGATAATATTGAAGATGTATTCCACTTTCCAAAATGGGTCAACAAATTTTACAACTTTCATATCAACAAGGGGATGGAGTTCTACAACAAGGATGTTTCACGAGCTCGTGGCATAGTAAACAATGAGTATCTTATGCAACCCCTGCCCAAAAACAAGTTGGATAGAATAGATATGAGAAGAGGATACATGAAAGAAGTCATGCTAGCATCCATCACCTTGATCAGTCAGGTGTATGGATTGCCTAAGTATATTTAGTTGGAACCATGGATGATCTTGCTCATTGAGAAGATAAAGGAGAGGCAAGCAAGGTTCGATTGGGCCACTATCCTTAGTGACAATTTGGATGAATAGCTGATCAGAGTGAAGATTGACCTATATTTCTACATGACATCTTATGTTGTGTATCTACTGGTTGCCAGAGTAGTATACCTGGGGTTGAAAAAAGTTGGTGTTATGGGGGATTTGAACACATGGCCATTCACAAAGTACCCACAGTTGGTCAGGAAGGAGTATTACACACATAACAGCCTTAAATTATGTATTGTTAATGATGCCTTTGTATTTTCCATCATACGCTCCATAGAGGAAGACAATGGTAAGAGAATGTCAACTAAGGTTGCTGCTAACATGAAGGCCCTTGGGGCATTTTACATTCAGTTCTAAACCTTCACATACATCCAGGTGGCGAGATGCACCCTGGCCCCTAAGAAGCTACCAAGGTATCCTTCCAATAGAGTCATCCTATTGGAGATAGCAAGACAGTTGTCTAATGCCCATGAGCACATCCAGGACAAGAAGAAACATTGTTGGGATTTCTCAATTTCCATAGGGCCCCACTGTGTACCTGATATGAAGATGTGCAAGTCTCTATCTTTCGAACAGGATGAATTCCCTCTGCCAAGCTACAACCTCATAAGATCCTATTTTGATCCAATTGCTATGTACAGTCACATAATGGGAAGGCACTATATACATGAGCCACATATTGAAGACCATTGGATAAATTATGTGGATGACTATGAAGTCAGGATCTGTGACTATTGCCAGATGAGTCTGGAGCTGGCCCAGACCACTTTATCATTGAAGATCCCTCCAAAGGTGAAAGCAATTGACTTCGAGGATATCTTATATCCTATTTACAATTAGGACAAAGTATATGCTAGGGCCATTCTGAATGTGGAGGTGGATAGAGATGAAAATGTCAATATTGATTTCAAGGCCAGGCATGTCATCAAAGTAACAAAAGCATGGATCACCCACCCATTTCATATGGAACTTGTGCTAATGAAGCAACTATCAAGGTAGACCTCCAAAAAGAAGAAGAAGAAAGGAGAGAAAGTATTAAAGCCACAATTTAAAGAGGTTGCACCCCTAAAGATGGAGATGGTTTATAGGCATGAGTGTCCTACATCATATGGCCCAGCTACTCATTCAGAGAAGACTAAAACTAGAATAACAAGGAGCATAGCACCTCCAGATGTGCCTTCCTCTAGTGGTCACTAGTCTCCAAGTGCAACAAAGAAAACCCCAAGATTCAAGGTAATAGGACCTAAGCCGGTTGGAGTGATTAAAGGGAATGAATACAAATGGAAGAAAGGCTCAATGCCTACTTAGATGGACACCCTCTTGGAGGATGATGAACATGATATGGACCAAATACCCCTCAGTAGAAGAACCCAGTCCATAGGATCCCTAAAGAAAAGAAGAATAATGGAAGATGATCAAGAGGATGTTGAAGGGGCAACCCAAGGGGAACCAATAAATCTTGATGCTTTGGGTGAGGATGAGTTTGACATCTCTACTTTCAAGGGACTTCATGGATTCCAAGAATTTGAGCAATAGGCTTCACCTCAAAGATAGTCTTGTTCTTTAGATCCTATCCCTACATAGTTCATTAGGCCTCCTAATAATATGGGAAAGGAAGCTCTACAGGCGTCTCAAGAACCAATAGAGGAAGTGATAGCAGACATCCAGAAGGAAACAGCAGAGATAGGAAGGGATTCTTCCATTGGTGTCACTTCTAAGGAAGATGTAGCTGCACAAGTTCCCTTGGTTTCGCAGCCATTTCAAACTCCAATCTCACCTTCGCATCAAACACCATCAACCACTCTAATTCTTCCTCCATTTCAAACCACTCTATTTCCCCCACATCCTCCACCATTTCATGATCCCATGCCAACTCTACCTCCTCTATTCATGCCTTCACCCACTCCCCTTGTTGCTCCAAATCCAACTCCTACCATGTAGAATCTCCCTTCTCAAGCACCTGCTCCATCATTGGCCCACATAGAACTACTGGCACAAGGGTCTCAAGAGCCTGAGAAAGAAATGGAAACAATGGATGAAATGCTATCAGAAAGGCAGGATGGATCATATGAACAAGCAGATGAAGAAAAAAAAGTTGATGAAGGAAAGAAGATAGCTAAGGAAGAGAAGACAGCTGAGGAAGAGCAAGCACCTGAGGAGGGAGAGTTGAATGTGATGGAAGAACATGAAACAAGAGGAGAAGAGGAAGGTCATGAAGAAATGGAGATAGAATGCCTTGCGATTACCTTGACTCTCTCAACTCCTTATGAACCGCTCAATGCCTTTTCAAAGCCCACTTGGTTCACAAAGGAAATTCAATCAAGGACCAGGATATACAAAGATGATGAAAAAGATATGGCAGCACTAGTGCAAGCATTCCATCAAGCTCCATCCAGCACCTGAGAAAGGACACTTTTGTATGTCACACAAGATCAAGTGGGGAGATGGAAGGCATAGGTGGTTGTTCCCACAATGAGAATTAGTATAGCTAAAGTCACTCCAGATGAATACATGCTGGAGGAAGTAGATTTGGAGGAACCAACCAGAGAGGGGAGTAAAACTCTAGCTACCCTCAGACTAAAGCATGTTCTTGTTTTCATGGACAAAGATGAGGACAAGATAAATACACTAATGGAGTAGAATGAGGCTATGAAGAAGTTCATTCTTAAGATAGAAGGTCCCATTGACCCTAGTAACCCTGAGGCCTCATTATAGGCAATTTTGGAAAAGAAGGGTCATATATCAACAGACATTCCACATTCTTTTGTACAGGCTTGTGCAGATTGGAAGGAAGATTTTGAAAAATTTGCAAAGGTTTCTCTCAAGAATATTTTGAGGCCCTTCCGAAGTATTCTGCAAGGAATCACCTCCCTGGTAGAGATCATGAGTGAAGAAGATGGTATGGAGGAAAAGATTCTAAAATGGAAAAAGGTGTGGGATGACCTTACAATAATAAGGAAACAATGCTTTCAAGTGTTGGTAAAGGTATATGAAGGATCTGAGCTAGATAATTTTGAGAAATGGATTGAGGATATAACTGGAGCGTTGACTATCTTTGCAAAGGTACTTAAGAGAATGAATAAAAGGAGAGATGATAGTTTTCTCTTTATAGGAGAGATGCATAAGCTCTTCAATGGTCTGGACTTAGATTTGTATGATGAGGATGATGCAAGAACTCTACATTCTATGAACGTCATCATCAATCAATACTTGGGGGTATTCAGGGGAGTCAGGATGAAAGAAGACCTCCAACAAATGTTTTATCAAAAGGAGGAGATTGAGAAGATGTTGTCTCGGGAAGAACAAATACAAGGTTTTGTAAGAGAGTTGGTCACCTTTTGAGATAGACAACAAGAACTCCTGGAGGGGTTCCAAATGGCTGACTTTGAAGAAGTGTTGGAGATTGTGGACATGTTCCACAAAGCGCATCCATAAGTACTCCCTAGCCAGTGAGTGTCCAATTTGGACTTAACCAAATTTGGTGCAGAGAAAAGGCAGTTTTGTACTTAACCATTTTTGCAAAGCCTTTTTTTCAGCCTTTCAGCCCTAGAGATTTTTCGGCCTCCAAAAGTTCAAAGTCCGAAATCTGGGAAAAGCGGACTTGACACTTAGTCATTTTTTAACCTTGTTTTTTTTGGACCAACTATCAGGATTTGTGTTTTTTTGGCATGTCTTCCATTTAACTCCGGTTATCTCAAACTTATTTTTTCAGTCAACTGGGCCTCTTTTATGGCATCATTCTTGCATGATTTTGGGGTCTCTTTCAGTTGAGTCCACGTGGAAAAGCCATAACCAAGGATTAAGGGAAGAGTCACAAAGTTCTGTGAAGGGCATGCATGAGTTCCAGCATCATTTTTGAGTTGTTTTATGCATAATCTGCTCAAGTTTTGTAATGCACGAGGTTTAATTCCATGCTAGGGTAGTTTAACTAAGTTTTAGAGATAGTTGCATTAATGTAATCTTTAGTTTAGATTTATTTCCAAGTTTTAGATGCAGTAGAAACCCTAGCTACAAAAATAAATGCACAACTCTATAAATTGTAAGAATTCAATGTAATGAGGGTCGATTTGATGATTAATGCAATACATATAGTTGGTGCTCCATTCATAGTGTGATATTCATGATATCTTTGTGAGATTTGTGAATGTATGATTTTCTCATTCATTTATTTCAAAGAGCCAATTGATTGTGTGGTGGTTTTAAATCTGCGATTCTTAATTTGGTGTTTGCTGGTGTTATACTGCTTTGTTGTGATGAATTATCAAGAAGATCTTTCTTTTGGTGCTTTTAAGATAAACTTGTTTGACATGTGCATGCATCTATGGTGGCTTTGTGATTTGATGAGTGTTGGCTTATCATATGTCTGCATTTGTTTCCGTTGATCATTGCATCTACCTAGCTGAAATTATGATTTATTCTAATCTCTATTTTGTGGGTTTCCTCATCTTCTCAGTCTTTTAATTCTCAAAGTGGTGTGATATTGGTTTATGTCCATTAGTTTCTTTTCAGTAATTTCTTTCACATTCTTGTTACCCTACTCCTTACTTTTCTTTGCAAAATCAATTACGGTAGATTAGTTAGATTAACATTGCTTTCACTCTAAAATCTGAAAATCCAAAAAAGAGAAACATTGCGGTATTTTGAAGTTTGTTTTGCAGCTTTCTTTGAGATACGAACCAGCAAAGGTCTCCTTATTAACAGATTCACATTTGTCTTCAGTTGAGTTATCCAAGCGGTTGAGACCCAACCCAGAAGGAACCTTGAGATTGATTCACATCAGTCTTCCAAGAGGGGAATTTTCTCGTGTAAATTCCTAGTTGTTGTCTCGTGTAAAAATGATGCTCAAAAAAGCTAATATCTACACATCCGAGTGTGTAAGCTAAATATGGGCCTCTCATTCAGCCTCACACTTCAACATAGTAATTATTCACCAGTTGCAGTCAAGAATGAATATGAGATTATTCATCTTGCCTGTCTAGTTGATTCAACTTGTTTCCTTCTATCTAGGTAGGGTTTGAAATTGCTCTCAAAATCGAGGGTCCTGCAACCATAGACTAACACTAGAATGAAGGATTTAACCGAAAGTAAAATGCAGATTATTCTAGAATGAGTACGTAGTTAATCTAGAAATGATGAAATTAATCTAAGAATAATGAAAGTAAACTAGATTAATAAATGCAATGCATCATTAAGCTAAACATGATATATTGATCTAGAAATGAAGATTATGCTAGGAAATGAAAGCTTCAATGCAAATGAGTTCTGGTAAAAATGCAATAGCACTTCATTGCTCAAAAAGTTGGATCCTTTGAATGAGAAATGAGGGTTCTTTTATAGAATCACAGGCTCAATCGACTGTCAAGATTGAATCAGACGAACGGTGGAGATTGAATGAGAGATCAACTCAGAATGGAAAGTTTCCTATAGAGAGGCAGTCAGCTTTTTGTTTTTGTTTGTGTGGAGCTTTAACTACTTTATTTCCTTTTTTGAATTCCAATTAACTCAAAGTTTCCTTTTCTGAACTGCAAAGAAGATTTGGATAGAATATTTAATTCAAATAGATACAATATTGCCTCATAAGTGGATTTTCTCAATTATTTGAATAATTAAATTCATTTATTGAGATGAGGATATTTATTTAAAATCAAATATTTATTTTACTTCCTTTTTCATGTATTTTAGCTAAACAGGGTGAATTTAATTTAATTAAAGTGCTAGGACTTTATAATTAAATTAATCAATCATAGGGTTCATTTAGCCAATTTATAGTCGATATTTAGGAATTAAATATGATGTGTGATTAATGCAAATTTGGGGTTTTCTACATTTGACACTAATTCGAGTAGAGTCAATTAGAAGACAGCATTGCCTAGTACAATAGGACTTTGATGATTTAGAAATTGATAGAATGAGACTAAATGCAACAAAATTGGTTAGGATAGCAAGATGCCAATTTTGGGGTATTGCATTTTGCCCTTCTTTGAATTGATGTGCGAGAAGCGCGTTGATTCAAAGAATAGTTTGAATGTGAAAATTGATGAGGTTTTCAGGATTATCTCTAGAATGAAGCTTAATCCTTAGAAGTCAAGGTTAGATTGCCAAGACACCGATCAGATTGAGTTGTAGAATCATCTCTAGAATGAAGCTTGATTCTCCAAAGTCTAAGTTAGATTGTGAAGAACTCAGTCAAATTACCACTTTCGTAAGACTATCCCCAGAACAACACTCAATCTTTAGGAGTCAGGGTTAGATTTCCCCAATACCGTTAACTAAATGATAACTGATGAAGATTTTCAGGACTGTCTCTAGAATGAAGCTTAGTCCTCTGAGACCGGGGTTAGATTGCCTAGATATCGGTAAAAGAGTTTTTGAGAGACATCTCTAGAATGAAGCTTAACCTTTAGGGATTAGGGTTAGATTGCCTAAATACGTAATAGAGATTTTGAGAACCATCTCCAGAATGAAGCTTGATTCCCAAGGATCTAAGCTAGATTGCTTAGATACCTAAAGATATTTTGAGAACCATCTCTAGAATGGAGCTTGATCCTCAGGGATCTAGTTTAGATTTCTCAGATACCTAACAGTAAGATGACAAGATGCAAGGTACAAAGATGCCCCTAGTGATGAGATGCCCCGAGCAATGAGGACTTTTGATTTAAATCAGATTGGTTCGAGACTTGATTCAAGATTCAATGACGCAATCATCTTGCCCCCTTGGGAGCTAAATGGAAAGATGACACATCAAAAAGGTAATCAACAGCAAAAGGTTGCAGATAGAGGTAAAATTAGAAATGAAGAAGAACTCAGAACAGATTACAAAAGAATCAAGAAGATGCAGAAGTGATCTGGAGTGATTTGGAGGTCCTATTGACCAAATTTGACCATGGTTGACCAAAGTTGACTTTTGATGAAAAAGATGAAGAAGTCAAGAAAATGATGATGAGATCTGATTTTGGGAAGAATACAACATTAGGAAGTCGACTACACAAGCATCCGATCACGTCGGTCCTAGAAATTTTAAAACACAATTTTGAGCTATCTAGGAGTGCCAAATTTTGATTTCAATCCCGAAAATGGATTCAGAGCGGTCGATTTAGCCAAGAGTGAAGTTGTCATGCAAAACGGAGCACTTTTGAAAATTAGGTCAAAACCTATATAAGGCCCAAAAGGGTCATTTTCAATTCATTTACAACCTTTGACTTTTGGTGATTTAGAGAGCTCAGAGAGAAATGGAGAGTGTGCTAGTGAGATTGCATAGATTCAAGTGCTCTTGACATCGCGGCCGATCGGTGGAGTATGACCCACCTGTCAGTAGTCGATAACCTACCTTGCATTTCAAATTTTTAAAATTGTATAGTAGACATAGGTACTTTTAGGGAAGTTTAGGAGTTTTCTCGCCAAACTTCACGTGAGGAAATGGTTTCCTCATGGGAGCTAGGAAGGTGTCTCATGTGAGGAAAGACCCAAAGAGGGCTTCCTCACGTGGGGTACCTTTGCAGGCTCGCACGAGGTGGCCGATGAAGCCACGTGAGAAATCCTCCTCAGGGAAGCTCTCTCGCGCGAGCTAAGACAAATCTTGCGTGATAGCCAAATTGTGCACAAGGCTCATACTTCCTCACGTGGGAAACTAATATAGAAAATCAAGATTTATGCCCAAATTTTGTGTAGGAATAGCTAAGTAGAGAATCAAAGAGTCAGTCTTAGGATAGGTTCATAGCTTCCATTTCAGTTTTGTTGTGGAAACCATCATGATTGAGGATACTAATCATGTGTTGTCACTTGCATTATAGGTTGACTTCCCGGACATTATGTTCTGATCCCATCAGCCTATGATTGGGGTGATAGTGTGGAAGCTAGATGATGCAAAGTCAGCACACATAGATGGACTAGGATTATTGTATCTACATGATGTACCTAATATCTGGGTAAATCACAGATTGCTAGGTGCACTGGTTGAGCATTTCCACTCAAAGATGAACACATTCCATTTGCCATAGGGGGAGATGATAGTGACCCCAGAGGATATATATAGGATCCTGAGAGTACCTTTCCATGGCCCACATGTGGAGTATGACATAGCCTAGAGCAGGCACAGTGGCACTCAGAGAGATTTTCCTGGATGATCTGGTTATAGGCTGAGTGATCCCATGGGAGGACCTAATCAGTGACTATAGCACAAGGCATAGGTTAGAAGTTGATTTAGGAGCATCCTTGGGTTTCTATTTGATGTCGAACAAAGGGCAACATGGTGTTGAGTGTGGCTGGGATCGGATGCTGCAAAGGATGCTTGAGCAGCTAGTTGTGCGATTTGGATGGGGCCAGTGTATATTAGTGCATATGTATCATGAGATGCATGAGATCATATATCGAGGTGCATGGAGCATGGAAATAGGTGTTGTGATACTACAAATATGGGCTTGGGAGCATCTTCCCTTTTGCAGGCTAGTGTTTCATGATACTAGACAGCCTTTGGAGCCATATATCTATAGGTATGGCAGACCGATGACTCAGCCAGTGCTGGGTAAGACTGAGCAATGGAGAGCTTAGCTAGATGATAGGATGGTAGTGGTATGGTGACCATGGGTAGGGATAGAGGTCTGGGATGATGCCAGACATGAGCTTCCACAAATGTTTTGTTCACGTCCTTTGATCTGCTGCACTATCAGTATCATTGAGCAGTTTCCACTATCACAAGTCCTGAGGTAGTTTGAGAGGCCACAGGACATATCCTAGGACTACTGTGCATATGCTCACTTCACCGACGAGGTGAAGAAGGGCTAGATGGCGAGGCTAGATTAGGTTCGATGCATGATAGAGGCATGGGTAGTGCCAGCCCGATTGGATTACATGGTGGTTGTAGCTGATGGGGGGATGGTACGAGCATACTGGGATCATTTATTAGCACATCCATTCCCTAGATTCACAGATCCAGTTGGTATGGGTCAAAAAGTGGCATAGCAGTAGATACCATGATAGACAACCTAGCAGATTCCCATTCCTCCTAGACCAATGGGGATAGATCTTGGTGCAGGTAGCAGTGGAGGTCAGGATAGATCGATGAGGCAGAAGACTATGGAGACATCATAGCAGCAGCCTCCTGACAAGGAGGCATAGGTTGAGGATACAGTCATGCAAGATCAGGATGCATAGGGTCCACCCCTAGGAGATGAGACCACACAGCTATAGGACTTGTTATAGAGGACTCAGGGTAGGTTGCGATAGGCTCAGTGGGAGTGGATGGATTGTGACATATAGGTCACTATTCGGGATACCCAGATAGCAGAGAGGGATCAAGAGATCAGAGGGCTATAGGATGACCTAGTGAGAGCGTGGATAGAGATGTGATATGAGGTTGCATAGGTAGTGTATTACTATGCAGCTTATATTGGTGTGGTGCCAGATTTAGCGGACAAGGTTCTGCAGTTTTCAAAGTATGTTAGGGTACCAGCAATTCCACAGGAACCTTTGCCACAAGCACCACTGCAACAAGACATGCCACCTCCTCTAGGTAGTGATGGGCAGGGTTGGATTAGGGTAGATGATATATCATGATGTATTGTAGCCCCATTTTTTATAGACTATGCTCGAGTAGCACCATTTTTGTATACTGAAATTTTGATCGATATATATATGAGCTCATCTTTTGGTATCATTGTACATGTGATATACTACTTTGGATTTGTATGTTTTATAAGATGTATCCTAAATGATTAGATGGGTAGATATGGATGCATGGCATGTATGAATATGCAAATGAATGTGCACATATTTATTATTATGTATGTATGCAATGTGTAATGCAAGGATGAATAAATGCAATGTATGATTTGATTTATGTTTATGATGGATGCACATGTATATGAATATGTAGGTGTAGAATGTATGCATATGAGTTTATGGTAATGCATTTTGTGAATACAATGGAAATGCAATGTATATGGTACTAATCATCTCATGTAGGATATTGCAATACATGACAAGTAATAACCAAAAGAATGTTCTTGAAGATCGAGAGCAAGGATTGTGTGTGTGAAAATTGTACCTAACTGCAGACACAACACTTCAATAAAACATTAGAGGTTAGCAAAATTGAAATCTGTAGATAAATGAAACTAAGCTAACCAGATGATTTACTGCCTTCTAGTAGGTGCGAGTATGAAGTTCTCAGATTGAAATTGAGATCAATGACAATGAAAAACCTAAATAAAGGATTTGAATGCAAAAGAATGAAAAACTCTATGAATGCAGATTAATCTATATTTTTGGATATTGTATGCAATTAGATGAAAAAATGTGTGAATCTAATCTAGATGAAAATGAAATGATAGGCAGATTTAATCTAGGAATGATATGAATGAATAAATGCTATGATATGCTATGAAAAATTATGAATTCTTATGACCAACAATGAAAAATCTCACAAATCACCTGTCGCAAGTGCTCGATCCTTCAGATGCAAATTTGCTAGAGTAATTATGCAAATTCGAGAGTGGTTAATTATGAAGAGTTGAGCCTTGATTTTATAGAAATCTAGGGCTTGAGGATGCATTGAGAAAAGCCATAAATCACTCTTGATAAACTTAGGTTGATTTTTGAGTTAACAAGAAATTAGAAACAGATCAATTCACAAAATCATGCAAGAACAACTTTTTAACTTAAATTAGAAGTTTAGATTAGCTTTAAACTCAAAATAGATGTTGAGTTCCAAAAGATAACAACTTGAATTGATTTTTTGATTCAAATTTTAACTGCTCTTTGAATGTGCATAATATTTATGAATTAATTTTAAAAATAAAGTGATTTATTCTCAACTTAACTGATTTTAAATTTAAGAATAACTAATTTATGGGTTGTAATCAATTAAATCAAATGTTTATTCAAAATTATATTATTAAATATTGACAATTGACATTAATTAATTAAATAAGAATTTAATCAATTAGTCATAAGATTTTTTAATTATTGTCAAATTTAAATAATACAATTTAGGAATAAATAGAATTAAATTTAATTAAATAATTAAGTGGCAGAATTAAACTTAATTAATTAAATATTCAGAATATTCAATTAATTAAATTTTAGGATAAATAAGATTTATCGCCAAATAATCATTAAATTAAAGATAATTAGGATAAATAGGAATATTCAAGGAATATTCCCTGATACAGAATTAAGATAATCAATTAGGTTTTGATGTTTAGATGTGCAGATGTGCCTTAGGTTAGGACTTTGATGTCGATTTCGATCGAATTGTTGATGTAGGAAATTAATGAACCTATATCCCATTTTTGGGGTATTACATTTTGCCCCACTTTGAATTACTGTGCGAAGTACAGTGGTTCAAAGATTAGTTTGTGTATGATAAAGATATATGAAACTGATTTGAAAGATTAACTGATTTCGAGACAGAAACTGATTGAAAGATGTAAAGATGGTAGGTCCTGATTGACCAAAGATGATGTTAACTATAGCAACAATGAACCGGTGATTACGAAAAAGTATCAAAACGCCTGATTCTGAACCTTATGATTATGAAGAAGTGAGTGACCTGATCCTAGACCTGATTTTTCAAAGGAATCAAAATGATATCACATCTGAACCCTTCAGTTATGAAGAACCAAGGAAATAACACTAATGAACCAATTGTTACAAAAAGCTAATATAATGTACAAGATTGATTAGGATACCAGATTGATATGGATCTTGATGAATCTGATATGCCCCAAGTGATGTGCCCCAAGCGATGAGGTCTTTTGATGAATCAGCAACTAGACGTGGTTGTTTTCTTGATTACTGAGGAAAGATTTGATTTATAGATTTGATTGATGTACAATACCATGCCCCCTTTAGGATGAAAATCAAAATTTGACAAGAAAAGTTAGTGTTAAATGGTTTAGAAGCATGTTAATTGATTTGAGAAGTGGTTATACATGTTTGAGAATGTGTTATGCATCATTTGGAGGTCCTGGAGACCAAGTTTGACTATGTTTGACCATGGTTGACCAAGTTGAAATTTGAATAGTTTGATGTAAGATAAACAGCTAAGTTGAATTCTAGATTTCTGTGATGATTGAAGGTCGATTATGCAAGTAGTCGGCCATCCTGGGTTTGGAAATTTTAAATCACAATTTTGACATAGTAAACGATCTCAAATTTTGACTTTGATCCCAAAAGTGGGTTCAGAACATCGAAATTAGCCAAGGGTACAATTTTCATGGAAAATAAAGCACTTTGAAAAATTAGGTCAAAACCTATATAAAGGTCGAAAGGGTCATTTTCAATTCATTATTCACTTTTGACTTTAGAAACTTCCATAGAGCCCTCTGAGTGAAAAATGGATGAGATGAAGGTTCTAGTATCCTTGCATCATTTTGAGTGCAACCAGAGACATCAGTGACCTCCACAATATGGACATCCAGTAAGTGGACCTCTGTGCCTCTTTGTAAATTCAAAATTTTGCATATTTCAAGCTTTTTAGATCATTTTTCATACGTTAGGAATTTTTGAATTTCGTTAGCATAGAAACTCATATGACAGCCCCCTGGGACTCGTATGACTTTTGAATTTCCTGTAGAATGTCATCACAAAACCCCTGTAAACTTGTATGAGAGGGACCCAAGAGTCTTACGACATTTCGTTGGGTCCCTTAGTTGTCGTACGGGAACATATGCATTGTCATATAACCATGGTTTGTCGTATGGGACCTTCCTGAAACTCATACGAGTTTTGATACCATACTATATTGTCATATGGGACCTTCCTAAAACTCATACAAGTTTTGATACCAGACTGTATTGTCGTATGGAAAACAGTGAGCTAAAATCACCCTTTTAGGTCAAATTTTTGGATTTTCTGATTTCTTAGGCTGATTCCAGAGCATTTAATGTACCTTCTTAAGTGTTCAACTTTCATATTTCTATACTTTTAGCCTATTTTTCAACCAAGTGACTGATAGGATTACCTATTTCTGTGTGGTGTAGGTCATTTATCTCAACGTACATGTCCGTATTACACATCCAGCCACTCAAAGACTCTATGTGTCACTACCAAACCCTATGAGAGTACATGTGGCTTCCTTTGGTTTTGAGTACTTGATCCATTTACCTGAGATTAGGGTAAACCATGGGCTACTGCTATGTTGATTGAGCACTTTCATTCAGAGACATAGACCTTCAATCTACCTACTACAAAGTTAACGGTCACACCAGAGGACATCTATCATATACTCTGCATTCCATTCCATGATCCTCGTCTTGATTATGTGAGTTTGGGGAACTCAGGTCTACATGCCTTTAGGAGACTCTTCGGAGATGATACCCAGCTGACCCAGTCCATATCATGGGAGTCCTTAGTTCAGGGATATGGGCAGACCCATAGATTAGAGTGCATACTAGCTGGTATGATAGGTGACATTATTATGTCTGACCATTAGTAGAATGGTCTCTTGATGGGCTGGGCCCCTATGGTTGCACGTTTGATGGCCACTCCTTTTGAGCTGGGTTGGGGTCAATTTATGCTGGCTCATGTGTTCTTTGAGATGCATGAGATTGTGTATCAGGAGAGCAAGACATTTGCCTCAAGTGCATTAGTGGTATAGATTTGGGCCTGGGAGCACATCCCAGTATGCAGACCCATATGTTAGAGTCAGCACCAGCCATAAGAGCCAGTGATTTATATTTATTCAGGATATGTTACATAGGTGTGTATGGGCCATACTAAGTATTGGAGGCATGTCCTTGATGATATGATATATGTGCTCTGGCGTCCATACTTGCAGATAGAAGTGTGGCCTACTGCTCGAGAGAAGTTTAGTTATTTCTTTCAAAGCCAAGTGTTGATTGGGTGATCTACCATAGTGATCAAGAGATTCATTATTACTAGAGTGTGGCAGTAGTACGGTATCATTTAGGATGCCCCATAGGACTACGCCACATACGCATGAATATTCCAAGAGATTGGATTAGGATGGATAGCCTGGTTGTCTTATGCTCTGTGTACATAGGAGTATAGTGGTATTGTTGGCAGAGGCTAGGACTACCATCCATATGTTACAGATGTTGGAGTCATAGATGGATACATTGCTTGGCTCATAGAGCATCCCATATACAAATTTTTAGATTCTATGGAGTTGATCCCTAGTATGGAAAAGTCTATGGAAGTGATAGGGGCACCGATGGGTTGAGGCCAGAGATGGCGCGATGTGCAAATTCCTATGCCCCAACCTACACCTCCAAGGCTGAGAGTAGTGGTGGTACCACAGAGACCATCTAGTCACATGAGACCACCTCGTCCTACTAGTGCTATAGCAGGTAGGCCTACAATTTTATAGTGGAGATCCACTAGAGGAGAGAGAAGCACTTTGGGCAGTATTGGTAGTGTAGATGAGGTACTAGGTGCACAACAGGATGTAGGTGTTGGTCCTGATCCTACATAGGGTGATACTGATTTTGATCTAGGTGCCAAGGTGAGACGTCATAAGGTGCAAAGAGCAGAGGCTGCTGATCAGCCAGTTAAGGATACAGAGATGCCCACTACAGATGTTGGTCTTGGATAGGCATTGACTACCTAGGATACCATTAGATGGCTCAGGCTACAGGTGAGGACCCTAAAGTTACAGAGTGCTACCCATGATATATAGCGGAAGGAGCTAGAGAGGTAGCTGTTGTTGAGGGAGGCAGATGTTAGGAGATTATAGGCAGAGGTGACACACCAGATAGCTTGGGCCTCATATTATGTCTCATCATACTATTCTATTGTTCTAGTGGCTAAGAGAGTTCCCACATATTCACAGTACATGATAGATTTAGAGGGAGTAGGGCACCATGAGCTAAGGCAATGCCGGATGCACCACCACCACCTCCACTAGATGTAGAGGATCAGGCTGACAGCTAATCTATCTTGATATTCTATTTTTGACATTGTGTTCATATACACTGATCTGACTTCTGATAGCTCACATGAGCTCATTCTTTTGTACCTTGTGCCAGTAGTGCACCCTTGACTAGTTCGAGTTATATGATATGAGATCGAGATTTTGGTTATGACCTCATTTGTACTTGTCATGTTTTGATTTATGATGATATCATGTGAAGTAAATGCTATGAGTAGTGTAGAATGTATTTATGGATTTATGCAATGCAATGATTTCTTTCAAATGTATGGATTTATGCAAATGTAATTGATTATGGAAAATGTATGAAAATGTATGATTTTGATTATGCTATGCAATGTTAAATGCACATGTATGTAATGCAATAGATGGAATGATGATGAAATGCAATGTAAATGCAATGATACACATGATATGTTTTGTAGGGATTGATGAAGACAAGTGCTCTATCTTATGTCAAAAAGGATGTTTAACCCAGGATGGTGACTGCTTGCGATTCTGTTAGGAAACTTCCATGCGAGATTCAGCTCTTCATGTCAAGTTTAAGTTTAGGTTTGAAGAATCGTTTAAGCATTTTAAGTGTATTCAATAATTTTTGAGATCATGCAATCATGCAAAGTGAAAAATGACATGCAGAATGAAATGCAAACCTAAGACCTAGGACCTAGTCACTGATCATGTGTCGATTTGTTTTCATCATTGAACTTTTATTAGGTAATCAGATAAATCAATACAATATCCACTAGTTAGGAAACTATGAATATATGAATATTGAATTGTATGCACAAGAATCAATACAATGCCCACTGGTTAGGCAGCCATTGACATATGAATATTGATTTTGTTTTCAAAATGTCAGATTAGATATAAACACCAAGGCACAAATGCTAGGATGACCTGAATATCATGTCCATTTTGATATAGCATTTATATAAGCATCAAAACATAAATGTCATGATGACCTGAATATGCCTTGCAGAACAAAAATGCCAAACAGTCAAGAGATCATTCCAAATCCAATGTGAATTACCCGTAGTGACCCTTTATCATTCACATCCTTAGATAAGATTGCATTTCATAGTAGGAGTAAGAACTCACTCAAAAAGACAATAGTTAGATCAAGCTTCCTTGAATTTTCTGGGTATCAATGGTCGAGGTAGTCATGGCCATCCAATTCAAGATGGAGGCTCTTACAGATGAACACCATTTCAATCCATAATTTCCAAAGTTGTTAGATTTTCACTCAAAGTAGAAAACAAAGAAAAGATCATGCCCCCAATCATCACTTTCTAAATCCTATAAAGGACATCATCGAAGAGCTCGAAAGGACACAATATGCAAAAATCTCAATGCGAATCCATAGGCATACAAGGAGATAAAAGTATGTGAAGCATAGATTGTTTTCATTCGTGTTGATGTTTGATTGCATTTTTGTAGATGCAAAATCCTTTCTAGAGAGGAGACTGACTGACTGACTCAGATGTAGCTTCAAAGGACCTTGACTAGATATGACATTTCTGAGATACTGAGGACTGTAGGATATGACTTTGATTGCCCCCAAGTTTGAACATTGATAAGATACAGACATTTTAGCTAATTGGTGTATAGACCGACTTTATTGAAAATAGGAATGCGGAAACAAACCAAGAGATTTATACAAACTAAAGCAAGACTGAAAGCTAGGAGAGACCAAGATTGCGCTGATAGATGGAGCATTTTGAAACAAGTGGTGCCTGTTTGTCAGGTTTTCACCATCTTGGTAGAGATTCTACTTTTTCTACCAAGGCGCATGTTTTCAGGTTTTCACCAAGGCACTTTTTCTTTTTCTCATTTTTTTGTTTTTTTTATTTTTCCACTTTTTTGTTACTTTTTATTTTTTTTAATTTTTTTGTGAATCATCAAGGCACCTATTTGCTAGGTTTTCACTAGGATGATCATTTTTTTAGGACTTTTTCAGATTTTTATAATTTTTTCAGGACATTTTACCATAGACTGAATGCCTTAGGCATAGAATTTCTTCAGATGGAGAATGTTGATTGGTTCTCAGAGTTGTTCTCCTTCATTCATTGAGATTTGATAAGCTCCAGAGCCAAAAGTAGTAGTGATGAAAAATGGACCTAGCCAGTTGGGTTCAAACTTCCCCTTCCGCTCTCTATGTGATCTATTTTTAGGATTCTCTCTCAAGACTAGATCGCCAACTTGAAATTATCTGTGTCTAACTTTCCTATTGTAGCCTCTAGACATTCTCTTCTGATATACTCTGAGATGATCATATGCTGCTTGTCTGTGCTCATCTAGTAGTTCAAGTTCTTGGAACCTAGACACTTTGTAGTCATCATCAGTTACTAGACCATGCATTATGATTCTTAGTGATAGGATTTCAAGCTCAATAGGTAGTACCGCTTCAGACCCATAAACTAAAGTGAATGGTGTAGCCCTAGTGGGCATTCTGATACTTGCTCTATAGGTTGAGAGATCTGGATTGATCATGAGATGCCAGTCTCTTCCTATTTTATTAACTATGCAATGCAAGATTTTAAATAGATTCTTGTTTCAAGCCTCTACTTGTCCATTCCCTTGAGGATAGTAGATTGATGACCAATATTGTGTAATCTTGAATTTAGCACATAAATCATCTAGGTCTCTATTCTTGAATTGGCCACCATTATCTATGACTATAGAGTGTGGAATACCATACCGACATATGATGTAGTTCAAGATGAACATTCAAATTTGTTTGTCAGTTGCTTGAGTCAAAGGGACTGCTTCAACCCATTTTGTGAAATAGTCTGTAGCTGTAATAATATGGGTATGTCCATTAGAAGAATGAGGATGTATGGCTCCTATAAGATCAAATGCCCATTGGTGAAAAGGCCATTGTGTAGTAAAGGGAATTAGATCTCTCCCTGGTGCATGAATTAAGTTACCATGTACTTGACACTTTTGACAGTTCTTAGCAAAATTGATAGCCTCTTTTTCCATTTCAGGCCAATAGTACCCAGCCCTAATAAGTTTTTGAGCTAGTGTTAAACCATTGGAATGTGATCCACAAATACCATCGTGGACTTCCTCTAATGCACGTTGAGACCCTTCCCATTCTAAACATCTAAGGAGTGTACCATCTAAACCTCATTTGTACAGATCATTACCAATGATGACATACCAGGAAACGTTGTGGATAAGGTATCATTTCTCATGGTGGTTGAAGGTATCGGGAATTGTTTGGTCTTGGAAATAGGAGAAAAGGTTTTTGTATCGGGATGAATCATGACCAACAATAGTGCAAATCATGCAAGTTTCAGGAGAATCATATGTAGGATAAGATAGTACTTCCACCAAGAACTCATAGCATAGCTCATGTTCAGGTTGTTGTAGTAGAGATGATAGTGTTTCCATAGCATCAGCATCTTTTTTCTCTATTCTAGGAATTTTCTCAAAGGTGATATATATGAAATATTTCTTTAGATCATCTACCATCCATTTTTAGGGAACTAGCTTTTCATCTTTCATCTGATACACATCATTGACTTGGTGTATTACAAGTTGTGAGTCTCAGTGAATGTGTAGTTATGTTACTCTCCATTCAATTGCTATCTTCATGCCATTAAGTAGGGCTTCATATTTAGCAATATTGTTTGTGCAAGGAAACTTTATTCTGAAAGCTTTAGGGATTGAGTATCTTTGAGGAGTGATAAACAATATGCCTACTCCAGATCCATTCTATGTATCAGAGCCATCAAAGAATAGCTTCCATGCTCTAGAAGAAAGATTCATGATAGAGGAATCTAGGAATTCCATTTGCATTGGTGTATAATCAAACAAAGGTGCATCAGCCAATTGATCAGAAATGACTTGGCCCTTGATAGATTTTCTTTCAACATATTCAATGTCAAATTCACTTAATAGCATCACCCATTTAGCTAATCTACCTATGAGGGAAGCTTTGCTTAGTAGGTACTTTAGTGGATCAATCTTAGCTACCAAATGTGTGGTATGAGCTAACTTGTAATGTCTCAGTTTCTATGATGCAAAGATCACATCTAGAAAAGCTTTCTCAATCATGGAATAGTTCTTATCGTATGCTACCAATGTTCTACTGATATAGTATATAGCTCTTTCCTTCTTGTTCTCATCATGTTGTGCTAGTAATGCCCCCAGTGATGTATCTTTGGTGGAGACATATAAGATCAATGGCTTCCCTTGAATAGGAGGCATCAAAATAGAAGGATTTGATAGATATTTCTTGATATGATTAAATTCTTTTCACATTCCTCATTCCATGCAAAGGTCACACCTTTATGTAATGTCTTTGTGAAAGGTTGTGATATGTCTGCTAGCTGAGATATCAAGCATCTGATAGATTGTACTCTCCCTTGTAATGTTCTCATTTGGCTGATATTCTTGGGAGGTTGCATCTCCATGATAGCTTTAACTTTAGCTAGATCTACTTCAATACCCTTCTTTGAAACAATGTAACATAAGAGCTTTCTAGAAGTGACACCAAAAGCACACTTCTTAGGGTTTAGTATGAGACTAAAATTCTCCATTCGATCTAGTATTTTGCTCAAATCATTTAGATGTTTAGATCTTATCATAGATTTTTCCAAAGTATCATCAACATAATCCTCCATAGTTCGATGCATCATGTCATGAAAGATAGATGTCATAGCTCTTTGATATGTAGCACTAGCATTCTTAAGCCCAAATGGCATGACATTCCAACAGAAGGTACCCCATGCACATGTGAAAGCACTTTTCTCTTGATCCTCTGAAGCAATTTTGATTTGATTGTATCCAGAAAAACCATCCATTAAAGAATACATCTCGAAGCCTACAGTCATGTCCACTATCATATCAATGTTAGGTAGTGGAAAATCATCCTTAGGGCATGCTTTGTTTACATCTCTGCGATCTATGCACACTCTTATTGATTTATCTGGTTTTGAAAAAGGTACAATATTAGAGATCCATTCTACATAATCAATGACGTAGATAAATCCAGCTTTCAATAGTTTCTCTAATTCAGCTTTGACCAAGAGTGCAACATGTGGATGCATCTTTCTCAATTTTTTCTTAACAGGTTTGACGCCTGGAGCTATAGATAAATGGTGCATTATGAGATCAGGATCAAGTCTAGTCATATCTGAATATTTCCATGCAAAGTTGATCTTCTTTTCTATTAGGAATGTGGTAATTTTTTAATTTTCTTCTTCTGATAAGGATTGTGCTAGATGGATCAACTTTGGTTCTTTTGTTGTTCACAAGTTGATAGATCGAGTAGGTTCAATGAGAACTAGAGATCTATCCTGTAAATGACTTGGAAGGACATCAAATATCTCATCCTTAGGTGCCTTAGAGAGGTTTTCACCTTCAAATACATCTTTTTTTTTTACTTTTGTAGGTTCTGAGACTACCACAAAGTGGTTTTCACCCTCAGAACTCCTTTTCTTTTCCTTTTTCTTTTTATTCTTTTTACTGAGATATTTGATATTTGACTCCATCATGCTAACGCTCAGTTCATTGATGGAAGTCCTCATAGGCTCAACTACATTGAGGTAGCATGCAAGGGTATAGTCATTTGGAAAATTATAGACACCATGGCTCAAATTCATGGAGGTTTGGTCAATAATTTTGGGATATTGGATAGTCAAAGTGGGGAAAGATTGGGAAATTGTGTTTACAGATATGGATCTATCATCATTGGTCCTAACCCAACTCTCCAATTCAAAGGTGATATTACAACTCAAAACATTCAATTCATGAATAGGCTCAACCTCATTATGGGAGTCCAATTCAGCCATAGGTGGATCAGACTCATTAAGTTCATCATTTTTCTCTAGACTTACATTGGGTTTAGGTGCATATTGGTGAACAACATCAATATGTTTTTCTGTGATAAGCTCATCTTCCTCTGGAATGACTCCCCATTCATAGTCATTGGATTCCTCTTTTGATTCTTCATTTAGACCCCTAGGAAATCTAAGAATATGTGTGAAATCAGGATGGATTCCCCAAGAAGGGTTTCCTTCTGATTCTGATTTGAATTCATACTCATGAGAGTTTGTCTCATAATCACTATGCTTGTCCAATTGTTCAACTATCTGGATAGTTTCAATTGATTCTTCTTGTTTGATTTCAGTAGTAAGTTCTTGTGTTTCTACCACATTGATTCTTTTGATTGGGTCATCCTCAACTTCAAGGAGGTCTTTTATTTCTTTAGGCAAGCGTTCATAAGGAATGAGTTCATTAGTGGTGTCTAAATCACTATCACTGGGATTGACATTTTCTTCTTCATTGTTTTCAACCTTTGGTTCTATTTTTTCTATCACATGAGAAGAGCTTCCTTTAAGATAAAAAGGCTTCTTTCGATACCCTAGACCTATTGTATTCTTGTTGGTTCGACCATGGTGGTCAGGAGTTGATATGAGGCCTTTTCCTTGTATTCCTAGAGGTCCTTTTCTAGTGTATCCCATTTTGGCAATTAGTTTATCCCCTGGTCCATATGACTTTTGAGGAATTTTTCTTGAAGTGGAGTCACATTTTTGCACTGATTGGGATTGGGACTCATCTTTGTATAACCATGCAAGCATAGCTGCTTCTTCATCAAAGTCTTGTTTGGATAATTTTTCTGTGAAAAAATTCTCATTAAATATGACCTAGGATTCTTTAGTTGTAGGCTCTACCTTGTGAGAAGGTTGTCCATAAGATTTAGGAGACAAAGGGAGGGATGTGAGAGATAAAAATAGGTTCCATTGTGTATTCTCCCATTCCATTGTCTTTGATTTTGACTTCTTTGGAAATTTCCTCTATCTTGGACATAGATTCCACATCTGTGTGCTTAGTAGAAGATTCTTTGTTCTTGGGAACAAGTTTATCAGCACTTTCTTTCAATGCATTGCAAGTTGTGGACATTTTTGTTGGAATTGTCACTTCTACTCCATAAGGAAATTTTACACATTGATGGTATGTGGAAGGAATAGCTCGCATTTCATGTATCCAAGGTCTCCCTAGGAGGATGTTGTAAGCCAAAGGTAGATCAAGAACTTGACATGTGATATCTCTAATAATTGGACCTATTCTGATAGGCAAAAAAATTGTGCCTTTGGAAGACCTTTCTTCTTCATCATATGCCTTGATAGTTATCTTCTTTTTGGGATCAATGGTAGCTTCCAATAAGCCCAGTTGTGTGATCAAGTTATAAGAACAAATGTTGAGAGTAGTGCCTCCATCTATCAACACTCGTTTGACACGA
Organism: Chamaecyparis obtusa; assembly: GCA_027943335.1. Taxonomy (NCBI): domain Eukaryota; kingdom Viridiplantae; phylum Streptophyta; class Pinopsida; order Cupressales; family Cupressaceae; genus Chamaecyparis; species Chamaecyparis obtusa. The sequence goes on from BSBK01003603.1 coordinate 579,411, forward strand.
TGGTTTTGGATCAAGAATTCAATGTGCAAGGGCTGATTATGCGGATGACTCAAGGAGTTATCATCTTCCTCTAAAAAAGAGATATACTACAGAGATGTCAAATGACCAACCATAGTCTGGAATCTATCTAAGTCAAGGTTGTTAGGAACATTGGATCCAAGCAAAGATTTTTCCAAAATGGCTCTATGAGCAGGAGAGATCTGAAGTAACTCAAACATGGAGATTTTAGCATTGGTATGCTAGAGTTGTTGGACTATGTTGTATGATGTAGGCCTCACATCTTTAGGATTTGATTTTGAGGCAGCCCTCTGTTTAGAAGTAGATGAAAGATTAAAAGTCATCTTAGGGACATTTCATGAATCAGAATTTTATCCTTGTAGATGCGCCTGAGCTTGTGATCAAGTAACTGCATTTGCTGATTGATTATCTCTATCTTTTCTTACAATGGTGATGACATTGCAATGTTCAGATAAGCAAGGTTCTACCATGTTTATGACAGCATTTTTCCAGAGTAGGCATAATTGACTTTAGCACCCATATTAGGTTGAGAAGATGATTCTCCTTGACCATGTTTCGGAAATGGTTCCATGAATGATGTATGATCATTAATGCTTTTATGATTGTCAATTATGATTTCTCCATTATCAATTTTATATTGTATGAGATGCTTCAAGCATATGTAGTTATTGGTTTTATGACCCTTATTATGATGGAAATCACAGAAATCGGTCTCCCTCCACCACTTCAGTTTAGGTTCAGGATCAAATGGTCGGATCTTAGGCAATGTGAGGATTTTATTAGCTAACAAAGTTTTCATTAGGGATTCCAAGGATTCACCAAGAGGAGTAAACTTTCATTTAGGATCTGTAGCCCATGGTTTATAGTCAGATGGCTTCTTGTTAGATTTCATCACTTTTATCTCAAAAGCTTTGATGGCTTGGGTACCAACAGTGAGATTGAAAGCAGGTGCCTTAGATGGGGGACAGACATTATCAAAAACACCATCCATGATGATGCCTTTATTCTAGTTCCAATTTTTGTTCTTGTCTTTGAGAGTAGATCCAGATTCATATTTCTCTTTTTGAAGGAATATGTCCTCCTTTTTCACAAGAAATTTCTCAATTTTGATGGCACTGTCTACCATTTTATCAAAGGATGTATGATTTTGCATTTACAAATGGTAGTTGATTTCTAGAACAAGATTATTGATGAAAATTTCTAGCTTCTCTATTTCTGGAATGGGTCTAGCATATAGAGAAAATTTCTTCCTCCATCATTTGAGGAAAGTCAGGAATGGTTCTCTTGGATATTGTTTCAGATTACATATGTCGATCATAGTGACCCAATATTTGATGTTGTAGGAGTACGGTTGGTAGAACAATTTGATCAATTCCTCAAAGGTTTTGATGGTTGGAGGCATTTTTGAGAACCAATGAAGTCTTTATCAAATGGAAAAGGACATAGAGCCTCCATGGAGAACTCCTTAGGTTCCTTCTCTTTTTCAAGTTTGTTAAGTTTGACTTGCATGGCATGCATTTGTTTCATCATAGCCATGATAGGAGTTTCTTCCTCTTGAGTAATGATATCTTCAACATTAAAGTTGGGAGGAAGTTTAGCTCCTTATTGAGCCAACTCTAGAAAGTATGCCTCCATGTCTTCTTTCAAGAAGTACCTCATCATTTTCTTGAAGTTATCATCATTTTGATATTGAGCGATTTCAGAGGGTGTGGGTTCTTGATCCACACCATGTTGAGATTGATATCCTTGGGATCCTCCTCCTTGAGACATTGTGTTGGTATGAGAGTTACCAAGGATGGATTGATGTGGAGTTGTGTGATAACTTCTATGAATGGATACAAGAGGGTTTGGTTGATTACCTATGTGGATTGATGTAGGAGGGGTGATGTAACCACCTTTCAAGAATAGATTGCCAAGAGTGTCTTCCCCAAATTTAGTGGTGTCGTAGGGTTGATGAAATGTTTCAGCAATCACAGAAGATGCAGCTAAAGGGAATCTAGGTTTTTCTCCTTGTTTTCATTGTGATGAAGCTGTAGTTTCCACCATTAACCTTAGGTGAAGCAAGAGAACGAGATGAAGACAACTAAAGAATGATCTAATTCAAGAAGATCGAATGACGTAACCTTGCAAGATTGGTTTGATTTGGAGATAGATTGGATGTAAATGAAGGATATTGTGCCCTAGTAGTATGGGTAGACGCCCAAAAGATGGTGGACATGAGCTCACAACACTTAGCCATTTTGATGAAGATTGAATTGAAGATGAAGATTGACAAGGTTTTGACACGAGATAAAAAAATATTCAAATCAATAAATTAGAGGGCTGGATCAAACTCAAAAGACCACTTTTAGGCAAATGGATTGGATTTCTTCTGGTTTCTACTCTGTTCCTGACAAGTTTCTAACAACTTTTTGAAAATTTTGATATGAGTTTCTCCAGGCTCATATGAGTCTAGGTAAGCTCTGGCACGACAGTTGACAAAACTCATACGACAATTAACACCAAGGTTTAATTTTCTTGACTTTTTTGACAAAGCTCATATGACAATGTATAGGCTCTCATACAACAATCAGGGGGTTTTGAAATGACTTTTGGAAAAACTCGTACAACTTTCTGAGACTGTGGGATGACTTTTGACTCAAGAAAGGATTTTTTTGCTTCAAATTTGCAATTTTTAGTTTTTTAATTTTTAGATTGTTTGCAAATTCTTCTGTCTAGGTTTGAAGATCTATGTGATAGTTCATCTCAAGTAGCCCAGTAGATATCAAGCACACAAAACAAAAAGCAAGGGAAGCAAGCAATCATGTGAAAATAATGAACAAGGGACAAAGAAACCCTACACATGAATAATCAAATGACTTAATGTGCTAATCCCTAGGAATGCTAGTTGTGTATGTTCCAAAAAGTTTTTCAATAATGCACATAGGCCTAGAAAATGAAATTTTGGCCTCATTAGGGTTTTTAGTAATGGTCTGACTCTGCAACTTTTGTGATCTCAAGAGGGTGAAATCCAATCCAAGTGCATCAAGGTTTTGACACAGTCTAAGAATTTAATCAATCAGGAGTTGCTAGGGAGATCTGACAGCCCAACAAGAGACCACACCCGTGAAGATTTCCTCCACAAGGACATTTATATAGCGGTTGTTGCTACCATGGCAAAAATGGTTATTACCGCTTGAGGTTCCATCCACATGGTTGACCCAGTAAAAGGAATATCCACTATGGTTAACCCTCTCTAAAGGTGACACAAAATATACCACATGGGGACTTGGTCTAGATCCAAGGAATTGAGTTTCTGATACTACCCAAAAAAGGAGTAGAGCATAGTCCTCTAGCCTTATCACTTTTACCCAAACATGGTAGATAGATTAATATGACACGCTAAGATTGAAATTATCTCACCAAGGTTTGTGATGTCAACAACTATGCTCTATCGATCTCTCTAGAGAGAGAACGTATCAATCAAAAGCTGAGGACCAAAGCCAGTAGAACGCAAGATAATCTCAGTATCCTCCCTACCTACAAGGGGATCTATCGTCAAGAAGAGGTTTGCATGCATGAACAAGTGAATGAAGCCCACTCTCTCTAGATCATCTGCAAATAGTGTTAATAGGGCCTATTTACTATGTACAACAGATATGCAAAAAGAAAATCTATGTTTGTTTTATAGCCCAAAACTAAAGTGTGAATTATGAAAGCTGGAAAGGCACATTGTAATACCCCAAAAATGGGCTATAAGTTCATTAATGTCCTATATCGACACATCAAATGAAATCAACATCAAAGTCCTAACCTAAGGCACATCTGAACATCATCGAATCCTAATTGATTATCCTAAATTCTGCATAAGGGAATATTCCTAACAATATTCCTAATTATCCTAATTATCTTTGATTTAATAATTATTTGGTGATAAATCATATTTATACTAAAGTTTGATTAATTGAATATTCTGAATATTTAATTAATTAGATTTAGTACTACCACTTAATTATTTAATTGAATTTAATTATATTTATTCCTAATTATTATTATTTAAATTTGACAATAAATCAAAATTCCTATCATTAATTGATTAAATTCTTATTTAATTAATTAAAGCAAGTTGTCATATTTAATGATATTATTTAATTGGAATAAAAGTTTGATTTAATAATTGATTAACCCATAAATCAATTGTTTTATTTTTAAAATCAGTTAAGTTGAGGATAAATCACTTTATTTATTTATTTAATTCATGATTAATCATGCACATCTAAAAAATAGTTAAACTATAAATCAGAAAATCAATTCAAGTTGTTTTAAAAATAAACTCAACTCTATTTTGAGTTGAAAGCTGATCTCAACTTCTGATTCAAATCAAAAAGTTGTTTTTGCATGATTTTTTGTGAGTTAACTATCTTTAATTCCTTGTTGATTCAAAAATCAACTAGAGTGATTTATGGCTTTTCCATGCACCTCCAAAGCCCTAGATTTCTATAAAATCAAGGCTCAGCTCTTCACAAATCATCTCATAATTTTGCAAACTTATGCTGGCAAATTGGTATCTGAAGAATTGAAGCTTCTTTTGCGAATCAACAACTTTTGTGAGATCATTCATATTTTAGCATATCATTGTTAGATTAATTGTATTGCATATCAATTTTTCATATAGATTAGATTTCATATCATTTTTCATATTATTGCATAGAAAAATCCAAAAATATAGATTAATTTGCATATAATTCATATCTAGATCAAGCATTCAAATCCTTCATTTAGGTGTCGTCAAGGTCACTAATCTTGGTCCAATCTGAGACTGCATACTCGCATCTATTAGAAGGTAGTAAATCACTTGGTTAGATTAGTTTTCATTTCATTGCATAATTTTGATTTTAAGCTAAGCTCTAATGTTTTACTGAAGTGTTGTGTCTACAGCTAGGTACAAAATTCACACACACATCTCTGGCGCCCACCGTGGGGCCTTGAAATGGGTTTCCATTCAATTTTTATCATCTTCTTGTCATTTTCTATTCCAAGTTGCAATTTTTAATTTATGTCTGTACAATTTTCATACGAGTTTTGTTAGAAACTCGTACTAGGAGATACCCACTGTCGTACAATAGTTTATTTGATTGAGGATCATACCGCCAGAATCAAAGTGTCATTTGGAATCTTGATTGTCATATGATCCCATACCTAGCGTTGTACGAGTTTCTGGACTGTTGTCTAGGAGGTGACCCACTATCGTACGAGTTTTAGTGCCAGGTTTCAATTGTCATTTCACTTTTCCAAGTAGTTTTCTAGATTTCTTTCCCTGATTTGGACTAACAGCTAACATTAACGATTGAAATTTGTTGTTTCTGGTTGATTTCTGCTAGTTTTGATTGGGAAAAGTGTAAGAATTGCTAAAAATAGGTAAGAATATACTAAGCGCATTGTGAGGAATTCAGGTAATCTTTTCAGCTGATAACATTTTGATTTGGATTAAAAAGAACTCTTGCGTGTCAAACTTGTGTGACCTTTATTGCTATCATATCACAGATTTCATTTTGGGCTATAAAAATGAACATAGATTTGCTTTTCAGCATCTTTGTTACACATAGTAAATAGGCCCTATGAACACTATTCATGGTTCTTGAGAGAGTGGGTTTCCAGTGAAACTCTTCTCAACAAAGGAACCCTTGTAGGTAGGGAGGTTACTGAGAGAGTCTCACGTTCTACTAGATTTGTGCATCTTCAGCTTCTGATTGATACATCTTCTCTCCAGAGAGGTTGATAGATCATGAGTGGTTGACATCATAGATCTTTGTGAGATAATCTTGGTCTTAGCATGTCAGATTAATATGTCTTCTTTGTTTGGGTTAAAAGTGAAAAGGCTAGAGGACTATGCTCTACTCCCTTTTTGGGTACTACCAAAAACTCGGATCCTTGAATCTGGAACCAATCTCCATGTGGTATCTTTTATGAGTCACCTTTAGAGAGGGTTAAACATAGTGGACATTCCCTTAATTGGGTCAACCACGTTGATGGAACCTCAAGTGGTAATAGCCATTTTCACCGTTGTAGTAGCAGTCGCTATATAAATGTCCTTGTGGAGGAAATCTTCATAGGTGTGGTCTCTTATTGGGCTGTCAGATCTCCCTAGCAGATCCTGAAGATTAAGTTCTCAGACTATGTCAAAACCTCAGTGCACCTAGATTGGAGTTCACCCTCTTGAGATCACAAAAGTTGTAGAGTCAGACCATTACTAAAAACCCTAGTGAGGCCAAATTTTCATTTTCTAGGAATATGTGCATTATTGCAAAACTTTTTGGAACATACACTGTTAGCACTCCTAGGGATTAGCACAATTCAATCACTTGATTGTTCATGCACAGGGTTGCTTTGTCCCCTGTTCATTGTTTTTAGATGTGCTTGAAATCACTTGCTTGTTGTTTTGCGTGCTTGTTTATCTATCTAGTTACTAAGAACGAATCAATCCGCTACAATCTTCAAATCTGGATAGACAATTTTGTGAACAATTTGAAACTAAAAACCTTAAAAATTGCAAAATCTGATGTCAAACACCTTTCTAGAGTCAAAAGTCATCTTGTAAAGTTAGAAATTCATACGAATTTTGGCTATTGTCATTTCAGAACCCCCAGATTGTTGTATGGTATTAGGTATACTATTGTACGAGTTTTTTTGGCAGTCAATTCCAAAAAGTCAAAAACCCTGCTATCAACTATCATGTGAGTTTTGCAATAGTCGTATGAGTTTTTCAATTGTCATTTCATGCTATACCCACTATCATACGAGCTTGTAGAAAGTCATTTGAGAAATTTTGAAAAATCATCAGAAAGTTGTCAGAACTATCAGAGACCCAGCTTTTCCAGCCTATTTCCAGAGTCTGTCAAGAAAATGATTGTGTCAAGAATAGAGCAGCAACCACTAAGAATCAAATCATTTTCCTAAAGTGGCCTTTTGAATCTAATTTGGCCTTCTATTTAAATGATTTGAGTCTTTTTCATCTTGTGTCAAAACCTTGTCATAACTATCAATCTTCAATCCATCTTCAAAATGGCTAAGTGTTGTGAACTCGTGTCCGCTATCTTTTGGGAATCTACCCATACATCCAAGGCATATTCTCCTTCATTTACATCTAATCCATGCTTCAATCAATCAAACCTTGACAAGGTTACGTCATTTGATCTTCTTGAATCAGATCTTTCTTCAGTTGTCTTCATCATATTCTTTTGTTTCACCCAAGGTTAATGGTGGAAACTAGAGCTTCCTCTCACAAGAAATCTAGAGAAGTATCCCATCCCATACCTCTGAATACTCTCCAAGCCCCAACTCTTGAGCAACTCTAAAATTCTAGTCTTTACGAAGACAACGGTCTTCGTAATTTTTGATTGAAAACTGGTTACATTCCTCCTTCATCAACTCACAGAGGTAATCAACAAACTCCTCCTTTATCTATCCCAAGGAAAACTCCTACCATGTCTCAACTAGGTACAAAATTTGGCTCTCAAAGAGCTCAATATCAACATGGTGTGGATCAAGAAACTACACCTTCTTAAATTGCTCAATATCAAAATGATGATAACTTCAAAAGAATGATGAAGCATTTCTTGAAAGAAGATAAGGAAGCATACTTTTTATAGTTAGCTCATCAAGGAGCTAAACTTCCTCCCAAATTTAATGTTGAAGATATCATTATGCATGAGGAAGAAACTCCACTCATAGCTATGATGAAACAGATGCATGTCATGCAAGTCAAACTTAATAAACTTGAGAAAGAAAAGGAACCCAAGGAGTTCTCCATGGAGGCCCTATGTCGTTTTCCATTTGACAAAGACTTGTACATGCCACCATTCTCAAAAAGAGTGGAGATGCCTAAATATGATAAGTATGATGGATACTCTGATCCTCAAGATCATGTCAGAGAATTTTGTACACAATCTATGGAGTTCATGCATGAACCAACTTATATGATGCATCTCTTTCCTCGATCTCTGGGAGGAGCAGCCATTCATTGGCTCTCTAGATTGCCTTCTACTATCAAAACTTTTGAGGAGTTGATCAAATTGTTCTATCAGAAATACTCCTACAACATTCAACATCCAGTCACCATGATTGATATCTGCAATCTCAAACAATATCCAAGAGAACCATTCCTGACATTTCTCAAGAGATGGAGGAAGAAATTCTCTCTATATGCTAGGCCTATTCCAGAAACTGAGAAGCTGGAAATCTTCATCAATAATCTTATCCCAGAGATCAACTACCCATTACAAATGCAAGATCATACATCTTTTGATAATATGGTAGACAATGCAATCAAAATTGAAAAGGTACTTGTGAAAAAAGGAGACATCACACTTCAAAAGGACAAGTACGAATCAGGATCCAATTCTAAAGACAAGAGCAAAAATTGGAACAAGAATAAAGGCATCATCATAGATGGCATTTTTGATACCATCTGTGCCCCATCAAAGGCACCAGCTTTCAATCTAACTATTGGTACCCAAGCAATCAATGTCTCAGAGAAAAAGGTGCCTGAACCATCTCAAAAGAAGCCAGAATACAAATCTTGGTCCGCTGATAATAAATGAAAGTTCACTTCTCTAGGAGAATCTTTGGAATCAGCTATGAGAACTCTACTAGCTAATAACATCATCTCTTTTCCTAAGATCGGACAATCTGATCTTGACCCTAAACCAAAATGGTGGAGAGAGAATGAATTATGTGATTTCAATCAGGGTAAAGGTCATAAAACTAATAACTCTTACGTTTGAAACATAATATTCAAGATTTGATTGATAAGGGAGACATCATGATTGATAATCATAAGAGAAATAATGATCATACAGCATTCACAGAACCATTTCTGAAACATGGTCAAGAAGTTTCATCTTCTTAGCCTGATATGGGGCAAAGGTCAATTATGCTTACCTTGGAAATAATGTTGTTATCAATATGGTTGAACCTTGTCTCTCTAAGCATTACAATTTCATCACAATTGTGTGAAGAGATAAAGATCATACTTCAGTTAACGTAGTGACTCGATCACAGGCTCAGGCACATTTGAACGGACAAATCCCAGATTCATCAAATGTCCCTAAGATGCCCTTCAATCTTTCTTCTACTTCCAAACAGAAGGTTGTTTCAAAATATTCCAATCCTAAAGATACAAGGCCAACATCTTATAGCATTTTTCAAGAACTCCAACACACTAATGCAAAAATCCCAATGTTTGAGTTACTTCGGATATCTCTAGCTCATAAAGCTATTCTAGACAAAGCTTTTCTTGGATCCAATGTTCCTGATGACATTGATTTAGACAAGTTCCAGACTATGGTTGGACATCTTATGTCTCCACAGTATATATCCTTTTCAGAGGAAGATGATAACTCCTTAAGTCACCTGCATAACCAACCCTTGCACATAGAAGTCTTGATCCAGAACCGTAGAGTCAAATGTGTGTTGATAGATGGAGGCGCTAGCCTAAACATTTGTTCTTACAGCTTGGTCACACAATTGGGATTTTCAAAATTGGCTATTGATTCCAGAAAGGAAATAACTATAAAAGCCTATGATGAACAAGAAAGATCTTCTAAAGGCACCATTGTCTTACCTATCAGAGTAGGTCCGGTTATCAGAGATACTATATGTCAAGTTCTTGATCTACCTTTGGCTTACAACATTCTTCTAGGGAGGCCATGAATACATGAGATGAAGGCTATTCCTTCTACATTTCACCAATGCTTGAAATTTCCTTATGAAGGAGTAGAGGTCACTATTCTAGCAGACATATCCACCGCTTGCAATACATTGAAGGAGAGTGCGGATAAACTTGTGCCTAATAATAGAGAATCTTCCATTGAGCAAACAAAAGAAGCATCCACATCTAAAATGGAAGACATTGCAAAAGAGGTCAATATCAAAGAAAATGGTATGGGAGAATATACTATAGAGCTACTCTTATCTTTGACATCTCTACCTATCTCACCTAAGTCTTATGGACAATCTTTAAAATAGTCCAAACTAGACTCGAAAGAACCTCTTGAGGCATATAAAGGAAATTTTGCTGCAGAAAAAGTATCTAAACAAGAGTTTGAAGAGGATGAAGTTGTACTTTCATGGCTATACAAAGATGAATCTAAATCTCAAGTTGTTCAAAAATGTGATGCTAAAACACCTAAGATTCCTTCTAAGTCATATGGCCCAGGGGATAAATTGATAGCTAAAATGGGATATCTAGGTAAAGGACCTATAGGAGTCAGAGGAAAAGGTCTCATGGCACCTATTTCACATACAGGTAGGTCAAACAAGGATATTGTTGGCTTAGACTTTAAAAAGAAACCCTTTTACCTCAAGGGTAACTGTTCTCATGTCATAGAGAAAATCACACCAGGAGAAGCTCTTCTTAAGAAAGAAGAAACTGAATCATCAGATAGTGATGCAGACAGCTCAAAACTTATTCCTTATGAATGTTTTCCTAAAGAAATCAAAGACCTTCTTGATGCAGAAGATGATCCAATAAAAAGAATCAATGTAGTAGGAACATAAGAACCTACTATGGAGCAAGAGATAGTTGCAACACAAGAACCTACTATGGAGCAAGAGATAGTTGCCACACAAGAACTAGCTAATCTCGAAGACAATCAAATAGACAAAGAGGAAGGTGGTAGTTATTCTGAGACAGAATCACATGAGTATGAATTCAAATCAAAATCTGAGGGTAACCCTTCTTGGGGTATTCATCCTAACTTTACTCATGTTCTTAGATTTCCTAGAGGCATAGATGAAGAATCTAATGACTATGAATGGGGAGCCATTCCAAAAGAAGATGAGCTTATTATAGAGAAATGTGTTGATGTTATTCACCAATATGCACCTAAACCCAACGTAAGTCTAGAGCAAAATGATGAACTTATCGAGTCTGATCCACCTATGGTTGAATTGGACTCCCACAATGACATTGAGCCTATTCACGAATTGAATGTCTTAAGTTGTAATATCACCTTTGAACTCAAGTGTCAGGTTAGGACCAATGATGACAGATCCATATCCATAAACACTATCTCTCAATCTTTCCCCATTTTGACTATCCAACATCTTGAACTTCTTGATCAAACCTCCACAAATCTGAGCCATGGTATTTATACCTTCCCAAATGATTATGCCCTTGCTTGCTACCTCAATGCAGTTGAGCCTATGAGGACTTCCATGAGTGAACCAAGCATTAGCATGATGGAGTCAGACATCAAGTATCTTAGTCAGAAAAATAAGAATAAAAAGAAAAGGAGTTATGAGGGTGAAAACCACTTTGTGGTAGTCTCAAAACCTACAAAATTAAAAATAAAAGACGTATCTAAAGGTGAAAACCTCTCTAAGGTGCCTTAGGATGAGATATTTGATGTCCTTCTGAGTCATTTACAGGACAGATCTCCAATTCTAATTGAGCCCACTTAATCCATCAACTTGGGAACAACAAAAGAACCACAGTTGATCCATGTAGCACAATCTTTATCAGAGGAAGAGAAGCAAAAATTTACAACATTCCTAACAGAAAAGAAGATCAACTTTGCATGGAAATATTCAGATATGCCAGGGTTGGATCCTAATCTTATAATGCATCATTTATCTATAGCTCCAAATGTCAAACCTGTCAAGTAAAAATTGAGAAAGATGCATCCTCATGTTGCACTTTTGGTAAAAGATGAATTAGAGAAGCTCCTCAAAGCCGGATTCATCTAATTTATTGACTATGTAGAGTAGATCTCTAATATTATACCTATTTCAAAACTAGATAAATCAATCAGAGTGTGCACAGACTTTAGAGATGTAAACAGAGTCTTCCCTAAGGATGATTTTCCATTACCTAACAATGATATGATAGTGGACATGATTGCGGGCTTTGAGATGTATTCTTTAATGGATGGTTTTTCTGGATATAATCAAATAAAAATTGCTCCAGAGGATCAAGAGAAAATTTCTTTCACATGTGCATGGGGCACCTTCTATTGGAATGTCATGCCATTTGGGCTTAAGAATACTGGTGCTACATATCAGAGAGCTATGACTTCTATTTTTCATGACATGATGCATAGGACTATGGAGGATTATGTTGATGATACTTTAGAAAAATCTATGATTAGAGCTAAACATCTAAATGACTTGAGCAAGATACTAGACAGAATGGAAAAATTTAGTCTCACACTAAATCCTAAGAAGTGTGCTTTTGGTGTCACTTCTAGAAAACTCTTAGGATACATAGTCTCAAAGAAGGGTATTGAAGTTGATCTAGCTAAATTAAAGGTTCTCATGGAAATGCAACCTCCAAAGAATATTAGTCAAATGAGGACATTGCAAGGAAGAGTTCAATCTATCAAAAGATTCATATCACAGCTAGCAGACATATCACAACCTTTTACAAAGACATTACATAAAGGTATGACCTTTGCATGGAGTGAGGAATGTGAAAAGAACTTTAATCATATCAATAAATATCTATCAAATCCTCCTATCTTGATGCCTCCCATTCAAGGGAAGTGTTTTATCTTATATGTCTCCGCTACAGATACATCACTGGGGGCATTGCTTGCACAACATGATGATAACAAGAAGGAAAGAGCTATATACTATATCAGTAGAACATTGGTGGCATACGAAAAGAATTATTCAATGATTGAGAAAGCTTGTCTAGCTATGGTCTTTGCATCACATAAATTGAGACACTACATGTTGGCTCATACCATACATTTAGTAGCTAAGATTGATCCACTAAAGTACCTACTCAGCAAAGCTGCCCTCACAGGTAGATTAGCCAAATGGGGCATGCTCTTAAGTGAATTTGACATTGAATATGTGGAAAGAAAAGCTATTAAAGGTCAAGTTATTGCTGATCAATTAGCAGATGCACCTTTATTTGATGATACACTAATGCAAATGGAATTCCTAGATTCCTCTATCATGAATCTTTCTTCTAGAGAATAGCAATTATTCTTTGATGGCTCCTATACATAGAATGGATCTGGAGCAGGCATATTGTTCATAACTCCTCAAGGATACTCAATCCCAAAAGCATTTAGAATCAAGTTTCCTTGCACAAACAATATTGCTGAATATGAAGCCCTTTTGAATGGTATGAAAATGGCAATTGAGTGGAGAGAAACAAAATTACACATTCATGTAGACTCACAACTTGTAATCCATCAAGTCAATGATATGTACCAAACTAAAGATGAAAAGCTTGTTCCATACAAGAGAATGGTAGATGATCTAAAGAAATATTTCATATCTATCACATTTGAGAAAATACCTAGAACAGGGAATAAGGTTGTCGATGCAATGGCAACATTATCTACTTTATTATAGCAGCCTAAACATGAGCTACACTACGAGTTCCTAGTGGAAGCACTATCTTATCCTACATACAACTCCCCTGAAACCCATATGATCTGCACTATTGTGGGTCATGATTCATCTCGCTATAACAACCTATTATCCTATCTCAATGACCAAATCATTCCTGATACCTTTAACCATCATGAAAAGAGATACCTTATCCGTAATGCCTCCTGATATGTCATCATTGGTCACGATCTATACAAACAAAGTCTAGATGGTACGCTCTTTAGATGTTTAGAATGGGAAGAGTCTCAACGTGTGTTAGAGGAAGTCCATGATGGTATTTGTGGGTCACACTTGAATGATTTAACACTAGCTCAAAAACTTATTAGGGCTGGGTACTATTGGCCTGAAATGGAGAAAGAGTCTATCAAGTTTGCTAAGAATTGTCAAAAGTGCCAAGTGCATGGAAACTTAATTCATGCTCTAGGGAGAGATCTAATTCCCTTTACTACACAATGGCCTTTTCATCAATGGGCCTTTGATCTTATAGGAGCCATACATCCTCATTCCTCTAATGGACATACCCATATAATCTTAGCTATAGATTATTTTACAAAATGGGTAGAAGCAGTCCCTTTGACATAAGCAACTAGAAAGCAAATATCTTTGTTCATATTGAACTATATCATATGCAGATATGGGATACCTCATTCCATAATCACAGATAATGGTGGACAATTCAAGAACAAAGATCTAGATGATTTATGTGCTAAATTCAAGATTACACAACATTGGTCATCTATTTACTATCCTCAAGGGAATGGACAAGCAGAGGCTTCTAACAAGAATCTATTGAAAATCTTGCATTGTACAATTAATAAAATAGGAAGAGACTAGCATCTCATGATTAATCTAGCTCTCTGGGCCTATAGAACAAGTATTAGAATGCCCACTAGGGCTACACCATTTGCTTTAGTTTATGGGTCTAAAGCGGTACTACCTATTGAGGTTGAAATCCCATCACTAAGAATTAGAATGCATGGTCTAGTAACTGATGATGACCACAAAGTGTCTAGGTTGCAAGAACTTGAACTACTAGATGAGCGCAGACAAGCAGCGTATGATCATCTCAAAGTATATTAGAAGAGAATGTCTAGAGGTTACAACAAGAAAGTCAGACATAGAGAATTTTAGGTTGGTGATCTAGTCTTGAGAGAAAATCCTAAAAATCAATCACATCGAGAATGCAAGGGGAAGTTTGAACCCAACTAGATGGGTCCCTTTGTTATCACTACTACTTTTGGCTCTGGTTCCTATCAACTCTCAATGACTAAAGGAGAACAGCTCTAAGAACCAATCAACATTCTCCATCTGAAGAAATTCTACGCCTAAGGCATTCAATCTATGGTAAAATGTCCTAAAAAAAATAGAAAAATTAGAAAAAGTCATGAAAAAATGAACATCTTGGTGAAAACCTAGCAATAGGCGCCTTGATGATTCACAAAAAAGTTTAAAAAAAATGAAAAGTACAAAAAAATTGAAAAAAAGAAAATTACAAAAAAAAATGAGAAGAAAAAGTGCCTTGGTGAAAACCTAGAAACAGGCACCTTGGTAGCAAAAATAGAATCTCTGCCAAGATGGTGAAAACTTGGCAAACGGGTGCCACTTGTTTCAAAATGCTCCATCTATCAATGCAATCTTGATCTTTCCCAACTTTCAGTCTTTCTTTATTTTGTACATATCTCCCAGTTTGTTTCTGCTTTCTTGGTTTCAATAAGTCGGTCTGTACACCAATCAGCTCAAGCGTCTGTATCCTATCAATGTTCAAACTTGGGGGCAATCAATGTCATATCCTATGGCCTCCAATGTATCTTAGACGTATCATATCCAGTCAGAGTCCTTTGAAGCTTCATTTGAGTCTGTCTGTCTGTCTTGTCTCCAAAAAGGATTTTGTATCTACAACAATGCAATCAAACATGAAACACAAATTGAGAATAATTTGTGCTTTACATGCTTTTGTCTCCTTGTATGCTTACTGATTCACATTGAGATTTTTTCATATTGTGTCCTTCGAGCTCTTCAATGATGTCCTTTACAAGATTTAGAGAGTGATGACTAGGGGCATAATCTTTTCTTTGTCTTATGCTTGTATGTGAAAATCTAACAAATTTGGAAATTCTGAATTGAAAAGGTGTCTGACTGTAACAGCCTCTATCTTGAATTGGATGGCCATGCGTACCTTGACCATTGATACCCAAAAAATTCAAGGAAGTTTGATCTAACTATTGTCTTTTCTGAGTGAGTTCTTTCTCCTATTGTGAAATGTGATCTTACCTAAGGAGGTGAATGATAAAGGGTCACTATGGGTAATTCACATTGGATTTAGAATGATCTCTCGACTGTTTGATGTGTTTGCAATGCAAGGCGTATCTAGGTCATCATGACGTTGATGTTTTATTGCTTATACAAATTGCAATATCAAAATGGACATGATATTTAGGTCATCCTGGCATTTGTGCCTTGGTGCTTATATCTAATCTGACATTCTGAAAATAAAATCAATATTCATATATCTATGGTTGATTGACTAGTGGATGTTGTATTGATTCCTACACATACAAATCGATATTCATATGTCTATGGTTTCATAACTAGTGGGCATTGTATTGATTTATCTAGTTACCTAAAAATTCAATGATGAGAATGATCGACACATGATCAATGACTAGGTCCTAGGTCTTAGGTTGCATTTCATTCTGCATGTCTCTTTGCATTTTTGCATGTTTGCATGATCTCACAATGGCTGGATAAACTTCAATGCTTAAACAATTCTTCAATCACATTTTCAAATCTAACAAGAGTTGAATCCTACACGAAGGTTCCTCCAATGCAACAATAAGTAGAATCTTTTTTCGGGATCAAAATCAAAATCTGAGATCATTCATATTATTAACTACTTGCATAATCGACCTTCAATCATCATAAGAAATCCAGAATTCAACTTAACTGATTATCTTACATCAAACTATCAAAATTTCAACTTGTTCACCCATGGTCAACTCATGGTTTAACCTAGTCAAACTTGGTCTCTAGGACCTCTAAATGATGCAGACCACATTCCTGGATGTGTTTAACTACTTCTCTAATCAATTAACATGCTTCTAAACTATCAATACTGACTTTTCCTGTTAGATTTTAATTTTAATCCTGAAGGGGGCATGGTATTGCACATCATTCAAAGTCTGTAATCTAAATTTGAAATCATATCTTTCCTCAGTAATCAAGACAACAATGACATCTAGTTGTTGATTCCTCAAAAAGACCTCATCGCTTGGGGCAAATCAATCATCACTCGGGGCATATCAGATTCATCGAGATCCATATCAATCTGGTATTTTCTCCTAATCTTGTAAACTATATCAATCTTTTGTAACCATCGGTTCATTAGTGTTATTTCCTTGGTTCTTCATAACTGAAGGGTTCAGATGTGATACCAATGTGATTCTTATCGACAATCGGGTCTAGAATCAATCACTCACTTCTTCGCAATCATAAGGTTCAGAATCAGGTGTTTTGACACTTCTTCGCAATCATCGGTTCATTGCTGTTATAGTTAACATTATCTTTGGTCATTCAAGACCTATTATCTTCATATCAATTTCAAATCAGTTTCTGTCTCATATCAATCAATTTTTGCTTCATATCAATATCAATTTCAAACATCAGTTTCAACATAATACACAAACTGTCCTTGAACCACTGTGCTTCGCACAGTAATTCAAAGAGGGGCAAAATGTGATACACCAAAAATGGGCTATAAGTTCATTAACCTCCTATTCGACACATCGAATGAAATCAACATCGAATTCCTAACCTAAGGCACATCTGAACATCATCGAATCCTAATTGATTATCCTAAATTCTACATCAGGGAATATTCCTAGTAATATTCCTAATTATCCTAATTATCTTTGATTTAATAATTATTTGGCGATAAATCATATTTATACTAAAGTTTGATTAATTGAATATTCTGAATATTTAATTAATTAGATTTAATACTACCACTTAATTATTTAATTGAATTTAATTATATTTATTCCTAATTATTATTATTTAAATTTGACAATAAATCAAAATTCCTATCATTAATTGATTAAATTCTTATTTAATTAATTAAAGCAAGTTGTCATATTTAATGATATTATTTAATTGGAATAAAAGTTTGATTTAATAATTGATTAACCCATAAATCAATTTTTTTATTTTTAAAATCAGTTAAGTTGAGGATAAATCACTTTATTTATTTATTTAATTCATGATTAATTATGCACATCCAAAAAATAGTTAAACTGTAAATCAGAAAATCAATTCAAGTTGTTTTAAAAATAAACTCAACTCTATTTTGAGTTGAAAGCTGATCTCAACTTCTGATTTAAATCAAAAAGTTGTTTTTGCATGATTTTTTGTGAGTTAACTATCTTTAATTCCTTGTTGATTCAAAAATCAACTATAGTGATTTATGGTTTTTTCATGCACCTCCAAAGCCTTAGATTTCTATAAAATCAAGGCTCAGCTCTTCACAAATCATCTCATAATTTTGCAAACTTATGCTGGCAAATTGGTATCTGAAGAATTGAAGCTTCTTTTGCGAATCAACAACTTTTGTGAGATCATTCATATTTTAGCATATCATTGTTAGATTAATTGTATTGCATATCAATTTTTCATATAGATTAGATTTCATATCATTTTTCATATTATTGCATAGAAAAATCAAAAAATATAGATTAATTTGCATATAATTCATATCTAGATCAAGCATTCAAATCCTTTGTTTAGGTGTCGTCAAGGTCACTAATCTCAGTCCTGAGAATACATACTCACATCTACTAGAAGGTAGTAAATCATCTGGTTAGATTAGTTTTCATTTCATTGCATGATTTTGATTTTAAGCTAACCTCTAATGTTTTATTGAAGTGTTGTGTCTATAGCTAAGTACAAAATTCACACACACACACAAGCTTGACACATGAGAGTTCATTTTAAATCCTAAATTGAAATGTTATTAGACCATAGCATAATACCTAAATTCCTCACAACACGCTTAGTAGATTTTACTTTTTTTAGCAATTTTTCTTGCGCTCTCGTACGACAATCTGGAAACTCATACAACAGTGGGTATCTGCCCACATGACAATTGAGCTCCCAAATGACAATGTGTAAGTTTTGATATGAGCCTTGAAAATCTCAACTATCGTACGATAGTCAGGGGGTTTTGGTATGACTTTTTGACAAAATTCATATGAAAAATGTACAGACAGAATCTAAAAATAGTAGAAATGATAGAAAATTGAATGAAATTGTTAGAATAGGAATGGAAACCCATTTCAGTGCCCCACAGTGGGTGCCAGAAATGTGTGTGTGAAAATTGTACCTAGCTGCAGACACAACACTTCAGTAAAACATTAGAGGTTAGCAAAATTGAAATCTGTAGATAAATGAAACTAAGCTAACTAGGTGATTTACTGCCTTCTAGTAGGTGCGAGTATGATGTTCTCAGATTGAAATCGAGATCAGTGACAATGCAACACCTAAACAAAGGATTTGAATGCAAAAGATTAAAAAACTGAATGAATGTAGATTAATCTATTTTTTTGGATTTTGTATGCAATTAGATGAAAAACTATGTGAATCTAATCTAGATGAAAATGAAACAATATGCAGATTTAATCTAAGAATGATATGAATGAATGAATGCTATGATATGCTATGAAAAACTATGAATGCTTATGACCAACAATGAAAAATCTCACAAATCGCCTATCGTAAGTGTTCGATCCTTCATATACAAATTCGCCAGAGTAATTGTGAAAATTCAAGAGTGGTTAATTGTGAAGAGTTGAGCCTTGATTTTATAAAAATCTAGGGCTTGAGGATGCATTGAGAAAAGCCATAAATCACTCTTGATAAACTCGGGTTGATTTTTGAGTTAACAAGAAATTAGAAACAGATCAATTCATAAAATCATGCAAAATCATGCAAGAACAACTTTTTAACTTAAATCAGAAGTTTAGATCAGCTTTAAACTCAAAATAGATGTTGAGTTCCAAAAGATAACAACTTGAATTGATTTTCTAATTCAAAGTTTAACTGCTATTTGAATGTGCATAATATTTATGAATTAATTTTAAAAATAAAGTGATTTATTCTCAACTTAACTGATTTTAAATTTAAGAATAACTAATTTATAGGTTAATCAATTAAATCAAACTTTTATTCAAAACTACATTACTAAATATTGACAATTGACATTAATTAATTCAATAAGAATTTAATCAATTAGTCATAAGATTTTTGAATTATTGTCAAATTTAAATAATACAATTTAGGAATAAATAGAATTAAATTTAATTAAATAATTAAGTGGCAGAATTAAACTTAACTAAATAAATATTCAGAATATTCAATTAATCAAATTTTAGGATAAATGAGATTTATCGCCAAATAATCATTAAATTAAAGATAATTAGGATAAATAGGAGTATTCGAGGAATATTCCCTGATGTAGAATTAAGATAATCAATTAGGTTTCAATATTTAGATGTGCAGATGTGCCTTAGGTTAGGACTTTGATGTCAATTTTGATCGAATTGTTGATGTAAGAGGTTAATGAACCTATAGCCAATTTTTGGGGTATTACAAGGATCAGACACTTGTGTAGTAAAGGTGAACCTAGGATGGAAGATGAGAACCCTCGTACAAATCTGGAAGAATACAACAAAGAGAACCACAAAGTACTGTCGCAATGCAAGCCTAGAATGAAAATGCAAGCCTAAGCTAGACGCAATCCCTAGGACTTGGTTGTTGGACCCATTAGATAGTTATCATCATAGAGATTTTATTACAGGATGGCCATAGGATGTTATACAACCCTCACTGACATTGCAATCATGAGAATATGAATATGACATTAGTCTTTAGATTTGTCAGAATGAGGTGTAAGCATTAAGGCACAAGAAGCTAGAATGACCTGAACACTTATTCCTTTTGATTTAGCAAGCTAACACAAGCATCAAAGCACAGTTGATAGGATGACCTGAATGTTCTTTGCATACAAACACACCACACACATAAGAGTGGCTTCTTTTGCTAAGTGATTAATGAGTATTTTTAAGAAATCTCACAATGACCCTTACGTTCACTTAGCAGGACGAGCGTTTGTAATTTCACTTATAGTAGAAAGAAGTCACTCAAACAGACAAGGAGAAGAACCAACCTCACCAAAGTGTCCATGTAAAAGGAGTCCAGGTACACATGACCATTCAATATGAGATGAAGGCTCTCATAGTGGACACCCCTCTTATATGGATTCATTGGATCATTGGAACTAAACCAGCAAATAGAAAACAAAGAAAAGATCATGCCCCGAGTCTTTGTTTCTCTCAGTCAAGATAGACGTGTTGGAGTTGCTCGGGGAGGAATGATAAAGAAAAAGAACAAGCACACAAAAGGAAAGATTAGCATGTCTCAGAGAGTTACAAGTTCAGTTTCAGTTTTAGTGAATTGATGTCAGATCGGAAGTATACAGTGTGAGAAGTCTCAATAGAATGACGAGAGTAGACAAACACAGTGTGAACCACTGGTGATTGACATGAGAGATAGTCTCAAAGAGACATCATAGAATGAACTAAGTATTAGTGTGCAGATGCAATGAGAGCCACTAGTGACTGATACAAGGAAGATTATCGGGGAGAGAGATCTTAGTACGAATGAAACATCAATAGGAAAACGCAGTGAGAACCACTGGTGACTGATGTGAGAGATCCTCAAGGAGATAGATCTGATAGTTAAGCATCAATAGGTAGACGCAGTAAGAACCACTGGTGACTGATGTGAGGAAGATTCTCTGAAAGTGATAGGACAATGCGCCTAGACCAGGAAGGTGCCCCCAAGTGTGACCAGTTTCAATCCATATAAAGTCGAGCATAATCTCAAAGGTAACTAAGAGCAAGTACATGAGCTAGCAAACTAAAGTAGGAAAATAGGAAAGCAACTGTACAAAGCCAAGTGGTGCTACAAAAGGTACAGCATTGCAAAAAAAGAGGCAATTGTTTACCAAGTTTTCACCATCTTAGTGGGGATTTATTGCTTTTGCTACCATGACGCCTGTTTACTAGGTTTTCATCAATGGGACACTTTTTTGTTTTTCAATTTTTTTGTGTTTTTATCTTTTTTATTTTCTTGTATTTTTTAATGTTTCAATTTTTTTGGTTGATGCATCAAAGTGCCTATTTACCAGGTTTTCACTAAGATGATCATTTTTTCAGGACTTTTTACAATTTTTAGGATTTTTTCAAAATAGTATGTACATTGAGCATTCAGAAGATGTCTCAGCTATAGAATCGCTTCAGATGCAAAGCATTGATTGGCTCTTTGAGTTGTTCTCCTTCAAAAGTAGAGAGTTGATAGACACCAGACCCAAACACTATTATAACAATATACGGACCAAGCCAATTTGGTTCAAACTTTCCCTTTTGGATCCCTTGTTGTTGATTCTTAGGGTTCTCTCTCAGAACAAGATCACCCACTCAAAGTCCCTTGGTTTAACTTTCTTATTATAGCTCTTGGACATCCTCTTTTGATATTCTCGTAGATTATTGAATGTCACTTGTCGACGCTCATCTAGTAGTTCTAGCTCTTGTAGATGAGATATTCTAATGTCTTCATTAGTGATGAGGCCTTTTAGAGAGACGTGCAAAGTAGGAATCTCAACCTCAATAGGTAGTACAACATTTGCGCCATAAAATAAAGTAAAGGGTATGGCCCATGTTGGTGTGTGAATACTTGTTTGATAGGCCCATAAAGCCAGATTAATCTAGAGGTGCCAATCTCTTCCAGATTTGTGAATTGTGTGGTGCAAGATCTTAAGGATCACCTTGTTTCATGCTTTCACTTGTCCATTACCCTAGGGATAATAGATGGAAGACCAATGCTGAGTGATTTTAAACTTAGAGCAAAGCTCTTTCAGATCCTTATTCATGAACTGCCCCCCATTGTCAATGATTATTAAGGAGGGTACACCATACCTGTAGATGATGTAATTCAGGATAAACATGGCTACAGATTTTCCATTTTCTATAGTCAAAGGTACTTCCTCGACCCATTTGGTGAAGTAGTCTATAGCAATGATAATGAACTTGTGTCCATTTGATGAAGAGGGATGAATCTGACCCACCAAATTAAAGGCCCATTGCTGAAATGGACAGAAAGTGATGAATGGAATTAACTCCTTGGCGGGAGCATCAATCAGATTCCCATGAAGTTGAAACTATTTACAAGCCTTAGTATATTGTATAGCTTTTTTCTCCATATCAGGCCAATAGTAACCATCTCTAATAAGTTTATGAGCTAGTGTCAGACTGCTCAAATGGGATCCATAAATGCCCTCATGCACCTCAACTAATGCACGTTTGGACTCATCAGGTTCTAAACACCTAAGGAGGGTAGCGTCTAGACCTTGCCTATACAAGTCATTATCTATGATAATGTATCATGAAGCACTATGAATTAGGTGACATTTATCATTCTGGGTGTAAGTGTCTGGAACAATCTAGTGATGGAGGTAGGAATAGATATGATGGTAGTGGGATGAATCATGTCCAATGACTAAATAGATCATCCTAGATTTAGGGGAGTCATGGGCTGGGTAGCGTAATGTCTCCACCAGGAATTCATGTCGGAAGTCATTTTCTAGCATTTGTAACATGGAAGCAAGAGTAGCCATGGCATCGGCTGCTTTGTTGTCTTCTCATGGAATCTACTGGAAAGTGACATGTG
Organism: Chamaecyparis obtusa; assembly: GCA_027943335.1. Taxonomy (NCBI): domain Eukaryota; kingdom Viridiplantae; phylum Streptophyta; class Pinopsida; order Cupressales; family Cupressaceae; genus Chamaecyparis; species Chamaecyparis obtusa. The sequence goes on from BSBK01003603.1 coordinate 602,592, forward strand.
CAAAGTATTTTCTTAGGTCATCGACCATCCATTTGTAAGGTACCAATTTGTCATCCTTTTTTTGATAAATGTCATTGACTTGGTTGATGACAAGTTGTGAATCTCCAAAGATCTTTAGTTCATCTACTCGCCATTCAATGGCTATTTTCATATCATTGATTAGGGCTCCATACTTAGCAATGTTATTTGTACACGAAAACAACATTTTTTATGCCTTTGGTAAAGAGTAGCTCTGTGGTGTAATGAATAGTATTCCGACACCTAACCCCTATTGGGTAAATGATCCATCAAAGAACATGGTCCATGTTTGATGTGTGAGAAGCATTATGGACTCATATGGAAACTCAATGTTCAATGGTTGATAATCTATGATAGGTGCTTCAGCCAACTGATCTGCAATTGCTTGTCCTTTAATGGCTTTTCTCTCTACATACTCAATGTCAAACTCACTGAGTATCATGACCCATTTTGCTAATCTACCTGTAAGGGAAGCTTTGCTGAGCAAGTACTTTAATGGATCAATTTTAGCAATAAGATGTGTAGTGTGAGCAAGCATGTAGTGCTGCAATTTTTGTGAAGCAAATACCACTGCTAGGCAAGCTTTCTCGATGACTGAATAGTTCATCTCATAAGAGACCAGAGTTCTACTAATGTAATAAATAGCCCTTTCTTTGTTGTTCTAATCTTCTTGAGCTAGTAAGACACCTAGAGATGTATTTGTAGCAGAGATATAGAGAATGAGTGGCTTTCCATGAATAGGAGGCATTAATATCAGTGGATTTGCAAGATACTATTTGATCTATTGGAGCCCTTTCTCATAGTCTTCATTCCACTCATAAGTCACACCTTTATGTAGGGTCTTGGTGAATGGTTGTGACTTGTCTGTTAGTTGTGCAATGAAGTGTTAGATAGACTATAACTGACCTTGGAGTCCTTTCATCTGACTGATGTTGCATGAAGGAGGCATCTCCATGATAGCTTGAACCTTTTCTAGATCTACTTCTATGCCTTTTATAGATATGATGTAACCTAATAGTTTACCAAATGTTACTCCAAAGGCACACTTTTTTGGATTGAGCCTTAAACTGAATTGTTCCATTTGATCTAATATATGACCTAGATCTACAAGATGTTCTTTCCATTCCATACTCTTAGCTAATGTATCATCCACATAATCTTCCATCATCTTATGCATCATGTCATCAAAGATAGTGGTGACAGCTCTTTGATATGTGGCTCCAACATTTTTAAGTCTGAAGGGCATGACATTCCAACAAAAATTTCCCCAAGCACATGTGAAGGCAGTATTCTCCTAGTCTTCTGGTGCAATTTTGATTTGGTTGTAGCTAGAGAAACCATCCATCAATGAGTACATTTCATAACCTATCGTCATATCTACAATCATGTCAATGTTGGGTAATGGGAAGTCATCTTTGGGACAAGCTTTGTTCAAGTCTCAAAAATCTATGTAGACTTTGATAGATTTATCATGTTTGGAAACTGGAACAATATTGGAAATCCATTCCCATAGTCAATTGCTCTATTAAAACTAGCTTTACGCAATTTTTCTAATTCAATTTTGACTAATAGTGCCACATGCGGATGCATCTTATAAAGCTTTTGTTTGAAAGGCTTGACATCTAGTGTAATAGATAGGCGATGCATGATCAGATTAGGATCCAAACTAGGCATATCAGAATAAGACCATGCAAAGTTGATCTTCTTTCTTCAAAAGAAACTGGTGAACTCCTCTTTCTATTCTTTAGATAAGGACTGTGCCAAATGAATAATGTGAGGTGCAACCTCTGTGCCCAATTTTATAGGTTGAGTTGGCTCAATTAGCACTGAAGATCTTTCCTAAAAATGACTTGGAAGTGTATCAAGTATCCCATCCTCAGGTGCCTTAGAGAGGTTTTCACCCTCAGATACGTCTTTTGTTTTTACTTTTTTTGACTCTGACACTACCACAATGTGGTTTTCACCATCAAAGCACCTATTCTTTTTTTCTCTTAATTTTATGACTGAGATACTTGATATCAGCTTCAGTCATGTTGACACTATCTTCACTAGTGGAGGATGTCATGGGTTTGACAGTGTTAAGGTAGCAAGAAAGAGTGTAGTCATTCTAGAATGTAAGGACTTCATTGGATGGAGAGGAGAGGTTCCAATTTATCAGCTCAGGATGGTGGAGTGAAAGAGAAGTGTTGGGTTCAAGTGCATTCATAGTATAGTCATCAAAAGCATGGACAAGCAAGTCAAGACTTTAAGTGATCTCATCTAGAGGTGTGTTCGAGTCCCTTCGAGACCTCACGTCAGAAGTAGAGGGAATGTTAACGTGGGTGGAATCACACTTGGTCATCCTAACACTAGAATCCTCACCTAATTTGAGAAGATTTTCAAACGTGTGTACTTTGTCTACATCTTTGTCAGAAGTTGCGTCAAACAAAGAATCAAACTCATACTCATGTGAGTCCGTAATACTAGATATAGGAACTCTATCAACACTTGCTATACCATCTAACTCATTATCATCTTTTGTATCATTTATGTTCTATTGATTTTGTTCTTGTTGAAAATGTTCTTGAAAAGATGATGGCATGTAGATTTCTCATTGATAGTTAAAGTGAGTCATTTGCATTTTTGTCAACTATTCATATGTCAAAGGAGTAACTGAGGCAGTGTCATTAGAATCACTATTAGCGTCAAGGTGTCTGATATGCTACTCTGGACTATCTAGCTCTGTGAAGAGCATAGCAAGATTTGGAGGAATAGGATAAGGAAAGGTATCCTCATCTGAACTAACCTTTGAGTTTTCAGCTGAGACAGTGTCACTAGATGTTGGGTGACATTCTAGTTCTGGTACAAATTTATTGATCCCTAAATGAAATGGGATTTTATTGAAGACTAGACCAGTAGTGTCTTTCTTTTGGTGACTTGTGGCTTCAATTGGTTCAAGTAGGCCATTTTCATTCACCCCTATAGGGCCACTCCCTTTATAGCCAAAGTGTTTCATGAGCTTGAAGCCTTCATTGTATGGTTCCTGGTCTATGCCACGAGTAGGGGTGACTTGTTCAGATGTGTCTTTCCCTTTATAAATCCAAGTTGTAATATCTCTATCTTCATCCTCATCTTCTAATGGTGTCATAGCCTATACAAAGGCATCATCATAAACTACTTGAGGGGATACAGTAGAGGGTTTCTTGTTCTCAGAAGGTCTCCTGAAGGAATGCAGAGATAGAGGTATATTTGTTAAAGATAATACAGGTTCCATCTGATACTCTCTCATACTAGAATCCTTGAGTTTTAGAGTCTTTTCCATCTCTTTCAGTTTGGCATCAAAAAATTTAGTAGACTCTCTATTTGTTGGGACAAAACTGTCAGTAGACTGAGTGAGGGTATTGCAAGAATAGCTTTGATTGGAAGGTATAGTTACTTTAGCTTTGTGGAATAGGAACTTTATGCACTGATGGTATGTCAAAGGCACTGCTTGCATCTCATGGATCTGTGGTCTTCTCAATAGTATGTTGTAGGTGAGAGGAATATCCAATACCTGAGAGACAAGATTTCTTTCAATAGGGCCAACCCTGATGGGTAACACAATCAAGCCTAAAGACTTGCACTCTTCTTCATCATATGCTTTGATGGTAATATTTTTATGCACATCTATAGAATATTCACCATAACCTAGCTGGATGAGAAAATTAGTAGAGAAAATATTGAGACCAGCACCATTATCAATGAGGACGCGGTGGACACGCTTTTGGCCAATCATGACTTCAATATGCAGATGGGTATTATGGGGGTGGCTTAGTGAATGATCATCTTCTTTAGAGAAAGACAGATAGTGAGGTGAGGTCAGGTGACCCACCATGGATTGAAACCATTTGAGATCAAGATCTTTTGGGACATTTGCCTCAGCGAGGGCTTTATCCAGAATCTGCCTATGAGCAGGGAAGATCTTCAACAACTCAAAAATAGTGATCTAAGCATTGGTACAATGTAATTGGTCTAGGATGTTGTAGTTAGCATTAGTAGGCATGGGGACCAATTTTGAATTCTTATTGGCAGGGATGACAACAGCTTTGTTTGCAGGTTGTTTTGGTATAGATGTAGAAGGCTCGGGGCCTTTAAGAGTGATCTTTGCATTAGATTGAGTGACAGTATTCGCACAAACCTGAGACTATTTTGATTTAGAAAATTGAGGCACAAGGCCTCACAAAACAAATGGAGCTTTTGGTTTTGGAGCATCCTCACTCCCCTTGATAGTGATCACATCACAGTATTCAACATTGATAGGTTCAACCATATTAATAACATTGGCATTGGTATTGTATGTATAGTTGACCTTATTGTTGGTATTCTTGGCCTTAGAGGACTCACTTTTCTCATGAGGAGGGAAGGGGTCTTTGAATGCTTGATGATTTGAATTCTTGTTATGACTACTCACAACAACATCACCATTATTGATAAGATCTTGGATCTTGTGTTGAAGTTGAATACAGGTAGAAGTCTTATGACCCTTGTTTTGATGGTAATCATAGTATGCAAACTCATTCCACTAGGCAGGTCATGGTTGTGGATCATAAGGGCGCAGATTATCTGGAGGTGTGAGTATTTGGTTCTGCAAAAGTCTTGTAGACTACGTCAAGAGGTTCTCCTAAGGGAGTGAACTCATGTTTGGGTCGAGGTGCGCAAGGTTTGTTTCTGGAAAATTTCCAAGGTGGTTGAGTTTCTGTCATAGCCCTCTCAGTGGCTTTGGCTGCTTGCATACTGGAGGTGAGATTGAAAATAGCCTTGGGAGGCTTTAGGGTCACATTGTCAACAACACCATCATTCACAACATACCAATTTTTGTTGACAATTTTAGCCTTATCTTTGCTGGAGGAGGACCCTTGCTTATTATCTTTTTGGAGGGTCAGCTCTCCTTTCTTGACCATAAACACCTCTATTCTCATAGCCTACTTGATCATGTCATCAAAGGTCAAAGGACCTTGCAGCTGTACTTGGTATCCAAAATTAGGAAGAAGGTTGTCTAGAAAGATATCAAGTTTCTCAGATTCTGGTATTTTGCGATAATATTTGGTATAGAGTTGTCTCCATCACTGGAGAAATGTCAGGAAAGGTTCTCCAAATCATTGTTTTAGATTGCAAAGATTGTGGATGTTGACCGGATGCTGAATGTTATGCAAATAATGTTGGAGGAGCAGATTAGAAATCTCGTCAAAAGATTTGATACCAGTAGGAAGTCAGGAGAACCACTCCATAGTAGATCCACCTAGACTACATAGAAATAGATGCATGAGATAAGTTTGATCATGTATGAATTCCATGGATAGAGTGCCAAACTCTCTCAAGTGATCCTGAGGATCAGAGGTACCTAGATATTTATCATACTTGGGGAGTTCTACACCTTTGGAAAAAGGTGGCATGCTAAGACTCTTGTCAAATGGGAATGGACAGATGCTCTTCAGTGTGAACTATGTTGCTGTGTGTCTTTGGCTTTCATGAGTTGTTGGATCTGGGTTTGTATGTCTTGGACTATTTTTTACATTTTAGTCACCTTTGTTTCCTCTTCTTTGACTACAAGAGTCTTAACTTTATAGTTGTTGTATACAATAGTCTATGGATAACTTGGCCTCTTTTTTGGCTAGCTCAAAAAATCATTTCTCTTTCTCCTCTTTCATCAGAATTTCCATCATTTTGTGAAGACTTTTGTCAGACCGGGCAGCCTCAACATCTTGCGGGGTTATCTCTTCATCTTCATTACCAAGGATTTCAAAGATGCTCAGGGAACATAAGTCCTCTTGTTTATCTTGAGCTTGATCTTGATCATGATCATGAGCTCTATTGTACTCACCCTCTTGATATTTGTGTGACATCTTGCTAGTGTGCAAGTGCGTAGTGTGAGTAGATTGAGTATGAGGGGGTTCACTATGACGAGAGGTCACTGCTAAGGAAAACTTGGGTTCTAAAAAAGGATTAATCTCTGGCAAGGAAACCCTGGGTGTCTCAAAAGGATTAAGTTCTGGAAAGGAAACATAGTGTTCCTCAAAAGGATCAATCTTGGGCAAGGAAACAAGGGATACCTCAAAGGGATCAATTTTTGATGATGATTATTCAGAGTCTTGGTGTTCTCAAAACAAAGGATTCCTAGCTTGACTTAAGTTCACAGTATGAGTATGCTAGATACAAGTTCAAATGATAAGAGAAGGAGAGCGAAAGGACTCTTCTCAAAATGTCTCAGAGGAAGAATGTGAAGATCCTCTATGACACTTAGATTGTATGGCAAGCTTGGAATGACCTCTTCCTCGATTGTGAGGTCTATCTCTATCTTGTCTGGTGAAACGTGGAGGGAACACGTTGCCACTTTGAGTCATCACAGACATAGACAAGGATTAAGTAATGAGAGAGGACTAGGATTATGCTCAGAACTCTGTCTCTAAAATAGAAAAAAAAAGTGATAATAGTGAAATGCACCTGACATGAATCATCAAGAGTAAGGCTAGAATAGCCAAGATGTGACTATCATGTCGCAAGGTACAAGAGCATAGTAGGAAAGGATAGATAACCAAGAGACAACATGAGTTTAAGTAGTAATCACTTGGTTCTTGGCCTGAGACATCCAGTTTTAGGCAGTGGACAACAGGAGAATAGGTAGAAAAACCCCAGACAAAAACCAAATCAGACAGAAAAGTGATCAACTGACGGGAATAAGCTCACTATTTTGAAAATTAGGCGGCAGTCTCGCATGAGGAAGTGCAGTCTCCTGTTACAAGTAGTGGTTTCCATTGCACCAAAAGATCAATCTGTTAATGCTTGATACAACCACTAGAATTATAGAACATAGGAGGCTGTTAAACCATGTCATGAATCCTAAAGGGAGATGTTGGTGGTTAGTCCAACAATCCCCCCTCAGCATCACCTGAGGGGATTCAAACCTGTGACCAAGATCTGATACCACTTGTTACAAGTAGTGGTTGTCGTTGCACCAAAAGATCGATCTGTTAATGTCTGATACAACCATTAGACTTATAGAACATAGGAGGCTGTTAAACCATGTCATGAATCCCAAAGGGAGACATTGGCGGTTAGTCCAACATCTCCCATGCGGAAATGCCAAACTGCGCGTGAGGAAATGTTGTCTCACACGAGGAAATGCATAGGAAGCTGAAATCTCGCACAGGAAAAAACTAGAATTTGATAGTTTTGGCATAGTTTTTGAGGCCATAATAGATTTTGAGACACAGTGTTGGCTGTTCTTTGATAGAATATCTAGTTTTTAGATAGATTTTAGACAATTTGTTTCTAAGTGACCAACTACATGCATTAACAAATTTCTATCACGACCAGGCACATAAGACAACATTCAGGGATTTCAAGCAAACAATGTCTTCAAACAATGAATGAGGGACAAAGCAACCTCGCACATGAACAAGCATATGTGATATAGTATATTATTCCCTAAGAGTGCTACTTGTGTATGTTCTCAAATGTTTTGCAATCATGCACATAGCCCTAGAAAAGATAAAAATTTGGTTGCACTAGGGTTCTTAGTAATGGTCTACTCTACAACTTTTGTAATCTCAGGAGGGTGAACTCTAATCCAGGCACACCAGGGTTTTGACACAGTCTGAGAATTTAATCAATCAGGATGTGTTGAGGAGATCTAATAGCCCAATAAGAGACTACACCTATGGAGATTTCTTCCACAAGAACATTTATATAGCAGTTGCTGCTACCACGACAAAAATGGCTATTACCGCTTGAGGTTCCATCCACGTGGTTGACCCAATAAAGGGAATGTCCACTATGGTTAACACTCTCTAATAAACAAACTCACAAAAAGGACCACATGGGGACTTAGTTCAGATTCAAGGATCGGAGTTTCTGATGCTACCCAAAAAGGGAACAAAGCATAATCCTCTAGCCTCTTCACTTCACCAAAACATAGCAAACAGATTCTTTGACATGTTAAGACTGAAACTACCTCACCAAGGTTCATGATGCCAACAACAATGTCTACTGAGCTCTCTAAGAGGGTCCAATAGAGAATGTACCGATCAAAGTTGAGGACTAAACCAAGTAAGACTGTGAGATAATAACAGTATCCTCCCTACCTACAAGGGGTTCTATCATCAAGAAGAGATTCACATGCAAAACAAGTGAATGAAGCCCACTCTCTCAATAACACCACAAATAGTGTTCATAGGGCCTATTTACTATGTGAAACAGATATGCTGAAAGTGAATCTAGATCCTTTTTTAAAGCCCAAAATTGAAGTGTGATTTATCAAAGCAAGAAACACACAAGCCAAACACATAAGAGATTCATTTTAATGTCCAAAATCAAAGTTTTATAGAGATTGTAATAGATCACCTCAAGTCCAAAGCTCTGCGATCCAGTATTACATTGTCTCCAGAAAGCAGAATCAAGAAAAATCAATAACAAACAGTAGATGTCAAAAAATAACCAACTGAAAGTACAAATCTACAATTTTTTATGTCTCTGGTGTCAAATTTTGCGTGAGATTGTGCACAGTCCCACACGAGAAAACACCTTTTCCACGCGAGGAAATGCCGAAACTAGAAAAACTTTGCATGATACAGTGAGAATCTTCACACGAGATTGTATACAGGGATGTACAGAAGTACAGACAAAATGCAAAATTTTGTCAGAAACTTAAAAATATGATAAAATATGAATGAGGCCAAAAATTGATTTTCTACCCCATGGTGGGTGCCAGAAATGTGTAAGCTAAATATGGGCCTCTGATTTAGCTTCACACTTCAACATAGTCATTATTTACCAGTTGCAGTCAAGAATGAATATGAGATTATTCATATCACTTATCTGGTTGATTCGACTTGTTGCCTTCTATATAGGTAGGGAAAAATTGCTCTCAGAATCGAGAGTCATGCAACCATATACTAACACTAGAATGAAGGATTTAATTGAAAGTACAATGCAGATTATTCTAGAATGAGTATGCAATTAATCTAAGAACAATGAAAGTAAACTGGATTAAGAAATGAAATGCATCATTAAGCTAAACATGATATATTGATCTAGAAATGAAGATTATGCTAAGAAATGAAAACTTCAATGAAAATGAGTTTTGGTAATAATGCGATAGCAGTTCATTACTAAAAGTTGGATCCTTTGAATGAGAAATGAGGGTTCTTTTATAGAATCCTAGGTTCAAGCGATGGTCGAGATTGAATCAGTCAAACAGTGGAGATTAAATGAGAGATCGGCTCAGAATGGAAAGTTTCTTGTAGAGAGGCAGTCAACTTTTTATTTTTGTCTGTGTGGAGCTTTAACTACTTTATTTCCTTTTTTGAATTCCAATTAACTCAAAGTTTCCTTTTCTGAACTGCAGAGAAGATTTGGAGAGAATATTTAATTCAAATAAATACAATATTGCCTCATAAGTGGATTTTCTCAATTATTTGAATAATTAAATTCATTTATTGAGATGAGAATATTTATTTAATTCATTTTTCATGTATTTTAGCTAAAGAGGGTGAATTTCATTTAATTAAAGTGTTATGACTTTATAATTAAATTAATCAATCATAGGGTTCATTTAGCCAATTTATAGTCAATATTTAGGAATTAAATATGATATGTGATTAATGCAAATTTGAAGTTTTTTGCATTTGACACTAAGTTGAGTAGAGTCAATTAGAAGATAGCATTGCCTAGTATAATAGGACTTTGATGATTTAGAAATTGATAGAATGAGACTAAATGCAACAAAATTGGTTATGATAGCAAGATGCCAATTTTGGGGTATTACACCAAGCACCAACAGTAAAGACCTAAAAGAAGAGCTTGGTGAGTATGTTGAGGAATGGGAACAGATAATGGCAGAGGAAAGAAAGATGGATGAACTTGTTGCACTGATTTCTAGAAGAGAAAAGAGAGGTAAGGGCAAATTTGAAGGCAAATTACCTTTGAAATTTTTTTCATGAAATAAGGTAGGTCATTTTGCATCTAGATGTCCTACAAGAGTTCCTAAGTACAAGCCTAAGTTTTTCAAGTCTAAGAAGGATAAGAATGTTATTATGCTAGTGAAGGTATTTCTGATGATGATGATTTAGATTATGAAGAGATTGGATTTGTTGTTATTAGAGATGAACCAGTATATGAGGAAAAGGCTTTAGTATCTCATGTTGATAAGAAAACTAAATGGATTATAGACAGTGGTTGTTCACATCATATGACTGGAGACAAAAAAAAGTTTATTAAATTAGTAAAGTATGATGGTGGTGTTGTAAGATTCAGAGATAATCTTCCTAAACCTATCATAGGTGTGGGATCTATTGCTTTGTATGAAATGAATAATACTTATAATGTACTACTTGTTGATGGACTTAAGCATAACTTGTTGAGTGTTGGATAGTTTATGGACAAAGAGTTTCAATTACAATTCAATGATGGTAAATGTTTTATCATAAGTAAGGCAAGAAAGCTGATTGCAACTGGTACTAAATCTAGAGGTAATGTATTTGAATTAAATACATTTGGAGGCTCTTATTTTGTTGTGAAGGTAGATGACAGTTGGTTATGGCACAAAAGGTTTTGTCATGTTAATTTTGATAACATTGTGAAGGAAAATTTGGCTAATGTAGTAAGAGATCTGCCAAAGATTGTGAAACCATCTAACACTGTATGCAAAGAATGTGTTATGGGAAAATGGACTAGAAGTAGTTATAAAAGAAAAGCATATACATCAAAAGGAAAGTTGGATTTGGTACGTACAAACCTATGTGGATCTACAAGGGCAAGATCATACTATGGTGAAAAGTATTTCATACTTTTTGTTGATGACTTTTCTAGGATGATGTGGGTTACTTATTTGAAAGAGAAATCAGAAGAATTTGATAAATTTAAGTTATTCAAGGAAAAATTAGAGAATGAATTAGGTTTTAAGATAAAGTGTTTGAGGTCAAATAGAGGTGGAGAGTTTACTTCAAACTTATTCAATTCATACTGCAAAGAGCAAGGAATAAAAAGACAGACATCTGCTCCTAGGACTCCACAACAGAATGGGATAGCAGAGCGAAGAAATAGGACTATACTTGATGTTGCTAGGAAAAGGTTGCTTGAAGGAAATATATCTCTAATGCATTGGAGAGAGGTTGTTGGGACAGTGGTGTACACATTGAATAGAATTCAAATCAGACAAGGTACAAGTAAGACTCCTTATGAATTATGGTTTGATCATGCTCCTTTTGTGAAATATTTTAGAATATTTGGTAGTAAGTGTATGCACCCTAAAATGGTCACCTAGACTTTGGGCCCCCATTCATCAATTTATCAATTTCCTGAATCAGTGTCTTGCAATATTTTCAATTCAACCTTGATCAAATCGTAATTAATTCAAATATTTCAATATTTCTTAAGGTTTGATCATTTTATCCTAAGTTTTACTTAATTAAGAGAACATGCTCCCTTTTAATTAAATAAAAAAAACTTTTAATTAATAAAATCACTTTATCCTAAATCTCATTTTAATTAAAAGAATAAATCTCTTTTAAATAAATAAAAAATATGTTAATTAAATAATGGAAACCACTTTGCTAAAAATAATAAATAAATAATAAAAAGAAAAAGACTTTTTGTCTACACATTGAATGCACACTTTCCAAGATGAGTGGAATCTCCTTTTGCCTCTTAATCTCTTCCACACATCTTTTTTTCCTCTTAACCATGTCCATTGATTTTGCCTCTTGAGAATCTTGAGCACAAGGATCAACCAAGATTTAATCTCCACCATTGCTCATTTCTTTTTGCCTCTTAATCTTGACCATCTAAGATTCTTTATAAGGAGCCTTCTCCTTCTCATTCTAGGTTAGACATGATATAGAAGATTTTTGTATTGTTATGTTGCAAGTTTGGAGAGTGATTTTGGAGAAGATTCTTGAGCACTTGAGCTTGGATATTGAAACTTCTCTTTTCTTGTCTTCTTCTCTCATGCCTCCATGGCAATCCATTTAGATTAATATTTCACTTGCATATTAGATTGGATTCATATTTCCTTTCATAGAATAATCTTCCATAAGCATTTCCTTTCATAGACTAGTTTTCTTTTATGAATTGTTATCATTTAGAATAGCTTCCATTTTCACTTGCATGCATACTTGATGATCATGGAGACTAGCATTTTTTCTTTCTCTTTGAATCTCTCATTTTATGGTTTACTTTCATGGGCACAAACTAGGTCTAATCTGAGGGCCTCCATCATAAACCCTTGCACTCCATGAATAGAGAGCTATGAGTCACCATTTGAGACCTCATTCTTGAGCAATCTTGGATATAATGACTCATAGAAGTGTGTCAACATTTTAGCACACATTTTTGCCACCCATTATGGGGCATGAAAATTGCATTTCTTGCCTCATATTATTTTATTTTATTTTTCTAACGATTTTCGTGTGATGTTCATACTTTTGTGCGTCTCTGGTACATATTATCACGTGAGGTTTCCCGCTGTATCACATGAAGATTTGTTGGCATTAGCATTTTTGCACATGACAAAGGCATTTTCTCTTGCGGTTTGTGTACTTTTCTTGTGTTGCCCTGTGTACTGTCTCGTGTGGAATTTTGGGAACAAAGACCTAAAATTTGCAGATTTACTTTTTGCTTGCTATTTTCTGACATTTAATGCTTGTTGTGATTGTTTCCCTGATTCTGATTGTTGAGGCATCACAGCATTGGATTGTAGATCTTTGGACCTAAGGTGAGTTGTTATAATCTCTATAACATTTGGATTTTGGGCATAAAATGAATCTCTCATGTGTCTAGCTTGAGTGTTTATTGCTTTCATAGATCACACTTCAATTTGGGGCTCTAAAAAAAAACATAGATTCACTTTCTTGCATATTTGTTTCACATAATAATTAGGCCCTATGAACACTATTTGTGGCATTCTTGAGAGAGTGGGTTTTTTGTGAATCTCTTCTCGATGATAGAACCCCTTGTAGGTAGGGAGGATATTGTTACTATCTCACAGTCTTACTTGGTTTAGTCTTCAACATTGATTGGTACATTCTCTCTTGGTCCCACTTAGAGAGCTCGATAGACATTGTTGTTGACATTATGAACCTTGGTGAGGTGGTTTCAATCTTAGCATGTCAATGAACTTTCTTTCTATGTTTGGGTGAAGTGAAGAGGCTAGAGGATTATGCTCTACTCCCTTTTGGGTAGTACCAAAAACTTAGATCCTTGAATCTAAGCCAAGTCCCCATGTGGTCCTTTCTGTGAGTCACCTTGTTAGAGAGGGTTAACCATAGTGGACACTCCTTTCATTGGATAAACCACATGGATGGAACCTCAAGCGGTAATAGCCATTTTCGCTGTGGTAGCAACAACCGCTATATAAATGTCCTTGTGGAAGAAATCTCCATGAGTGTGATTTCTTGTTGGGCTATCAGATCTCATCAGCATCTCTGATTGATTAAATTCTTAGAATGTGTCAAAACCCCGGTGTGCGTGGATTGGATTTCACCCTCTTGAGATTGCAAAAGTTGCAGAGTCAAACCATTACTAAGAACCATAGTGCAACCAAATTTTTACTTGCTAGGACTATGTGAGTGATTGGAAAAACATTTTGAGAACATACACAAGTAGAATCTTTAAGGAGTAACATACTAAGTCACTATTCTTGTTCATGTGCAAGGTTTCTTTTTCCCTTGCTCATTTTTTGAAGACATTTATTTCTTGAGCTCCTTGATTGCTGTCTTGTGTACTTGATTGATGATAAAAATCTATTGATGCATATACTTGGTTATTTAAAACAAACAAAAACTAAGTTCCTAAGTTTACAACTTGTTGTCGAGTGATCTAATCCCATTTTATCAGATGGTTCTATGTACTTTTTCATGTGAGCTTTCATTTTCTCGCGTGAACCCTGCATTCTCTCACGTGGGATTTCATATCCTCACGCGGTGTTTCGCTACAATCTTGTCAGAAATTTTTGTAGCCTGATCCGTTATTTCTTCACACAAGCCTGGCATATTCTCACGTAGACCCTAGCATTTCTTTGTATGGGACTGGATTTCTTTGCATGGACCTATCATGCAATTTATCAAACAATGAGCTAATTCCTATCATTTCCAGTTTTCCTCAGTCGATCCAGATTATAGTGGGTCACTTACCCCACTATTGGAAGCCTATTTACACCTTGGGTTCCTATGTTTTGACCTCTTGGATTAGTATTCTTTTATTTCACAAGTGACCTTGCTTGGAATCGGTTAGTTGGCAATTGTCCTTGTTGAGAAAGTAAACCTTTAGATTCTTTGATAACATGCTTGGAGAGTTTTAGTAATCTCTTGTCCATTCACTTCCATAACAAATTCAAATTAAATTAAATATAACTTGGGTAAATCATCCTCCTGATCCATATGTGTTAGGGTACTCACCCATTGATTGGGCACCTCTGTGGTAGTGTTGGTTTATGCCTTTTGCAAAAATTCTATCTTATCACCTCTCTTTTGGACAATTGAATGCTTTCACTATCCCAGTTTGGTACCAGCATTTCTTAGGGTCATCTTATCACCTAGGATATTTTCTTTCATGTCGGTTACAAAAAGATATCAAGTAAATCAAGGAAAATGACCTCAAGTAGTCTTTGATCAATTGCCCTTAGTTCAAACTTGCCAAAAATGTAAGGGAAAAGAACCAGTCTTTGATCAATCCCCTAGGAATACCTCATAAGTTTGGTTTGACCCCAAGAGTAATCTTAGTGAGTTGAGCACACCCTTAGAACCTTCTCATTCAGATATGGATATGAGTTACACAATGACTCGAAGGGAGAGGGAAGAAAGGGATAAAATTCTTGACAACATATTTGAAAGGCATAGAGACACCATTCTGTTTGGCAGTTCCTGTAATGAAAATCGACCAGTTTCACCCCTTATCTCAACCAAATATTTAGATGCACACCAAAGGGCTAAAAGGGAAATGAAGAAGTCCTATCAAGAAGAGAAATCACAACATGATAGTCAATACGATGAACCTTATGATGCTCATGTGAATGCAGCATATACCAATGACTTGTTTAAACATTCAAGACCAAGTTCACCACTCCAAACAACTTCAAGATAAACAAGTGAAAGACTTAAGAGGATTGAGTGTGAAAACAAAGCCTTCCTAGATGAACAAGCTACAAAGGAAGAGAAGTTTAGACTCCTAGAGTCATAAAGACAAGCCCTATTGGAAATAGAAAGGAGAGCCGCACAAGAAGAGAAAGATAGACTCTTGGCTCAATAACTCAATGATCAATACAACAACATGTGTGTTGGTGGTGGAAACAACTCTCCTCCATCCACTCCTCCTAAGACTCCATGAAGTAGAAGGTATTCAAGATCACCTTCATGATCTCCTAGCCCTAGAGGAAGAAGGGCTTCACAACAAGAGCATTATAGGAGACAAACACCTCTTAGGAACTCAAAAAAACCTTCTCAACATGGTTCACAATATGGGGGTGGTAGCTCAAGTTTTGACCTCAACTCCCAAGACTTCATGAAGATACAACAAGAAACACTCTTCCAACAGTATGTGGAGAGATACTTGGAGCAAAACAAAGATAAGTTCCTAGAGACTTTGATCAACAAAGGTGCTAGAGTCCCCTACAATTTTGATGTGGACAAGAAAATCAAGAAGCAAGGTCCATCCCAAGGAGAAGAGATCAAGAAACTTAAGTGTATGATGGAAAAGGTGTTGGCACCCAAGAGTGCATTCTCCCTTGAGTCAATTTATCCTGATCCTTTTTACAAGAGTGTGAGCATGAAATATTTTCCTAGAAAGGTTGAGATCCCTCCATATGACAAGTATGACGGTAATGGAGATCCACATGATCATGTGCGTCAGTTTTATATTATGAGTTTTGAGTTCCATCAAGATGACTCGTACCTCATGAGATTTTTCCCAAGGATTCTTAAGGGTCAAGCAATGGAATGGTTCACCAACATAACTCCCCCCGTCAAGACTTTCAAAGAGCTAGTCCATAGATTTTTCCAACAATTTGCTTACAACTTTTCAAGATCTGTCACCATGTTGGACTTATGTAATTTAAAGCAACATCAAGGGGAATCCTTTGTCACTTTCTTGAAAAGGTGGAGATGGCAATGCTCTCGCTACTCTAGGACCATTCCTAAAGATGAGAAGATTGACATCCTTATTAGCAACTTGATTCCTAAGATGCGGTATGATGTTAGGAAAATGGTCTTTGATTCCTTTGACACCATGGTTGAAACCACATGTAGAATTGAGGATGTTTTGAAAGAACAAGGAATTTTGACCAACAACAATGGCCAAAATAACAACAACTCTAACAAGGATAAAGGAAAGAAATCACATTGGAATAGGAACAAACAAGTGGTCAATGATGGGGTTGTAGACTCTTCTCAACCCAAGGATCAAGTTGTTCTTCACTTGTCTAGTGATGTTCAAGCCATGAAGCTCAATGCATCTAACCAACAAGAGAATAAGCCAAGATATCAAGATAAGCCTAAGAAAGAGAGGCGACAGTTTTCAAAACTTGGTGATTCATATGAGGATGTCTTGAAAACACTCATTGCCAACAATCTTGTGCATCCTCAAGATCCTAAAAAACATTATATACCTGATGTTAAGCCACATTGGTGGTATGAGAAAGCCTTCTACAAGTTTCATAATGGCATTGGACATGATATTAAGAACTATTGGAAACTTAAGCATATCATCCAAGATCTCATTGAGAATGGAAAACTTCAGATAGATGGATTGAACACCAACGCTGATCATAGGCATTCAAAGAGCCTTTGCCCAAGTATGAGAAGGGGGAGACCTCTAAACCTAAGAATGGCAAGGCTGAGATCAATTACACTTACACAGCTGCGGAGAATATTGTCAAAATGCTTGAAGTTGTAGAAGAAAATGTCAATATGATGAGAAATAAAGATCCCTATGGTTATGATCTAGACATGGACTCTCCTCCTATCTTTGATGAAGAACCTGTTGTGGTGCTAAGGGGTCCTAACTCTAGAATGTCATCCCAAGCTCTTAATGTTGTCATGTAAAGTCAAGGCCCTGTTGTCATTAGAGGACCCAGTTCAAGCCAACCTAGTAAACCAAAGCAAGTGGCATCCAAGAATGTCACCTCGAAACTAGTAGTTAATCCTAAAATGAGTTATAATCTTGTCGATCAGCTACAGAGAACCTCGGCTCAGATTTCAATCTTTGAACTCTTAGAGTTGTCCCCAAGACACAAGCAAGCCCTTAAGGATGCCTTGTGTGCAACAAATGTCCCTAACAACTTAGACGTTGATCAATTCCAAAACATGGTTAACCATATTGCCATCCCTCATTACCTTACCTTTTCAAAGGATGATGACAAAGCTCTGAGTCACCCACACAATCTCACCCTTCAAATTGAATTCATGATCCACAAAACCTGTGTCAGATGTGTGTTGATAGATGTGGGAGTTGGGCTTAATATTTGTTCCTTGAGTCTTTTGAAGACATTGGGTTATTCTAAACAAGTCATAGATACCAGAAAGAAGATCACTATCAAAGCCTATGATGAGGTGGAAAGAAGTTCCAAGGGGTTGGTCATCCTTCCTGTTAGGATTGGCCATGTTGAGAAGGATATTTTATTTCAAATTGTTGATGCTGGTCCCCTTGTATATAACATCTTACTTGGTAGACCATGGATTCATGATATGTAAGTAGTGCCATCTACCTATCATCAGTGTGTTAAGTTCCCCTACAATGGATTAGAAATTTGTATACCTGGGGATAGCACATTATCTGTTAACTCAATTTTGGCAAGTACTCATGTTCCACTCAATAGAGAAGAAGAATATTTCAATGCGACCTTAGCAAAATGTAAAGACAAGCTTAAGTCAGTAGACCTTGGCATGGGAGGGTATCAACTCAACTCCCTCACAAAGCTACCAGTTTCACCTAGGTCTTATGGAAAACCTTCACAAGAAATGAGACCTTCCTCTTTAGCTATGACTTTATTTGGCACATTTGTAGAGTCCTTAGTGCCTATTCAAGATGAGAAAGAAGAGGTGGCTGTTAAATATTGGATTTATAGAGAAGAGAAATACATGCACAATGAGAACTTCTCTCCCTCTCCTAAGGCTTATGGAAGAGGGTATAAATTTGTCAAACATATGGGTTATCTTGGACATGGCCCTCTTAGTTACATATTGGATGCTAGAGCTGAACCTCTTGATCATACTCTTTTTGGAAGCAAGTCTAAGAAGACGGTTGGCCTAGGATTTGTGAATCATAACAAGAACATTGCTCCTATCCTTGATGAGTCAGATAGTGAAGATGAGCTGAAATACATACCTAATTTGACAAATCAGCAAGATATGTGTGAATATTGGGTCCCTTCCACTAATCTCCTTTGGGGATATTCAGATAATCCAGTTGCTCATGCGATAGTTGCGACCTTAGAACAAGAAGAATCAGATGTAGAAGATCTCATCAAAGAATGTCAATGAAAGAATATTGTTCATTTGATGGAGAGAGATGTTACCCTTGATGACATTAGAGCTTCCACATCAAGACATCCCAAACCTTAATGGTGTAAACATCCTAGTGGGGATTCCAAAGCAGATTCACATGAGTATGAATGGGACTCTCTCTCAGAGCCTTCTACAGTTGACATGAATGTTGATGTCATCCACACTTATAGTTCTCAACCCCAAGTAGCTGATGATTCACATGTAGGATTAGAGGATTTGAACCCACATGTTGCCTTAGTGGAAGATTCTTCACTTGTTAGGACAAATCCTGATTTGGGTAGCTTAGAAGGATACTTGATGGACTCTGACTCTTCGGTCACCAAAGATGATATCATTTGCATTTATAACCTTAAACCAGTCATTGACCTACCTCTTGCTCATCCTAACCTCATTGATTGGTCCCAATGCTGTTGAGAACCTAAGCTCTTAACTTTCCAAAATGATTATGAGATAACCTATTACTTAAGTGCCATTGAACACATAGTCTCTTCCCCCAGTGAACCGGCTACCAACATGACAGAGCCAGACATCAAGTACCTTAGTCACAAAATAAAAAGAAAAGAAAAAAAGAATTAAGAGTTCTGATGGTGAAAACCACTATGTGGCGGTGTCAGAACCAAAAAAATTAAAAATAAATGATGTATCCAAGGGTGAAAACCTCTCTAAGGCACCTAAGGATGAGGTACTTGATCGTCTCCCTAGCTACTTTCAAGACAGATCTTCAGTTCTTGTTGAGCCAATACAAATGGTCAATTTGGGTACAAATGAGGCCCCATAGATAGTGCACTTGGCTCAGTCCTTGTTACCACAAGAAAAGGAAGCTTACATTAAGTTCTTACAAAAAAGAAGATCAATTTTGCTTGGACTTATTCAGATATGTTAGGGTTGGACACTAATCTTATTATGCATCACTTGTACATATCTCCGGGTGTAAAACCAATCAAATAAAAATTGAGAAAGATGCATCCTCACATAGCTCTTCTAGTCAAAGAAGAATTAGAGAAACTCCTTAGTGCAGGATTCATAAGAGCTACTGACTATGCTGCATGGATATCAAACATTGTACCAATTTCCAAACATGACAAATCCATTCGAATTTGCATAGATTTTAGAGATGTCAATAGAGCATGCCCAAAGGATGATTTTCCACTTCCCGACATAGATATGAGAGTGGATATGACTGCGGGTTATGAGATTTATTCCTTGAAGGATGGTTTTTTCTGAATACAATCAGATTAAGATAGCTCCTAAAGATCAAGAAAAGACTGTAGTCACTTGTGCATGGGGTACCTATTGTTGGAACGTTATGCCTTTTGGATTAAAAAATGCAAGAGCCACCTATCAACAAGCTATGACAACCATTTTTCATGAGATGATGCATAAAAACATGGAAGATTATGTGGATGATACCTTGGCCAAGTCTAAGAAAAGAGACACACACTTAGATGATTTAGAAGTCATTCTAGATTGCATGGAACAATTTCAACTAAGGTTAAATCCTAAAAAATGTGCATTTGGTGTTACCTCTGAAAAACTACTAGGATTCATCATTTCAGCAAAAGGAATAGAGGTAGACCCTGAAAAGGTCCAAGCAATCATGGATATGCCACCTCCTAGAAACATTAGTCAAATGAGGAGTCTTCAAGGACGTCTTCAATCCATAAGGAGGTTCATTTCACAGTTGGCAGATAGAGCTCAACCTTTTAACAAGAACTTACACAAAGGAGTCAAATGTGTTTGGAATGAGGATTGTCAAAAGAGCATAGACCAAATCAAGAAATACTTGGAAAATCCTCCCATTTTAATGCCTCCTATCCCAGGGAAACCACTTATTCTATATGTTTCAGTGACAAAATCTTCCTTGGGGGCATTACTAGCTCAACTTGATGAACATGGGAAAGAAAGAGAAATATACTACATTAGCCATACTCTTGTTTCATATGAGGTTATCTACACCAGCATTGAGAAATATTTCCTTGCAGTTGTGTTTGCTTCCCAAAAGTCGTGACATTACATGCTTGTGCACACAATACACCTCATAGAAAAAATTGATCCACTCAAGTATTTATTTGGTATGGCTGCCCTCACAGGTAGACTTGTTAAATGGATGATGATCCTTTTAGAGTTTGACATAGATTACATTGAGCGTAAATCAATCAAAGGACAAGCTATAGCAGATTAATTGGTTGATTTCCCAATTCAAGATAATACACCTATTCAAGTTGACTTCCCAGATGAGCACCTCATGTATATGAATGAAAGAACATGGAAGATGTTATTTGATGGATCTTTTATGCAAAATGGTTCAGGAGCTGGTGTGTTGTTTATTTCTCCTCATGAGTACATGATTCCTAAGTCTTACAAGTTATTGTTCCCATGTACAAACAACATCACTGAGTATGAAGCTTTAACAAATGGACTTAAGATGGCCATAGAATGGAAAATCATAGAGTTACACATTTATGGGCATTCATAGTTGATAATCAACCAATTCAATGAACAATATCAAACAAAAGATGATAAACTGGTACCTTACAAGAAAATGGTTGATTCCTTGAAATGATACTTCACATTTGTCAGATTTCAACAAATCCCTAGAGTAGAAAACAAAGCAGTTGATGCTATGGCTACACTTGCTTCACTCTTTCAGTTAGAGCAACATGAATCCATATTTGAGTTCCTGGTGGAAGAGCTACATCACCCTATCTATGACTCCCAAGAAAGCCATGTCATATGTACCCTGGTTGGTCATCAATCATCTTGTTATGGTGCCATTCACTCATACCTTTGTGATGGCATTATCCCTGAAACCTTTAACCGATTTGAACACAAAAACCTTACCTGAAATGCCTCTCACCATACCCTTATCTCTAGTGATTTGTATAGGAGGGGTCTAGATGGAACAATTCTTAAATGCTTAGAAAAGGAAGAATCCAACCAAGCGTTAGTTGAAATTCATGAGGGCATTTGTGGGGGACATTCCAATGGTCTTGCCATGGCCCGAAGGTTTCTTAGGGTGGGTTACTATTAGCCTACGATGCAGATTGATGCAGTAGCTTTTGTAAAGTCATGTGAAAAGTGTCAAAAACATGGTAACCTGATACATGCTCCAAGTAGGGAGCTCATTCCTTCTATATCTCATTGGCTATTTCAGCGCTGGGCCTTTGACCTTATTGGGCAAATTCATCCCAACTCATCAGGTGGACACAAGTTTATTATCATTGCTACTGATTACTTCACTAAATGGGTAGAAGTTGTCCCACTTTCTATTGCCTCAGACAAGACAGTCTCTCTATTCATTCTGAACCATATCATCTGTCGATATGGAGTGCCTTCTGAGATTATCACTGACAATGGACGTCAGTTCAAAAATAAGGACCTTAAGAAACTCTGCAAGAAATTCAAGATTAAACAACATTGGTCCTCCATTTACTTCCCTCAAGGAAATGGTCAAGCAGAGGCATCAAACAAAACCATTCTTAAAATCCTACATAGAAAAATTCATAAGAATGGTAGAGATTGGCATTTACAGATAAATCCAGCCTTATGGGCCTATAGAATGAGTATTTGTACTCCTACTGGGGCTACTCCTTTTGCACTTACATATGGTGTTGAAGTAGTGTTACCTTTAGAGGTGGAGATTCCTTCACTTAGAGTCTCCCTCAAAGGTCTAGTTACAGATGAAGACTACCGCACCATGAGACTTCAAGAGTTAGAAATTCTAGATGAGAAACGTCAAGCATAATTTGACCATATGATGGTTTATCAAAAGCGCATGTCCAAAGCCTTCAACAAAAAGGTTCACCCTAGAGAATTTCAAGTGGGAGATCTTGACCTACGTGAAAATCCTAAGAATCAACAACATAGAGATCAAAAGAGAAAATTTGAACCTAATCGGCTTGGACCTTACATCGTTACAGCATCTTTTGGGATAGGTGCTTATTTATTATCTACTAAAGAGGGAGAGCAGCTCCCTGATCCTATCAATGTCTTGCACCTGAAGAAGTTCTATCCATGATGCTCATTTTGTCTGGGGGCATCCTTTGTATATACTTATTGATCCTGAAAAAATCCAAAAATATGATATATTGTCAATAATTCTAAAAATTGGAAAATTTCTTGAAAAAATGATCATCTTAGTGAAAACCTAGCAATAGGTGCTTTGATGTATCTCCAAAAAAATATAAATCTCCAAAAAAATAAAAAAATAATCAAAATATATAATATATATAGAAAAAGTGCCTTGGTGAAAACTTGGAAAAATGCGCCTTGGTAGAAAAAATACAAAAAAATTATAAAAAGTCCTAAAAAAAAAAAAAAAGAGAGAAAAAATTTCTACAATAAAATCCAAGTGGTGAAAACCTGGAATTGACCGCTACTTGAGGCCTTTGCACCCCTATTTCTTAGCACATGTCCTTGACACTTAGCCTTTCTCCATCATGCCTTGTCTTTGTTGCCTTGGTTTAGAATTGGTCTTTGTCTTTGTCTAGGGGGCATAACTGTGTTAGCTTTGCTCTCTTGGATGTGTTAGTCTTTAGGATGCCTCGCAAACAGTGTTTTTCAACACCACCCAAACTTTGTTTTTCAACACAACCCCTGGCATTAAGTGTTTCTCAAAACTTCTCAGTTTGGTCTTACCTAGTTTTGTCATGTGATCTTACCTGCTTGCAAGCATTTGATCCTTATCCTCGGAACTTAGTATCAGTTAACACACTTAAATTTTTAAACACAACACTTAATGCTTGAGCTATGTCATGATATTTTCTTTGTGTGCTGACTGTTATTGATTTTCATTGAGTGTCCTTGTCTAATAAGTCTCTACAGGATGCATAGCTAGAGGACTTAGGGCATGGGGCATGTTTTTATCTTCTTTCTACTTGTGGGTGTGGTCTTGAACCTCTTGAGTGTCTCTTGTTGTTCCCTTGAAACACTTAGGAGATTTGAGACATCATCCTTGACTATTTTTGCACAACCATTCTTATGGTCATCCCGGTGTCTATGCCTTGATGCAAGCATGGTTTTGCTACATTAAATTGGGTAAGCTAACATTGATGTCATCTTGACCTTTATGTCTTTGATGCTTATGTTAGAATCTTCCACATTCCAATCCGATATAAATCGCATTCATATCCTCATAGTTGCGCTTGTGACTAGTGATGATTACGTGATTTTCTGATGTCTGTTAATAATGGCCCAATGATGAAAATAAGTTCCTTAACATTCTCTGATGAATGATGAACACAAAATCCTATGTTACAGTTGCTCTATTGAAAGTACACCTTTGCATTTTCATGTAGCTTGCATTATTAGACTTCATGTTAATTTGCATTTTTAGACTGCATTATGAGTTGGAGAGGGTTTTCCTTCGTGTTTCTTTTGGACATTTAATCAACTGTGGTCATGTTTTGATCTTCATTTCCTTATCTTCTTTCGTGATCTCAATCAAAATTTTCTGTCTTAAACAGTTGATTTATTTTGGGGCATTCTCTTTCTTGAGGCAAATTCTCTTTCTTCTCTCCATTTCTTTCCACCTCTTCCAAACTTCTATCTTCCATTCACTTTCACCCCACTTCTTTTCTTCTAAGTCAATCTTAGGGCATAACCTTTCATGATGATCTACCTTGGTTCTGTGATCTTTATATCTTTCATCTTACATCAAGAACCTTATTTTTAGTTCTTTGACTACATGTGTTCCCATGAAGATCACACATTAGTCAAAGAGGGGCAAATGTATGCACCCTAAAATGGTCGCCTAGACTTTGGGCCCCCATTCATCAATTTATCAATTTCCTGAATCAATGTCTTGCAATATTTTCAATTCAAATCAATTTCCTTGATCAAATCGTAATTAATTCAAATATTTCAATATTTCTTAAGGTTTGATCATTTTATCCTAAGTTTTACTTAATTAAGAGAACATGCTCCCTTTTAATTAAATAAAAAAATCTTTTAATTAATAAAATCACTTTATCCTAAATCTTATTTTAATTAAAAGAATAAATCTTTTTTAAATAAATAAAAAATCTTTTAATTAAATAATGGAAACCACTTTGCTAAAAATAATAAAATAAAAATAAAAATAAAAAGACTTTTTGTCTACACATTGAATGCACACTTTCCAAGATGAGTGGAATCTCCTTTTGCCTCTTAATCTCTTCCACACATCTTTTTTTCCTCTTAATCATGTCCATTGATTTTGCCTCTTGAGAATCTTGAGCACATGGATCAACCAAGATTTAATCTCCACCATTGCTCATTTCTTTTTGCCTCTTAATCTTGACCGTCCAAGATTCTTTATAAGGAGCCTTCTCCTTTTCATTCTAGGTTAGACAGGATATAGAAGATTTTTGTATTGTTATGTTGTAGGTTTGGAGAGTGATTTTGGAGAAGATTCTTGAGCACTTGAGCTTGGATATTGAAACTTCTCTTTTCTTGTCTTCTTCTCTCATGCCTCCATGGCAATCCATTTAGATTAATATTGCACTTGCATATTAGATTGGATTCATATTTCCTTTCATAGAATAATCTTGCATAAGCATTTCCTTTCATAGATTAGTTTTCTTTTATGCATTGTTATCATTTAGAATAGCTTCCATTTTCACTTGCATGCATACTTGATGATCATGGAGACTAGCATTCTTTCTTTTCCTCTTTGAATCTCTCATTTTATGGTGTACTTACATGGGCACAAACTAGGTCTAATCTAAGGGCCTCTATCATAAACCCTTGCACTCTATGAATAGAGAGCTATGAGTCACCATTTGAGACCTCATTCTTGAGCAATCTTAGATATAATGACTCATAGAAGTGTGTCAACATTTTAGCACACAGTAAGTGCTATATCAAGAGAGATGATGAGATAGGAATGTTTGATGCTAGAAGTGATGAATGAATTTTTTTTGGTTATTATACTAAGAGAAAAGATTATAAATATTTTAATTTGAGATTAAGGAAGATGATTGAAAGTAACAATGTAAGGATAGATGAGAAGTTTCAGATACAAGAGAGAATGTATGACACTAATCAGATTACAAAGATCAATGAAGCTGATGTTGCAGAAGAAGAAGAACTTGTTGAGGTTGAATGTGAAAAAGAGACTTGTGATGATAATACAAATGAGGCTACTGAGGTTCCTAAGACTCTGAGGTATGTAAAGAAAGACCATCTTGAAAAGAAAATTATTGGTAATACAAATCAGGGATTAATGACTAGATCAAAGGCTAGAGAAGAAATTTGTTTGATTTCTCAAGTTGAACCAAAGACTATAGATGAGGCTTGTAGAGATGAATCTTGGATAAAAGCTATGAAGGAAGAGTTATACTAGATAAAGAAAAATAATACTTGGGAATTGGTTCCTAGACCTAAAGACAAAAATGTAATAGGAACTAGTGAAGATGGAGTTTTGATAATTGAAGTTTTTGTAGATGATATTATCTTTGGAGGCAATGATGAACTGTGTAAGAAGTTTTCTAAAGAGATGGAAAATTAATTTGAGATGTCCATGATAGGTGAAATGAAATGATTTCTTGGACTACAAATAACTCAAAACAAGAATGGCATTTTTATTTCTCGGACTAAGTATCTTAAAGAAATGTTAAAGAAGTTTGGAATGAAAGATTCTAAACCAGTTGGTACACCCATGGTAACCAGTAATAAACTATCAAGTAATGATGAGACTCGGTCTGTATTTCAGACCAAGTATAGATTAATGGTTGGTGGATTACAATATCTGAATCATACCAGACCATATACTAATAATGTTGTTGGAATTGTGGCTAGATATCAGGAAGAACCAAAATAGACACGCCTAGCTGCTATGAAAAGGATATTTAGATATCTAAAAGGGACAATTGAGTATGGCCTATGGTATGATAGGAATAATAGTTTTAAAATTAATGCTTATACTGATGTTGATTGGGCAGGAAATATTGATGACAAGAAAAGTACTAGTGGTGGTGCATTTTTCCTTGGGAAAAAGTTGGTTTCATGGCTAAGTAAGAAGCAAGATTGTATAGCTCAATCTACTATGGAATCAGAGTATGTTGTTGTTGCTATTAACTGCACTCAAATTGTTTGGATGAAATAAAATGTTGAAAGACATTGGAATAAATTTTGATGAGTCAGTGGTTATCCATTGTGATAACACCAGTACAGTGAATATGTCAAAGAATCCAGTGATGCATTCTAAAACTAAACATATTTCTATCAAATATCACTTCTTGAGAGACAAGGTGGCATAGAAGGAAATAAAGTTGGAGTATATTAGCACAAAGGAACATATTGCAGACATCTTTATAAAGTTGTTGCCAAAAGATACCTTTGAATATCTTAGAGGTATGCTTGGGGTTCAGGCCCCTCCTAGTCAAAATTAAATGATGAAGGGATGCATCAATCCAGAGGTTTTTAGAGCCTTATCATATTCTGGACTTGATGTAGGGATCTTCTCCTCAAGGGGAGTGATTGATGAAGAAAGTTGTGAAGGACAGTTGATGAGTTATGGCACCCTTTTCCATTGTTGTCAAAGGGGGAGTGTTGCTATGATAAAATCCCTACTGTATGGGGAGATTATATTGAGATGTACTTTGAGAGTACTGTTTGGTTGCAAAGCTTTGGATTGATAAAAATTTGGGTTAATGGATTTTCCCATATGTTAACATCAATGCCAAAGGGGGAGATTATTGGATATTGCTAATGTATGGGAAGTTGGATGGTACATTTAATATGTTTAATCACTACATTGAGTGATGCTAGAGCTGTTGTTGTTTTCATTAGTGTTTTATCACTGATGTCAACATATGCTTCTGTAAAGAGAATATGTTGTTATTATAGTGTACAGACACTGTACGGATGTTTCATATCATGTGAAGTCAAATGAGAGTTTTGGAAGATGTTGTGATCTTATATCTAAGATCGCATCATGTGGTGTTGCATATTGAATAAGTTACAGATGTTTTGGTAAAGACTTGTTACTAGACTATGACAGTTAAAGTTGACAGAGTGATGTTTCTGGCATATCTTACAAAAGGTATTGATTTAGGGTACTCGAGCTTGAGGGATGATAGATTAGGTCTGAAGAATGTTCTTTTGTCAACACAAGTTATAGAAAGCTAGATGACATCAGTTGTGGTGTGTTCTCTGAAGAAGACTTATTTAGGAGCCGACTTCAGAGATGTAGCGTGCATTTTGGTTGGAGAATGTGAATTAAGGATGTTGGTTCTTAATTGTTGTAATATAATCATTGTATACTTGTTTTAGATATTATGTGTATATTAGCAAGGGTCTATGTAATTGTTTGTATACTAGAAAAGCCTAATCGGCCGACCTGGTCATATAGAATGTAATAGGGTATATATGTAAGGTCTTTTCTTTGGAAAAGATATGGTGAGAATGTAAGTGATGTAAAAGATGATTGTAAAAGTTGCGAGCTTGTGTTTGCTAGATGTAGAGAAGAGAATTACTAGTGTACTTCATTGGAATTGATCAAGCAAAGATAGTTGATGTTGGACAGTTCAAAAGATTGTGTATTTCTTCATATACACTTGTGTTGCGAACAGTGAGTTCTAAAGGTGGATTTAACCTTCTTTGGGCAGTGAGCCCACCCTTCTTTCTTGACTCCAAATAGGGTCTTTCCTCTAATAAGGACTATGTATTGTAATGTTTCAATAAGCTCCTAACAGGGCTATATCTTCTAACAAGGATACTATACTCTTAGTACATCATTTGTGGGTGCTAATTCCCACCAGATTTTTTTACCTTTAATGGGGTTTCCCCGACACCAAAATATTATGTTGTTATGTTGGCATTCATTGTGTTCATTGGATCTGATATTGCTACTATTCAAAGTTTAAAGTTTAATATTTTTTCATACAACTAATTCACCTCCCCTCTCAGTTGTATTGTGGGCTGTTATTCCTAATACACTCAATCACATACTCCTAGTGCTCTATGATATAAAATGGCATAATCATAAATGGGAGGTGCCTCCTATCCTCTAGCCACCTTGCCATACCCATATATGGGCATCATGTAATCCCCTCCAACCAACCCATCCAAAGCCTCCCTCTAATGGTCTATATCATCAACTCCCTCATAGTGAATCCCACCCCTCTAGTTGTACACCACTAGATCATCTTCCCCTTCTCTACTATCTTAGCAAATCACATGATAACGGTGCTCCCATACCCATACCTAAAATAGTATAACATACCCAAAACTCCTACCCCTCTTGTAGTAAATTTTATGAAACTCCCTCTATATCTCTATTAACACCAAAGTGTGTTGGGCCATTGGCCTCCCTACATCTACTTCGTTGATCAATACCTCAATCAAACCTAATATTTTTTATATTCCCCCCTTATCAAGTAGAAAATATCCACTAATCAATCCAAAAACATAGAAATAAATATGCCTATCTATAGGTTCATATCTAGTACAACATCCAAAAATAGTCACCCATGATGCAATGACATGTCATCTATGACCAACATCTATACTAAGATACACTATGTTATATATCATACCACTAGCTATGATCCATACATTGGTCTAGTCTTATAATCCTATAGGAATCCTTGACAATCACCATAATCTTTCTTGTCAAAAGGTGAAAGGTTGATATCTCACTCCTCCATTTCTTCACCAAAGTAGTCACCATGGTCATATGTGTCTGGATGTGGGGCATCCCAGCCAAATAACCCAATAAAATAACATCTATCCTATCCCACTCCACATACCCAAATCGATCTCTTTCCCTGACTCTCCTCCCTAAGCATACTAAAATATCCATAGACTACTAGATCAAACCCACAGGACATGTCAATCACATTTACCTCTTTTTTCATTTATATGCTCCCCCTAACTAACTTTTCTTCTAGTCCCTTCCCTTTTCTTCTAGGTTGCACTCCTGCCATTTTTTGTAGTTTTCCCACATTTTCTCCCTTGGTGGCATTACTACCCCTTCTTGTTGCAATCTTGTCATTGTTAGCTCCAAAACACAGTCATCAATCCCTTCCCTCACCTAAGTTGTGGGATTGTGAACCCATTGTTTTGTCTAGACCACCTCGAGGGAATGCATTACTATGGATCATTAACCCATGGAAGCTCATTATCACATATCCTTGAGTGCTCCTATCATTTCAAAGCACAATCCTACAACCCACTAACTACTTATGCAAACCTACACATTTAGTTCTCTTTCATGATTGACGAGAATGCATTCCTACCACTTTTTATTGCATTCTCGGGGATCATGATCCTATAGGAATGTGCCCAAAACCCCTTTATTAGCTAATAATTTCACCAAAAAAAATGCAAAGGGCTCATTTTTTGGGACATGCCTCTTGGTTCTCCCATTTATGATTCCTAATTTTTGACATGACATAAATTAAGGGTCTCAGTGCTCCTCCAACTTCCATTTCTCCAATGCACAAGTAGGTTCTCAAAAAGTGCCACAAGTGCTCAATTCTCTCCTTTTTCTCTCTTGCGTGGTTAAAATGAATAGTAATATTTCTGATTTTCTTATATAGGCCCTTCTAGAAATCTAATTTTTACCATTTCAATTCCCATGTGACCATTTTTTCTGCCTTTTCTTCCAATGAAATCCTTTTCAAGTTTTATTTTCACCATTCAAATTTATTTTCCATTGTCTCTCATCATATCGACAAGGGAAATATTTTTTTCAAGATACCACCCAAGCCCCTTCCTTTCACATTCACCCTCAAGAGGGGGCATCACCTAGACTATCTAACATTGCTCTATCATCTAGGGAAAGTCCTTTCACTTAATTATTTGTTACTTGTGTCTTGGTTTTCTTCACACTAATGTCATTCTAGTGCTATTGTAGAGAGAGGAAAAATGTAGACACTTAATTTGATTCATAATACCAAAATCTCTTTAGAATTCAATTTCATATAAAACCCTTATGTTAGAATGATTTAGAACAACATAGAGGGGGGGTGAATCAGTTGTTCTCAGGTCCAAATGTACCAATTGAACTTTCTAGAACTTCAACAAGCTCAGATCTAATTAGCAATTCAACTTGATCTCTATAGAATATATCAGAAATATATAACATGCAGTCCACTGTCTAAAAGTAATTAACTTGTGGAATATAAAGCTTTCAACAACATCCACATCAAAATCATTCACACAAGTATAACACCAGGATTTATAGTGGAAACCCAATTTGGGAAAAACCACTTTGTAACATGCTATTGATTTTCACTCTTCTGAAATGAGCTCTGTGAAAAGCCAACACTGTTAAAGGTTTACATACACACTACTAGGTGTAACCCTATTAAAAGATTTAAAACACTCTATCAAAAGTGGCTTGGTTAGAAGACTTAAGAACATTCTATTAGAATTTCACCTTGATTAAAGGATTTATACAATGATTGTTAGGTCAACCTTGATTAAAGGATTTAGACTGATACAATGGTGAGAAAGTAATAGTAGTTTCTGATCTGAAAAACATACAACTTACTTTGCAAATATAGATCCACTTCGCACATATATGTTGATTTATTGACTAACCTTCATTTCCATCTCCATCTCTGATCTGCTCAGAATTCACTTCAAGCAATCACAACTCTGTTCAGCTCCTTCACAATTTCACCTTTAGCCTTCTTCTTAGACTTATCAATCAATAACATCAACCTATTCTTCACCATGTGTAACCTCATAAT
Organism: Chamaecyparis obtusa; assembly: GCA_027943335.1. Taxonomy (NCBI): domain Eukaryota; kingdom Viridiplantae; phylum Streptophyta; class Pinopsida; order Cupressales; family Cupressaceae; genus Chamaecyparis; species Chamaecyparis obtusa. The sequence goes on from BSBK01003603.1 coordinate 633,802, forward strand.
TAGGTTTTCCTTTATACCTCTTTGATCAGGTAGATTAATCTTTTTCTATTTAATCTCCTCCATAGATCTTAGGTTTAGGTCAGATTCATCAAATCCTTCCATCATTATGTTCTTCATATTTTCCTTCTAGATACATCTCCAAACTTCTCTTTGAATCCATAAGAAAATGATTTACCATGTATTAAATGCTCGATACAATTTATTAATAATGTCAACACATTTTACATATCCCAAGAATTCAACTATGTCATCTGGGATTCTTAATTCTTTCTTCAAATGTAAATTACTACCACTTGGTCAATACTATGTTCATCTCCTTGGTCATCACTATGTATCTTGGTCATCACTACAAATTGTCTTCCTCGGAAAACATTGTATTTTCTGAGTAATTTCCTATCGCTTGGCAATTAATGATGTTCAGTCAACACTAGATTTACTCGGCATATACTAGCGCTTGATCGACACTAACATCATTTGGCTTAAACTAGATTTCTTCACTTTTGCTTGGTTAAGCCTATGTTTCCAGTCTTTCTTCTTACTTAGATAAACAACACATTACCTTGCCAATGTACCAACTAATTAAGTACCCATTGAAGTATCACATAACTCAACCTTTCCTTAGGTCCTCTTGTTATCTTCTCTTTTCAAATCCTCTTCATCAATCAAAAGATATGGTACTATCCTAGATAGAAATTGTCTTACCAATTAAGGTTTGACATCAATGACAATATAACAATTGTTTCTGTTGTAGTTTCCAACAATATCCCTCTTTGGCATTGATGGAAAAACCATATGAATAACACATGATTTACCAAACAATCCAAAATCCTTGTGCATTAGATTTTTAATTAATATCCTTAGCTTCATTTTGATTCACAACTTTTGCCTTTCCTGACCGCTTGCTCAATTACTCCCTCTGAATCTTCTTTGTATCTCTTCCTCAGGTTTCATTGAATCTTCTCCCTCAGTGTTGTATCATTCCATTGTTTTCATTGAATCTTCTCCCTCTTTGACAACAATGTCAAAGCTTGTATCTATCACTTACATCTCTACTTATGTAGGTGTCTTCATGTTAGTTTTGTATGTTGTATACTCCCTTTGTCAGCTTGTTTATGATGGATTAATATCTCTGCCTTACTTCTCACAACTCTAGGCAACTCCCAAGGTGTGACCTTTTCTACATCAATTTGTCAAATATTCTATTCAACACATTTGATGTAGTGCTCCTATTTTACTAGGTAGCCTCAGTTAGGGGAAACACCCCTACTTTACCTCTAAGATATTCATGAGCATCCTTAGGTAAAGCTTTTGTGAATATATCTACTAATTGTTCATTTGTATTCACATACTCCAATCTCACTGCTTTGTCTTGAACTAGCTCTCTCAAGTAATGATACTCGATAGAAATATGCTTAGTCTTAGTATGCATAACTAGATTCTTTGATATGTTAATATCACTTGTGTTATCATAGAAAATAACAACCAGCTCAGTGATTTCCTCCTTCATACCTTTTAACAATTTCTCGATCCATGTTAAATTTGAACAATTCACTACTACTGCTACATACTCAGCTTCTGTTGTAGATTGGGAAATGCAGTTTTGTTTCTTGCTTGTCCAGGAGACTAATCTCTTTCCTAGAAAGAATGCTCCACCACTTGTACTTTTTTTATCATCAACATTTCCAGCCCAATCTGCATCAGTGTAAACTCTTAGTTCAAACTTGTCATTCTTCTTGTAATACAATCCATAATCCCTTGTTCCTTTCAGATATCTCAATATTCTTTTCACTGACATCATATGATTTTCCTTAGGATTGGTAGAAAATCTTGCCACAATTCCAACTTCTAGGGTAATATTCAGTCTGTTGTGAGCAACATATTGTACCTTTCCAATCATAGATCTATACAAGGTTTGATTCACTTCAGTTGTATCATCAATTTTAGATAGTTTCTATCTAGTAGCCATAGGTGTACTTACTGGTCTAGAGTATTCCATACCAAAAGTTTTCAGTATCTCTTTGACATATTTAGATTGAGTAATATAGATACCTTTATTCATCTAATAAACTTGCAAACCAACAAAGAATTTGATCTCACCAAACATAGACATTTCAAATTTAGTTTGCATCTCATTTGAAAAAGTCTGACATGGGGCATCTTGTCCTCCAAATATGATATCATCAACAAAGATTTCAGCTAAAAAAATTCCTTTACCTTTTTTTAGTCTTCATATACAAATTACTGTTTTCATTTGTCCTTGCAAAACTAATCTTTATCAAATAATTATGCAGTCTCTCATACCATGCTTTAGGGGCTTGTTTCAATCCATACAATGCCTTGTGCAACTTGCAAACCATATTCTTCTTGCTTGGGTCAACAAATCCTTCAGGTTGCTTAATGTATAATTCTTCTTCTAATATCCCATTCTGAAATGCAGATTTGACATCCATCTGATATACTTTGAATCCTTTATAAGATGCATATGCAAGTAGAGTCCTTACTCCTTCTAATCTTGCAACTAGGGCAAATGTTTCCCCATAGTCAATTCCTTCTTCTTATGCATACACCTTACATACTAATCTAGCCTTGTTTCTTGTGACTTCTCCATGTTCATTTAGCTTGTTTCTAAATACCCATTTTGTTCCAATAACATTATTATCTTCTGGTCTCAACACTAGAGTCCAGGTATTATTCTTTTCTATCTGCTCTATTTCTTCATTTATGGCTTGTATCCAGTCATCATTCTCTAAAGCATCTTTTACTTTTTTAGGCTCAAACTCACATAGTAAGCATGTATGATCTTTCAACTTACTTCTTATCATGATTCTAGATTCTTTATCTCTAATGATTTGTTCAAGCTTGTGATGTCTTCTTACATACTGTGCCAAAGTAGGTTCAAATTTCCTTTCTCCTTGTTCTGGATCTTTAGGTTCATCATGCAAATTATTTGCTTCATCTTCTTGCTTGACAACATCCTCTTGATGCTCAACATTACCTATTTGTGACTTTGCATCTATACAAAAGATCTATAATCTTCAGGTTCTTACTTGCACTCCAACTCATTCTTTTCTGCATATTCATCAATTCTAACATTTTCACTTTCCACAGCTTTGTTAGTTTTATAATTCAAACACTTATAAGCTTTTCTCTTAGTGGAATATCCTAGGAATATGCCTTCATCACTTTTTGTATCAAATTTTCCATTCCTATTGTCTTTCAATATATAGCATTTACTCCCAAAGACTCTAAAATACTTCACATTAGGTGTATATCCTGCCATAACTCAAAAGGTGTTGCATTTGTACCTTTTTTTTATTTGTACTCAGTTTAAGGTATAAACAGATGTACTTACAGCTTCTTTCTAGAACTTTTGTGCAACATTCTTTTCTATCATCAGTGTTCTAACACAATCCATAATTGACATGTTTCTTCTTTCTGCTATACCATTATGTGGAGGTGTCCTCGGTACAAACATCTATCTCTTTATTCCTCTATCATTGCAGAATAGATTGAAATCATTTGATATAAGCTCTCCACCTTTGTCATATCTCAAACATTTCAAGCTTCTATTTGTTTCTTTTTCAATTTTTTCCAAATACCACTTAAACAACTGAAATGCATCAAATTTATCCTTTAAAAATATTACGGTCATCATTCTAGAATAGTCATCAACAAACAGAATGAAATACTTATCAGCACAATAACTTTGTACATCCATAGGTCCACAAAGGTTAGTATGAACAAAGTCTAAAATATTTTCAAAAGTAAATATGTCTTTCTCTTAAAACTAGGCTTTGCCATTTTTCCTAATTGACATTATTTACACATCACATTATTAGGTTTCTTCAATCTTGACAAACCTCTAACTTTCTTCTTGCTAATATTTACTAGACTATCAAAATTCACATGATATAGCCTCTTATGCCATAACCATACATCATCAAATTGTGAAAACAAACATGTTTCTTCAGATAGGTCTAGATAGAACAAGTTACCTCTTGTATGTTCTCCACTTCCAATCAGTTCACCAGTGGCATCAAATATTTTAGCCTTTCTATGATGAAATTCCACTCGATAACCAATGTTGTTCAACTTTGCAACACTCAACAAGTTATAGTTAAGACCTTCAACCCAATAAGCGTTTTCACATGTAATCTTGTCAGTCAATCTAATTAATCCTTTTCCTCTCACATGACATGGTGGATCATTACCAAACTTAACACTTCTTCCTTTGTAATGATTTGGGGTCTCAAAATTACTTTTATCACCAGTCATGTGATGTGAGCAACCACTATCAATAATACATTTATCACCTTTACTCACATAGGAAATAAGTGCAGTTTTCTCATCTTCATTAGAATCGTCTTTCATAGAAACATAAACAAATTCTATATCACATTCCTCAATTTCACTAGTGTCACTGTCAGTTTCCTCTTCAACAATATACCAAGATTTATTAGCTTTTTCTTTGTAGTCTCTTTACCTTTGGTGATCTCTATCATTTCTCTTGTCCTTGTACTTGCTTTCCCTTCTCTCATCCTTATCAGTCCTATCAGTGCATCTTGCTACAATATGGCCAACTTTGTTACATGAAAAATAGATTATAGGGAGTTTACCTTTATATTTACCTTTTCCTCTTTTTAGCCTTCTAGCCATAAGTGCCTCAAGATCATCTAGGTCTTCATTAGAAGTGTCACTATCATTGTCACTGTCACTATCACTTTTCACACACTTTTCTTTTTCCTTCTTAGACTTATGCAAAACCATTTGAGACTTGAATACATGTTTAACATTAGGAATAGTGTAGATATCATAATTAGACAGCTCAAAAGAAGTAAGCTTACCAACAAGACTTTTCAGAGTTAGAACATTACCAAGGTTACATCTTGATTCTTTTATTGCAGAAAATCTGATAGCATAGATAGGAAGCAAAGTCCTCAATACTTTACCAATAACAGTTTCATCATCAATGATTCCATTAGCTCCTATAATAACATTCACTACCTCCTTAATTCTACCATAATATTGAGCAATATTTTCACCTTCTTGCATTTTCATTTCATCAAACTTACCTCTCAGGCTTTCAGATTTGGCTCTCGGTACATTTGTATCTCCACCATAGATAGTTGCAAGAGTGTCCCACATTTGCTTTGCATTAGTGTAGTCCTTGATGTCTTCAAATTCAGGATAGCTTAGGGCAGATGCAATCTTCAACATTGCTTGATTGTGTTCTTGTTTTGATTTCATCTCCTTGGCAGTCAAAGGTGCAATAGGTATGACATACTCATTTTCAACATAGTATTTCGCCGAATCACCAATACTAGCTAGATGCATTTTCATCAGACTCTACCATGCAAGGAAGTTCTCTTTGTTCAACTTTGGTACCTCCTTTTTGTATATTTTGATCATTAGCTTCAAGTACCTTTAAACTTTCTCCATAAGCACCAACAACTCTGATACCAATTATTAGAATGATTTAGAACAACAAAGAGGGGGGTGAATCAATTGTTCTTAGGTCTAGATGTACCAATTGAACTTTCTAGCACTTCAACAAACTCAGATCTAATCAGCAATTCAACTCGGTCTCTATAGCATATATCAGAAATATATAACATGCAATCCACTGTCTAAAAGTAATTAACTTGTAGAATATAAATATTTCAACAACATCCACATCAAAATCATTCACACAAGAATAACACTAGGATTTATAGTGGAAATTCAATTTGGGAAAAACCACTTTGTAACATGCTACTGATTTTCACTCTTCTAAAGTGAGCTCTGTGAAAAGCCAACCCTGTTAAAGGATTACATACAACTCACTTTGCAAATACAGATCCACTTCACACATATATGTTGATTTACTGACTGACCTTCATTTCCATCTCCATCTTTGATCTTCTTTGAATTTGCTTCAAGCAATCACAACTTTGTTCAGCTCCTTCACAATTTCACCTTCAACCTTCTTCTTATACTTATCAGTCAATAACATCAACCTCTTCTTCACCATGTGTAACCTCACAATTAGGTTTTCCTTTATACCTCTTTGATTAGGTAGATCAATCTTTTACCACTTAATCTCCTCCACAGATCTTAGGTTTAGGTCAGATTCATCGAATCCTTCCATCATTATGTTCTTCATCTTTTCCTTCTAGATACATCTCCAAACTTCTCTTTGAATGCATAAGAAAATGATTTACCATGCATTAAATGCTCCATACAATTAATTAATAATGTCAACATGTTTTACATATCCCAAGAATTCAACTATGTCAGCTAGGATTCTTAATTCTTTCTTCAAATGTAAATTACTAACACTTGGTCAATACTGTGTTCATCTCCTCGGTCGTCACTGTGTATCTCAGTCATCACTACAAACTATCTTCCTCAGCAAACACTGTCTTTTCTCAGTAATTTCCTATCACTCAGAAATTAATGATGTTTAGGCAACACTAGATTTACTCAGCATATACTAGCGCTCAATCGACACTAACATCATTCGGCTTAAACTAGATTTCTTCACTTTTGCTCGATTAAGCCTATGTTTCCAGTCTTTTTTCTTACTTAGATAAACAACACATTACCTTGTCAATGTGCCAACTAATTAAGTACCCACTGAAGTATCACATAACTCAACCTTTCCTTAGGTCCTCTTGTTATCTCCTCTTTTCAAATCATCTTCATCAATCAAAAGATATGGTACTATCCTAGATAGAAATTGTCTTACTAGTTAAGGTTTGATATCAATGACAATATAACAATTGTTTCAATTGTAGCTTCCAACACCTTATGCCAAAATCACTACAAATAATTGAGGCTTGAGCATTTTTGGAGCATCATAATGTCATTGCGAGCACACATATCATATATCAACTTGGATAGATCATTGCAACAAATAGGCTAATTGGGTGGATATTAAGGTTTACATCTATTTTTGTGTTTATTTGTATTCTTTCATCCTATCATGTTTTATTTAGTCTATTGCATCCATTTAACCATATTTCCTTTTAGACACACAACATGGAAGCTTACCTTAGGTCCACATTAGTTTGAGGTGCATATATATTTGCTCTTGCATAATTATCAACATTGGGTTCTTGTGTTAGGGATTTCTTGAACATAGAGGGGAAGTGTTGTTATTTTTGTTTGTGTTACAAAGGATAGAGTAGTGTCCACCATTAATATCCACTAAGGATTCTAAAAATATATCTATTTGTCATAGATGAGATAGGAAATGCTCTTGAACATCTAGGGAAACACTCAACAAGGGTACTCCTTGAGCATTTCTCTAGCTCGTAGGGTGTATAGCTCAAGTTGTTTCTAAAATGAGAATTAAATAGGGGGTATGGAAAGGAGGTGGGGAGTCATCCAAAATAGAAGAGGAGAAACATGATGCCCTTGTAACAGTTATGAATGAGCCTTTTTATGAAGCACAAATAGTATTGGTTGAAGGAACAACAAAAAGACCCACAAAGTCCTTAAGTGGAGAGGAAAATGCTAGTGAAATGGTCGAGAAATAAAACTGTGATTTAGGTAAAGTTTTAGAACTTTTACTCCTTGATGATGCAATTGAGTGTATAGTTGACTATCAACATAGATCTAGGATTCTTTTTTAAGAGGATTTCCAATTGAAAATGATTTTTATAGATGGGATAAAGAAAATTGGGAGAGTAAGGGATGGTGTAATGAATCTCTAAGGAGGTTGGGGAAAGGGAATGTTTCCTATACATTTAGGTCAATAGACCATGCTCAAGATATTCTCCAATATGGCACTTGGGTCATATGTGGGAAATTTTTTTACTAATAGGCATGGACACTAGATGTTCACCCTAAAGGCCCCTTTGAATCTAAATACCTCGTGTGGCTTGAGTTACCTTTCCTAAATATTACATTTGAACCTTTATTAAAAGATATTTTATATCAACTTGGTAGGGGTTTATGGTGTATAAATAACATAGATAAATTTATGAGTCCAAGGGTTCACCTAAGAGTATACGTGGAAAATAATTTAACTAATCAATTACCTCATAGGATTAAATTATAGGTCCAAGATTTGTGTTCTTTTAGGCACTTGTATATTTGAACGACCCAAATGCATGTTCCTTTTATCATCAAGAAGGACATCTAATTAGGGATTGTCCTATAAGAAAAACAAATATTCCCAAGTCCAAAAGGTTGTTGATCATAGTACACTACCTATCCAAAACGTTACTTAGCCTCATGTCATGCCTTCGCTACCTCAGATGAAAAAAATATTTCTTAGATAGGATTTTGAATAATAATTATAAGTCTCCCTCTTACAAAGACACCATTATGACTGATGGGTGGAAAATTCCCAAGAAGAGGAAAGAACCTTCAAGGTCATTAAGATCTAAAAATTGTCATATGTTCACTCAGGAATCTCACTCTTCTTCACCACATCTTATTGTAAAAAATAATAGTTGTGTCCCCCTATCAACTCATGCAAGACAAAGATCTCAATCTCCTCCTCTAAGTCAAATAAATTCTTCTCATCCTATTAGACAAAGGTCAAGTTCTCCCATTCATGCAAATTGGTCTAATTCTCTTGAACACTTGATTTCAATTGAAAATTGGTTTGATGTCTTTCCACAAGAGGAGAATATCTCATTTTTTCCTAATCATAAAGCATAAAATTTTGTCATTTAATATAGGGGGATTTATCTCCCCCATTGCAAAATAAAGTCAAGGTGGCTATTCTCAAGTGAAAATGTGATATTGTCTTTTTTAAAGAAGTTAAGTTGAATGGATCCCAACTTTTTTGTTCTCTCTCTAATGTTTGAAGAGATATTGTTTTCTTTTTTACATCTCATAGAGAAGGAAGGGGAGGGGAAATGATTGATTTATCTCCTTGGGAAAGTGAGTTTGACATTGATAAAGGAGATGACTCATCATGCATTTGTATGTGGGTCTTCTCTTTTATCAATGGGTAGCATATTGGTTTTGTTCCATTTATGCTCCTAATATTGCCAAAGAGAGATGTGCATTATGGGAATGGATACCTAGAAATTTTCCTCAAGATGATTGGATTATTAGAGGATGTTTTAAAATGGTTGAACATCATACTAATTGTAGTTGATTTGATTGTGCTAAGTTGAGAAATGAAGAATTTGAAAAATAGATTTTTATTAGAACTCCCTAGGGATTTTGGATCTTATTCACAAAACATTGTTACATCACAACAATAAATGGTTCACTTGGTCTAATTGAAAATTGGTTGTTGACATAAAACTTAGTAGATTTGATAGGTTTTATCTCTCCCAGTCTGCAACTGTCTCAAGTTTCCAGTGGTTCTTGGGTGAAAATTGATTACTCTGCTCTTCTTTTTTATTATTATCCTATTCTTTGTATATTGAACATCCACCTTTCTAAGAATGAGGTCCTTAATGAGACTAGACATGTTCTTATTAATCCATAAGATATTAAGGTCCCACTCTATAATTTTTATTCATAACTTTTTAAGGAGGACTCTCATTAGTAGGATGTTCAACTAACATTGGAAGAATCTTTAAGGACCTCATTCTTAGAAAGGTGGATGTTCAATATAGAAAGTTCCTTGATTGAGACCTTTCATTTTCATGGCCCCAAATAAAAGTCCTAGATTTGATGGGTTCTCTATTGAATTCTAAATGATGTGACATCATATTAATGATGATTTTTACCTCGTTTATTTAGAAAATTTGAGAGAAGGTTCATTAGGTTCTGAAATTAATAAAGGCTTAATTAGGCTTCTTCCTAAGGGAAAAAATTAGGATTCTATATATGTCTAGTTGGTGACCTATTACATTACTTAAATCTTCCTATAAGATCATTTCTCAAGTATGATCTTCAAGAATCAAGCTAGTGGCCAAAGGGATTATTATGCTTGAGTGATGCAACCCAATTTAAACCATAAACCAATATCATAAAGAATACATGAAAATACAGATGATTTCAGAATTAACAATTGTTCATTATTCATCCAACTATCATCTTTGTCTTACAATAGGATGAAAACACTAATTTAACCAAATTCAAAATTACCATTTTTGGTAGATTTTCACAAAATCCATATTTTTTGCCATTTTTGGTAATTTTGAAAACAACTCCTAAAAAATGTTTTTTCCCCTAAAGCTACCCTTAACTAAGATAAGAAGAATTGCCAACTAATCTTCAAAATTAGAAACATGATTTCGAAGTTATTAAAAAACACAACTTTCTAAAAACTCAAAAAAAAATACTAAAAGCCAATTTTGGAGGCCTAAACAAACTTTCTGGCTCCCGAAAATGTGTCGAAACGACTCCCTACTGAGTTGATCTCGTCGAAAATCCAAATGGCACTCTTGAGGAATCTACCCATAAAATTTCAAGCAAAATGGACAACCGAGTCAAAAGTTATGACTATCGAAAGTCTCTACATCATTGAGTAAGCGACCTTCTTGGGTGAAATATTTATTCTTGATACCACATTCTATCTTAAGAAACTTGTGAGTGGGCTCATCAAAATAGGACCACATTCTTTTCTTGTGAAACTCTATTTCGACAAGTCCTATGACAAAACAAAATGGAGATTTATCATCAAAATTTTGCAAAGCTATGGTTTGTCCCTAAAATTTTTAAACATGTTCAAATGATGTTTCAAGATACTAATTCCTAGCTTGTGTTCAACAACTCTCTCTATGATTCTTTCAGTTTACAAAGTTCCATTAGGTGGGTTTTTCCTCTTCCACCCTTTCTTTATCTCCTACCTATTAATGCCCTTGGCTATCTACTATAGAAATTTAATCAACTAAATATGATTAACAATATTTATATTCCAAATAAGCAAGTAGTGTTGAATACCCATTTGTTGATGATAGCTATTTTTTTTTTGACAGTTCAGAAACATAAATTACTAATGTTATCTATGCTCTATACTTGTATTGATTAGTTTTGGGCTCAAAGTTAGTCCATCACAAAACAAAGTTTCTCATTATTCAATTTGATTTAGTTCCTCCTTGGAATCCCAAGGAATGGAAGCCAATTAGACATGGTCTGATTATAAGATATCTATGTATACCTTTTGGCTTGGGAGTCTCTCTTCCCGACATGTGCAATTGGTTCTTATTTAAACTTAAAATAATATATTCAATTGGGGAAACAAATTTCTATCCCTAGCTGGAAAAATTCAGGTGGTTAACTATATATTTATGTCTTCCCATGTTTTCTATTTCTCTTGATGATGCCCTCTAAAAAGGGTTATTGCAATTTAAATAAAATAGTTCAAAAAATCCTTTGGATTAATTGGGAGGGAAAATAAGGTTTCAAAGCTTCCTCTTGGTTATATTTTATACAACCTAAAGGGAAAGGTGGGTTGGGTTTATTAAATCCAAATTCACAAGGGGATTGTTTGTTAACAAAGTGGATATTTGGAGTAGTGACTAGTGAGAAACCTTGGAAAATCTTGGTTTGACACCACATTAATTTTTGCTTCTAATAACAAATAGAAATATGTTGGATAGATTGACAAGATTTTAATGGCTCCCTTCTTTTGTTTAATGGACTCATTTCCCTTACAATCTATTTGGAAGGTTTGCCAACAAGTTGGTAAATTTCTAACCTGAAAGGAATCCCATTAGCGTGGATTTAGTTTTTCCACTTCTTCTATATGGTGGAATAAGCTTGTTTTATATCATGGAAAACCATTGACCGATGCATTCCTAAACAAGCTCATTTCCTTTTCAAGTAAGGTGTGTAACAATTTGTTGATATATGAGATTTCGACTCATTAAATTGGGTTTATAGGAAAAGATTCAAAAACTTATTTTAGTTTTAAAAATATGTCTAAAGGGTTTGTGATGTTTTTGAAATCATTGGCTCCTTTGGATTTTCTAATGAAGTGATGTACTCCTCTTCAATGCATCACCTTCAAAGGTTGGGTTTGGTTTGGGAATATACCTATTTTCTATTTTCCTTTGAAGAAAATTCATTTAAAACTTCTTCCTAGCATGAAACTAATGCCCAAACTTAACAACTAATGAGATCATAAATTTAAAGAGAAGTGGAGGAATATGAGTGCTCAAATTTGGAGGTCTAGAGCTAAGGCTAATACTCGAATACCGACATGAAAAATCTTACACTTCAAGTTGCATGTTGGGTATAGATTGAAATATTTTAAGATTCAATCAACTAAGTGTCTATTTTGCCAAAGATCTGAAAGTATAAAATACATATTTTTGCAAATACTTTTGGGTAAAGGAAAAATTGAGAGATATATTTGTTCATCTTACTTCTATTTTTTTATCATGTTTTGAGCTGGAAAGAAGTTGTTTTGGGTCTTGGGTGTCATTAGAACGTGTTTGCTGATTCTATGAGACAAACTATTTTGTTGCATATCTAGAAATGTAGATGTTTAGCTATATTTTCTAATCACTTTACTCATCATGAAGTAGCAATGCTACAGTTTTATTGTGACATCATGTTACAACTTACCTCTTTATGTTTTCAACTAAAGAAGGATGTTACCTACAAAAAACATTTGGAAGAGATCAAATACCATCATCTGCACTTATAAGAAGGTGATGCTAGAGGTTCCATGCAACTCCAAAACTATTTAAATTTCAAGTTTGATGTGTATCACAATGTACCTTGTATAGTTTGTTGTTGTTTTCTTTGGATCAACATCTTAGTATAGTTATAGTTTTTTATATGTACTCGTTATAACTTGTTGCTACCTTTGGATCAATAGTTTGTTCTAGTTGCTCTTGGTGGATACTTTGTAAGTCTTAATTTCTTCTTTCGTAGTTCATTATTTGCAATACTATTATTCCTTTGTAGTCAACTTTATTCAATGAAAACAATTCTAGATTTTTTTTTTGATTAAATACCTTTGGGATTTTATTTGTACTTGCACATTTCAATTCAAACATTATGTGCATCTATCCAATATATACAAATACTTGAACTATGCAATCAACCAATCAATACATATGATCCATATATAATTCTATGAAATCAACCAACCAACATATGTGATCCACCAATATTTATATTTTTGTTCAATAATTTACTAGAACAAGCATAAACATAAAATCAACTCAACTAGCAAATCATTTAAAATGAAAATTGAAAAGTTGAAAGAACCATATAAGATCAATATTCAAATAATAACATAAATTTATGTGTGTAATCTAACTACACAAAGCAAAAATCTAAGAAACAATATGAAACACCATCAAATGACATATAAATATATCTAGTATAAAACAATATTCCATTCAAAAGGTATATATGTCTATGGACCCTCCTCTTTTGAAAGATGTACTCAATTAATCAAAAAATGTATATATGTCTATGTATATAGAGAAGAAAAATGTAATTGTTTCATTTCAACTCTTCATCATAAATTCTCAATCTTTATCACTTTTTATGTTGGGCGTTTCTTATATATGGTGAATATTATCATCATAACTTTCAATATTTTTTTCCTAAATTTTATTTTCAACAAGAGGGAATTAGTAGGGGTAATCGATTGACTTGGAGCTTCACTTGGTTTTTACTCTTGCATAATTGTTCAAGACAAGACTAACTCCCCTATAAATCCTTCAAATGATGTCAACAATGTGAAAGTCATCAACATTAGATAAACTTGGCAAGGTTTGAGCCTTAGACCTACATGAAAAGAACCCAAATCCTTAACATGAGCTTACCAATCGAACTCAAGAATTTTCCATCATAACCTTCATTACTATTCCTCACACAAATCATATTTCATTCTTGAATAGCTAAAACATAATTACTAATATTAACAATTAAAATATGAACACCATATAAGCCTTACTTCTTCCAAATTAAAATTTATCCAAAATCATTAATCGTGCTCTACTTTTTTAAGCATAATTTATACCCATGTCACTCTTGAATGCATTAAGAGTCATCAACTTATTTTGACCATTCCTTCCCATCAAATATTAATTATTATTTTAATTAATTTCTATTGTGCCTATCTCTCTTTCTTGCATATTTTGACCATTCCTTCCCATCAAATATTAATTATTATTTTAATTAATTTCTATTGTGCCTATCTCTCTTTCTTGCACCACAAACGCACTCAATGTCTTTGTTTGATTTCCTTGTCATTACTAATGTCCATTATTCTTAAAGTAAGCCTAACTCAACCTAATGGCCTCCTATTTTGACCTCATCCTAAGGTTCCAGAATGATTATCTATATTAATACACCAATTCTCTTTTGTGAGAAAGTCCTCCACACTTTCATGCACTCTACCAATTACATGGGCTCATGTGATCTAAGCCATTGAAATGGAATTTCATCTCAAAGCAATTATATTTTTAAAATTTTCCTTTCCAATAATAAGTGCTATTATTTTGATTTTCATATATGTATTTCCACAAAGGTTATACAAAACAAAACAAAGACAAAGATTTCAATGAATTAAGATCTCAATAAATAATAATAATAATGTCCGTCATTTATGTTGTTTGTTAGCTAGCCACATAGGCCCATATAATAAGCATTAACTCATGAATACTCTAAGTGGTGTCACCACCAAAGCTTTTACACATCAAGCTCTTGAAAACAACTTATCATAACAAGGTGAGATAAAGATATAAATGCAAAGTAAATCATGAGCACTAACTTTGTGCCACTTCTATGACTTATCATATCAAGCAATGAATGGAGAATGTCACCATCCCCCATAATAAACCATTTAATATTTTTCCTTACAATTGTGATGAATGAGTAATATTCAACTAGAACATACCTCACCTAGAATATATTCATAACACTTATTCCTTGATTCTAGAATATATTTAATCTTTTAAATGTTCCAAATCCAATTGCACTTAGTGAGTCTATGTTTTGTTCTCAAATATAATCAAAACCACTCTTCTTTTCCACTTTATTATTTAGAAAACGTTTATAATTAAAATAAAAAAAGATTTTCACACCTTTATGTTTGAACTTAAATCAATCATAAGAGGATTCCCATATGTTTAAGTATACATCGAAACAACAAAAATTAGGATTGTAATATTAAATTTTATTTTTATAAATCGTAATGGTTTTTAAAAAAAATATTGATCTATTTTTTAATTTTAAAAAATATAGATTATGTAGTGTATATTTATTTGATTTCATTTGTAGTTTATTTAAAAAAATAGATTTGATTTTTAATTAATTTATTTCTTTGTAAGTTTAGATTTATAATGTTTGGATACAAATTATTATTATTTTACAATTGTAATTAATGCAATTTTTCTTATTATTCGTAGCGTAATTTGAAACTGAATTGAAATGTCAATTTTTTGACTAGGTTTAATTTATTTTAAAGAAACTATAATTTATCTTTCGCACATACTTGCCTTATGCTTCAAGGTAATTTATAACTTTGCTACATACTTGCATTGTCCTTCACAATTATACATACTTGCCTTATCCTTCAAGGTAATTTATAACTCCCTTACATACTTGCATTGTCTTTCACAATTATAAATATCATACCATTCAATATTGCTTCATTATTCTTAAAGGTCAAGATAAAAATAGACTTGCTTACATCAACATTTTAATGGTTTTTATTTAATTTAATGCAAAAAATATCCATTATAACATTTCCCAGTGTTGCTCATGTCGCTCCGAGTGGCTGTGGCTGCCCAGATGCTGGTGGTGATTCTAGATGGGCCACTTCTTCCAAGTGGCTCCCGCGACTAGCTTTGGCCATTTCTCCAACTAGGAAAGATACATAGGAAGAAGAAAAAGCTGAAGATGGTCGGTCTCTCTCGAACTCTAATTTGGACCCCGCTGACGTATGGGGTAAAAGGGATGATCTTGATCCTCCATCAACGGGCACTGCTCTAACCACGCAATGCGGTCCTAGTTGCTGGGCTCTACCTTTGTGTTTTTTGTTGCTGTTGGTATCTAGGCTAGGTCCGTTTGAAACTCGTGGGGTGATTTCCTATCCAACTTTTTTTTTTGTGAGTAGTGTATTTTTATTATAATCTTTAATAGAAAGGCCTATTCATAAAAAAATGCAAGAAAAATAAATTAAAGTAGAATTAGTTATTTGGAGTTGAAGTAATTATTATTTCTCATTTCAAATAAAAGAAATGAGGTAGATAATAAAATATTATTATTTTTATATATTTTTCCTAAGAATGATATGCCAATTCATGAAGTTCTCAAATCATTTGACATCTTCTATTATGATAGTTTTTTTTTTGCAAGGTTATGAGAAATATTATGGCAACTCATAATTGAGGAGTTACAATTGATGATTTTGGCAAATAAGAAGAATTAATGAGGAGTTAAAACGAGTTAATTTAGGAAGAGAATCTCACTTATGAAAATTCTATGACAAGTTTTAATGACATTTGTAAATGACTCTAATAGCTAAACATGGTGGAGGGAAATAAGATGTTATGACTATTTTTAGTGAGTTTAATATAGATAAGGATATTGAAATATTTTATTATTTTTAATGCTTTGGAGCCTATTAGGATGTTGGGATAGACCTATGAATTACATTCAAAGCTATAAAGTGCATAAATAAAGATAAATAATATAAATTACTTCAAGATCTATGAAGCACCCAAACAAAACTTGATGCAGGAGCATCCTGGGTGTAAGAGCAATCTTGCATCACCCAAAAATATTTCTGTTTTTGAATTCAATAAGGGCTATCCTGTGCAGAGCCGCTATTTATGGAAAGTTACTATTTTTGGTAATTTTCGTCTGTGCTCAGAATGATCTAATTTCTTTCTTGGAGGTTCATTTTGGTCATATAAGTCTGCCAGTAAAGTTTCATTTCCAGATCAAGTGCATGTTGGAAGATATTGAAGATTTTCAGTATTGGCAGTAGGGCACAGAAACTTTGAACTTAGTTTTGAAGGCTTTAGAGGCCCCGAATGAGGTCAAAAATTTGGGTGACAGGCGCTTGCGCGGGTCAAGCCTGTAGAGCGCTTCGTGGCGTTTCCGAAATGGGGTTATAATAGCCGATCGGGTCAACTGGTGATGACTTATGGTCTTCGGAAGTTGGGCCACCTGAAATGGCGAAAAATAATTTTCTTCAAAATTTTTGTTCGGGTTTCAAAGGTTATCTTGAGCCGACTATGATGTAATAAAATGTAAAATAAAATAATTCTAAGTTTGGTCAGCCTTATTGGCTAAAATTCTGGAACCTTCCCAGGCGGTGGATAATTGCCTATATAAGGAAGGCTGTATTATTGTCTTAGGCAGTTCAGAATAGTTCTGGGTAGTAGATCTGGGTATTGATTCGAGGCTTTGTCCTACAGAATATTGTAAGGGAATGCCCATGTGGCTTTGCATATTGTAATTCTGAAAGTTTGTAATTCCACATTTGTGGAGATAATAAGAAGCCAATTTTCTGTTCTTGCATATTGTTGTTGTTTCTCTATTTCTGTTATGTGTTTGTGGTATTAAGGGGAGCACCCTTCATCAAAACTAAATGTTCCTAACAAAAGTTTAAAATTCAAATCTTGCTAAGATGTCTACAAATGATTTATCTAACCAATTGTAAATTGTGTATCCTTCTTTAGATGGATAAAAGGTCTTAGAGAGCTTTGAAACAACAAATCTATGTAAAACATACCAAATGTACCACTCTCACCTAACAAAATAAAGAAATAAAATAAAATCTTAGAATCTTTATAAAGGAGAAAAGTGACTACCTTACAATGTTCCCCTTCCATTTCACACCACTTTAAGTACATGTTTATATTCTTAAAGGTCTATTCTTGATTTAACTAATTTGCTCAAATGTTTATGTTCTTAATTGGCCTAATTCTAAAAGTCCTCAAATAATGTGTCTACGTTTGTGTATTAAAAAACATCATCCTAATTAATTTTTATCATCATATAATCACAAGGAAATTAAATATCAAGAAAGCATCTAATTTGAATAGGCCTAGCTCATCAATGGGCCCTTGGTCTGTTGGTGAAGTTGAATGGTTTTGAATAAGCCCACCAATGATTAAGTCTTATTGAGTGCAAGTCCTTGACACCTTATGAGATGAGACCAAGATTGTGCCTTAGATGAGTTTGGCAGAATGGACACTTCTTAATCCTCCATAAAAAGTGGATGGTACAAAATCCTCCATATAAAAGATAATCCCCCCACATACATCTTCTAGAAGCCTAGTTATCAATTACTACATCAATATCAAGCTCTAACACCTTTATTTTTCGTTATTAGATATATATCAAAGAAACATCTTGAAACATGTTGTGTAAGTATTAGACACCAAATTCACATATAACAAAAAAAAACAACAAAATTATGCCATCAAGACAAAAAGCACACATGATTGTGTCCCTTCCAAAAATTATGAAGGTGACCCAATTTACATTTTGTCACCGAAAATTCAATACTTCTAATTTCAAACACATTTCTAAATTATAATTAGAATAGCAAACAACTTTGTAACAACTATAAAAACCAAATAAACCTTAATCCCTTTTACTATCATTTCAACACATTCATTTCATCCTCAATTATTTCAATTAATAAAATCACACTCAACTCTTATTTATTGAAATTTAGATTAATTTATTGACCTTAAATAACTTGTAAGTTGTTTTTATTGTATAATCCTATATCCAAGGTACATCATATCCTCCCCAAGCAATCTAGATGATCTCCTTTTTCATCATATGATTAGAAAAACAACAAATAAGGCTGATAAAATATTATGATTTGGCCCCCCCGTACCATCATCAAGAAAGCTTTTCATACAATTAAAACACTTCATTAAAAACTTACAAAAACACACTTGCCAATGAGAACCACCATACCTAACATTTTATGTCAACATCACCCTAGAAAAAACCAAATGAAAAATGAAAAAAATTGAAAAAGTGAAAAATAGAAATTGAAAAAGAAAAACCACCCTTGTTAAAACCGCCATATCAAACCCAATGTCTACAAAACCATTTTTCGTCTTTGCATTTTGCTCTCTTCAATAAAAATCTGTTGTTCTATCAGGTTCAGGGTACGAATCCTCACAAGGGAATTTTTTAAATGGCCGAATCCGCCACACATGAACTATCAATCGATGTGAATCCTCTTCAGGTGGGCAATGCTTATCTGTCAAACAACTGCAATTTTGTGCGCTTGGGGTTTTCTATTTTGGGTTCTTTAGATCTCTCTGCAATTTTTTGTTTTGCTTAAATTTTTTTTTCTGTTGAGGTTTTGGAAGCTTTCGTCATTGTGTTTGTTAGTTTTATTTGTTTTTGATATTTAGACGTTTGTTTGGTCTCTGCTGTCTTTTGTAATGCGGTTTTTATGTGTTCTAAATTTTTGTCTGCAGAAATGGTGATGTGCAGTAGCAATTCCGGCTTGGAAGAAGAAGGAATCGGGTTTCAGTCATTTTAATTGACGTAAGTTCATGGTTTTTTGGTTGGAATTTTAGTACTTACATGTGCTTTGTTTTTGGTTTTTGATATTTAAGGCATTTAAGTAATATCAGAATGTTATTTTATGATTTCTCTGATGTGCATTTGGTTAGTTTGCAACGTGTTTTGATGTGGGTTTTTGTTCAGTACAAGCAAATTTAGGCTCTGATTTAACGCAAATTTTGAGGTATTATGGTGCGGGTTTTGTGTATTCGTGCATGCATTAAGTGGTTGTTTTTGTTGATTTCATGTACAAAATGGTAGTGTGGGTTTTGATTGTTCGAGATGTTGCTTGTTCATTTCATGCTAAATTTTGCACTTTTTTTAGCATGGTTTGTATAATTATCGTTAATGCCTTGTAGGGTTTGGTCTTATGTGTTCATGGCTTTTCTTTAGGTTTAGAAGTGTTGGAAAAGCAAACAATGTTCCTGTTTATCTCATGTCAGTTTCTGTTCTTTTTTTTTTTTAAGATGGACTGTTTACACATACAAGGCACAGATGCTTGAAGTCTATACATCAATTTACATATATGGAAGATTAGGTTTGTTATATATTCTTGGATATGTTAAGGGTTTCTGGGGATCTGTTTTTTGTATTTTAAGTCTGCGTTTATAGTTTTTTGAAGGTCCAATAGCAATGGAAGGGACAACATCATGGGCGAGTTTCACCACACGGTTGAAAGAAATCGGCAGAGAAGTGCAAGTGAGACATCGAGATCTAAGGGCAGAGCCAATGTATGGTTTTTTGGATTCTGAAACCCATTCAGACAGTGAAGATTGCAGCAAAGAGGAGACTTTGTTTTGTATTGATTCTATTCTTCCGGATGATCTATTGGAAAGAATTCTTGCATTTTTGCCCATTGCAAGTGTTTTTCGAGCAGGAACAGTTTGTAAGAGATGGAGATCCATCACACTTTCAGAAAAGTTTCTGTGGCAGTGCTCCAAAATGCCTGCACAGAAGCCCTGGTACTTCATGTTTACGAATTCAGAAGATTCCTCTGGGTTTGTATTTGATCCTGTTTTGAAGAAATGGTACAATTTTAGTCTTCCCTGCATAGATACTTCAAGTTGGTTTGTGGCGTCATCATTTGGGTTGGTTTGTTTCATGGATAATTCCAACAGGAATTATCTCTATGTTTGTAATCCTATCACTAGGAACTTTAAGAGGCTGCCTGAGCCTCCAGAACCAAGAGTTGCAGACTATAGTGCTCTGGCTATTACTGTGAACAAGGATACCAACACGTATATTATTGTTGTGGCAAGATCCAAGCAAGTTCCTCATGACTACTTGCAGTGGAATCTGTCAATTGATGTTTATGATTCATTGGATGGGGTCTGGAACAGTTCTGTTAGTCAGGTATTGAATGGATGGAGAGGTGGTGACGAAGGTGTGATTTGTAATGGAATTTTGTATTGCCTAATTTATTCCACTGCCATGGTGGGCAACTCAGAAAACAGACACGGACTGATAATTTATGACACTTCCAATGCCTTGTTACAAGTTCTGCCAATCTCTATGCCTTGCTCTCTTACTTGTGGCCGCCTGATGAATCTCAAGGAGCGGTTAGTGATGGTGGGTGGTATTGGTAGGGTTGACAGGCCTGATATAATCAAAGGAATTGGTATTTGGTTGCTTGATAAGGTTGAATGGCGAGAGATTTCACGTATGCCTCACAAATTCTTTCAAGGGTTTGGAGAGTTTGATGATGTTTTCTCCAGTAGTGGTACTGGTGATCTTATATACATTCAGAGCTATGGAGCACCCGCACTGCTTGTTTTTGATATGAATCAGAAATCTTGGCGATGGTCTCAAAAATGCCCTGTTACCAAGAGGTTCCCCCTTCAACTCTTCACTGGATTTTGCTTTGAACCAAGGTTTGAAGTTGCAGCCTCTGGTTGATCCAGCAGGCCTCATTTATACTGGTTTTAAATTTTTGGCTAGATAGTTTGTATTAATCTGATGCATAATGTGTTGTTTTCCTCCATTTCTTGGGATTTTGGAGTGCATGCACCAGGAATTTCTTACCGTCAACTCTCTATCCTACCTGATATTTTGGATTCCCATTCGGAAGGATAGGAAAGACATTCATGAAAATCTCTCTAGATGTAATTTCTGCTGCACGGTCTAAGAATTGGTATTATTTATTTACAAAACTTGCAGTTTACATTGCACCATCTACCACATGTGCAAGGTTGATAATTCTTTTCAGGACATATGCATGGGCTGCTGCATTTCACAGCAACAGGTAGGAATTTTTTAAGGCAATTTGTCAAATCTAATGAGTCGGCATTTTGATGAGGGGAATGGAACGATTTCTAGCTGTAGTGATCAGTGTTGTATGTGTGGTTTTTGTAGCTCTAGTTTGGTGGACAAATAGTAGAAATGTTCTGAACTTATTTTGCTCGTGGATCATGACAATCATGAGATTATTATATCCACATTGTTTGCAATAGATGGAGATATAAATATAGCAGATGCTGTATTGTTGCTCATGTTTATAAGGCACATTTTGGGAGGAAGCATTTGAAATGAGGATGTACATGGGCCAATTGGTATTAAAAATATATGAATATGATGCGAGTTTCATGGAAGCTGCCCCTTTGATATGGTTTGATGGCAATATCGTGTTTCCATATTTGTAAGAAATTAATTATATGAAATGAATCATTTTTCAAATACAGTTGTTCCACAATGGATTCATTTTGCTGATTTGATCTTACGTTTTTAATGAGGGCTGTGATTCCTTTCAAAATATTACCAGGCCTATAAAATCTCACAAGAAATACTTAAATATTTTCTCAATCATGTTTCTTTTGTTGTACACAAGGTTACCTAGATTATAACTTGGCAATTTTTCTTAGCAAGATAATGAGGCCTTAAGATTTGGACCACTGTTTGAAGAAGTGGAATTTGATGATGTCACCTTCTCGGTTTGTGAATATACTTGTTAAACCAAAAACGGAACAAATTTGAGTGATTGTTAGCCAGTGATTTGAATTTAATACAGATGTGCTTTGATTGATGTGAGTGGTTACAGGATGTTTCTTGTTTTTAGCATGGAGGATCAGATGGATCAGTAAAGTGAATCAATGATGATGGGTTGAATGCTATGGAGTGTAGATAACACAATTAGGGTTTATTGTGTGCTGCTTTTATTGTGTATTGATTGAAAGTTGATTAAACTCAAAACTGTAAAAAACATACACAAAACAAAAATGGCAAGTCAATCTTAAGACTTGAAAAGAAGGGGAATTTGATGATGTCACTTTCTCGGTTTGTGAATATACTTGCTAAACCTAAAATGGAACAAATTTGAGTGATTGTTAGCCAGTGATTTAAATTTCATACAGATGTGCTTTGATTGATGTGAGTGGTTACAGGATGTTTCCTGTTTTTGGCATGGAGGATCAGGTGGATCAACAAAGTGAATCAATGATGATGGGTTGAATGCATATGGAGTGTACTTAACACAATTAGGGTTTATTGTGTGCTGCTTTTATTGTGTATTGATTGAAAGTTGTTTAAACTCAAAACTGTAAAAAGTATACAGAAAACAAAAATTGCAAGTCAATCTTAAGACTTCAATCCATCCAAACTGGGAGAAACGAGAAGTTTATTAATATTTCCACACTAATATGTTAAAGTAATCAATCAAGGTAAGTCTCAATGAGAATTTTTAGGTCATTGCCTGCTTAACCTGCAGATCAACTTTGTTTTTCAACTATGTGGAGGATAATACCATGATGGAGGTTTGTTTCTTTTTCCATTCAAAGCAATATTGTTTCTTTTTCCTATTCAAAACAACATTGTTTCTTTTTCCTAACAATTCTACTTTTGTCCATTTCAATGTGATATTGTTTCGTTTTGTATTCAATACAGTATTGTTTCCTTTTCTATATAATTCTCCTTCTGTCCATTTCAATTTTCTTGTTTTTGTGTACAACTCACATCTCAAGTTCCAAGTGCAGCCTCTCTTTCCTCTCCTTCCTTTCCCCCTCTTGTTTTAGTTTCTCTGGGTTGACAACTAACCATTTTTCTTTGCCTTGTTCATTCTTTCATCCTGATGATAGATCATGGAGTGTGATTTGAAATGTCGACGCCAAACATCCAGAAACAGCAACAGTTGATATTGCTATTGCTGACCCTTTTCTCACTTTTGTATGTGACTATGACTAAACCTCAAGCTGGAAACATATATCTTGAAAAGTTAGCATTGTGCCACCCAAATTTCCTGTAAGAACAGAAGGATTTGGTTGCATTGGAAACTCATGAGATATTATTTTCCCGTGTCATTACTATTCTTATTGCTGTGAGAGAGTATAAGAGCGTCAGATTTTTGAGGCATCTTTGGCCTGTTTGTTGAATCCAAGCCATACATGTGGAAACCAATAATTGGTTTTCAGGTCTTATTTCGTGAATAGTAAAGGTTCTATTGCATCACTTCCTCTTGATGCCTTGTTTAGAAATTGACTAAGTTGTAGGCGTCAGACCCCCCTTTATAATTAGCATTTCATGGGGGCACATTTACTGCAAGTTCACTATAGATTTGCACTTGGACTTCTCCCAAAGTAGATTTGCATCTATGTATATAGTTGAGGAGGACCAAAGTCTAAAGGATTTGCTTTGATAGGAAAGGCTCTTTTGCACAATCTGGAAGACTTTCAGTGGCTTTCAGGACTCTTACGCTGTGATAGGAAAGGTTCTTTTGCACCAATTCCTAGTAATACCCTGTTTAGATATCCAAAACATGAGCTTTAGGCCTCAGATCTCCTTTAAAATGGGCATGTCTTCTGCACTAACTCCTCGTAATACCCTGTTTATAAATTCAAAACATTAATTTTAAGCCTCAAACCCCCTTTAAAATGGGCATTTCTTTTGATGAACGGGAGCAAATCTTCCCCCCTAGACCTGCCAAGGGGACTAGTATATTGCACATATTGATTTGCACTTGAAACTGCTCCCAAATAATATTTGGGATGCACATAATTGCAGAGGACCAAGTCTACAGGCTTTGCCTGTGATGTCTTTATTATAGGCAGTCTCATGCACCAGACTTTTTTTTGTCAGCAAACTACAAATAGTAAATAAAAAATAACTACAAAATAGTGGAAGAAGAAATCACCACAAAAATAGTAAAGTTGAAAAACAAGATGCTAAAGTTATAAACCTCACAGTAATTTGTCCATGTATCATTAATTAGGTCCAGTGTCATAACTTCCAGTAATTAAGTTCAGTGGCATAAATTTCATAATTTACAGTAATTATGTTCAGCGCCATGACTTAAAATGACAGGAGGGAGAAGCATTTGATGTCATGAGCACCAAATAAAAGGCTAAAGAAAGACATTAATTTTGAAACTATTAAAAGATAACATAAAGATAAAAAAAACTCTTAAAAGTAAATAAAATATATACAGAATAAGGGAACAAGAAAATATCACAAAATTAATAAAGTTGAGAAACAAGATACTAGAGATACTTCAAAGTAATTTGTTACATAGTCATTGATTGCGCCTGGCATCACTTACAGTACTTATGTCCAGCAGCATAACTTACTATAATTATGTCCAGTGGCATAACTTACAGTAACGACATTCACTGGAATAACTTATAGTAAATACATCTAGTGGCATAACTTATAGTGATTACGTCTAGTGGCATAACTTACAGTAATTACATCCATTGACATAACTTAATTATGTTCAATGGCATAACTTACAGCAATACATCTAACAGCATAGTTTATAGTATTTACCTTTAAAATGACAAGGAGAAGCATTTGATACAAATAAAATAAAATAATTATAAAAATAATAAATGAAGGCATTTTGAAAAACAACTTCTAAACTACATTTAAAATGACAAGAAGGAGAAGCATTTGATGTGGCTAGCACTAAATAAAAGACTCAAGAAAAACATTAATATGAAACTATTAAAAGATAACATAAAGATAAAATAATATAACTTTTAAAGTAAATAAAACTACAAACAATACAAATGAATTACAAAAATAATAAATGAAGATTTTTCCACAAATAAAATAATTAAAAGTTACTTATAAAACAAAAAAAATATGTATTATCAAAAAGTAACTTTTGAAATAAAAATAGTAAACAATGTATATAAAATAACAGTTTATGTATCTATGAATTAATGTAGTAAAAATATAATAAATAGTTCTACAACTAAAAAACTAATATTAAGTAAATAAAATAGTATGAATGCTATTTTTAAGATAGATATCTCTCTATATATAAGTTATGTCCAGTCATAAGCTTGTGATTTGGAAGAGTTGTATTGTAAGGTTAGTGCTTCAACATGGAGGTAGGAAACATTTGTTTGTTAGGACAAGCTTAAGCAACACATTCCAAGCTTTCACTTGCGTAAGTGACATATTTGAAATTACAAAAGCATAGTTTAAGTTTTGATTTGCTCAAGAGACTCATTTGAAATCACAAAAGCACACTCCAAATTTTAGCTTGCTTAAGAGGCTAATTTGAAATCACAAAAGCACACTTCAAGTTTTGACTTACTTAAGAGGCTCATTTGAAATCACAAAAGCTTTGTGATTTCAAACGAGCCAACTAAGAACTTGGATCGTGCTGTTTAAGCTTGTCCCTAACAAACAACTTTACTACCTTATTGGGCATCACGAGTCCCTATCTCGAAGCACTAACACTTAAGCCAAAATGTCAGTTAGTAGGGGCGAGACCCTTGAGCATGCGTATACCTACAAAATAACTTGGAATGCCCAATAGAGTAAGGCAAACTTTGTGATTTCAAATGAGCCACCTAAGCAAGCCAAATCTTGGAGCAAGATGGTCAAGCTTGCCCCTAACAATCAACTTTACCCTACCTTATTGAGCATTACGAGTCCCCATCTTGAAGCACTAATATTTAAACCAAAATGTTTCTTAGTAGAGGTGAGACCCTTGATAATGGGCACACCTACCTATTAGAGATTAGGATGAACTCCTAATGCCCCAAAAGAGTAAGGTAAACTTGTCTTATCAATACCTAGAGGTGAGAACCTTTACTTTAAGGATTCAAAGCGATTTATACATCTAGTTCTTAGACAATGAGAAAGATCTTCTTAGACATCATCAACTGAATAGTTCTATAGTTAAAAGATTGACACTGACTTATACATCTAGTTAGTTGAGATTAGAAGAGAGACACCTACTTAAACATCATCGACTTGACTGATCTTGCAGTCGAGATTGAAGGAGACTTATACGTCTATTTATAAGAGATTTTGAGAGAGATCTACTTAAGTATTATCGAACTGAATGGTCCCACAAATAACAATTTTATACCCTATCAATCCTATAGTCCACAACAATCTTACACCCTATTGACATTAAAAAAAAATGATAAATAATTATATATATATTTTTTATTATTAAAACTTTGCATGCCTTGTGTCCATCAATGTTTTGGATGAGAAGTTTGTGGGGGCAAGCAACCTAGGTGTATCCACCTGTTAAGGCAGTGCAAGTACTGGCCACAATCATCAATCAACCTGTTGGAGATTGCAAGCGACTGACACGTATCCCTGTATTAAAAAATGTGACCTACTGACGTGTATCCATCTATGACAGACATTGAACTAGAAAGAAGTCTACTTCGGTGATATCATTCGAGCTCCCTTTTATTAAAAAAATCTGTCATTGGGTACAAAAATCCTATGGTTTGCAAACAAAATGTTAGGAAAAGACAACAAATTTGTTGAATTCAAGGTGTCATGGGAATAAAGGTGTAGCAATGTCTTTATTGGAGAAAGACAGGTTATTTTTTTCTGAAACTTATTATGATAATAATTGTAGCATTCCTTTATTTGTAACCTTTTCTGCAACCATGATCTCATTGATTTCACCTTAACATTACTTATTGTATTTTTCTATGAAGATACAATGATCATCAATGACTATAGATTACTGCAAACCAAAAAGAATTCAGAAAGACCAAGAGAGAATATGGCAATTACGTTTTTTATAATTAAAATAGGGTGAAAAAGAGACTATGATAGAAAAAAAATCACAAAGGTGAGAGAATATTGTGATTTAAAAAGGGAGAAACAAGAGTATTTTAGATCATTGGGGACTACATAAAGTAGATGAGCCGTCGTATGATTATGGAAGTGTGTAAGAAAGTATGTAAAGCATTCTTGACGAGTAATAAATGTGTACTTATATGTTAATATAGGACGAATGATTATAAATATAATTAATTTTTAGTTAAATATAAAACAGTCTAGTTAGTAATAAACAATTTAATGTTAGATTGAGTGGAAGAAGTTAGACAAATTTAATTTTTTTTAATGTGGTTGAAGTATTAATATGATGTCATTTAGTTGATAGAGTGTTTTTTATTGTAAAATTTATATTTTAAGTGGTTCTTGTGTAACAAATGCATTATTAAGAATTATTCAACTTTATGAACATATCAAAATTTTAGTATTATTAACATAATTTAATTATTAATCATAATTATGGAGACTAGGGTGAGACTAGCAAAGACAATAAATGTGGGTTCTCAAATCTTAATTTCGAGGAGATAGGATCAACAAAAGACAAAGCGGAAGATAACTCCAATGAAGATGATGTTGAAGATGAGGCTGCGAGCCGAGGGTTTCGGGATGTACTTCATTATCTCATGATAGTGTTTTCCTTTATCGTTTTGTCTAGTATTGTGGATTATTTTGGCTAGCATGATGACAAGACATATTTTTAGTGGGGGGAGGAAGAAAATTGCTCTTCTTCTCACTCTGCCTTTGGCTTCTCACCTTTTGATGAGGAGGGAAATGTTGTCCATGTGGATGAAGAGAACGATGAGCTTCTCCTTGATACCCTTTTTGAAGCCAGGTTGAACGAGAACAAGCTTGCTAAGGATTCCAAGACAAAGATCTTTGATGGTGAACCATTTTTGGCCCTAAGTAAAGGGTTCCTCCTTCCATTCTATAGGAGTGTTGGAGTCCAAGATGACAAATTTTCTCTGGATCTAATGAAGCCCATTTATTCTTCTCTAGAAGAGATGAGTTTTAACTTGAGTTTGTTGAAGGTGGTGTTACTTTCTTTCCTACTGATGCTATCTTTGGTGTAATGCCCCGTTAAGGAACCCTCAAAACATAGGGTAAAACATGCACTGATAATTTTTTTTTGAAACACTAAAATTAAAATACGCATAGAAGAATATAACATTACTAACAACAATAAGATAAAGCCAATGATTGCTTTACGATCATGCACAAGAAAAAATCTTGATGCACTTCCATGGGTTCCGAAACACCCTACTACACAATCAAAATGGAATCTCACATTCCTAGTCCAATGAGCTGATTGCTAAATCAAGCCAACCCCAAATACACAACTATGAGTAGAAAAGACTAGGTCAACCCTTCGATCCAATCTAACCATCAAGGTTCATTTTAAGTACCAATAGAAATGTCCCTATAATAACCACATGCAATAGTTCTTATTACCATTAATCCAAGAGGCTAATCTACTAAGGAACATCATAAACATAAGCTAAAATCAACTGACACCCAAAGATAAATCACAAAACTGTAATCACCCTAAATTGGGCTAGTCTAACCAAATGCCCTATTTGCCCTAATTCAAGACCATTCCCTAAATTATGCTAGTCCAATTACTTGATTATCGACATAATTCATCAAAATAATTGGAATCCTTAAATCAAACATCAAACATCGTTATTTGATCGAATACCTTATTAATTACCCTTAGCAACAATCAATTAAATCAATCCTATTAAATACAAGGCTAAGGTAATTAATTAAAATAAATTAAATAAAAGCTCCTAATTCCAACTCATCACTAGAGGACAAATCATTTCTAATTGAACCAATTGGAGCTAATCACATGGATCACTCACATGAATCAAGTGAGAGTAAATAACAACCCTTCATTTGTAATCAATCTCAACCATCGAATTTGAATTCAAGTCAATTTCCCTCCAATTCTCACAATTGGAAATCTATAAATAAACACTTCATCAAGGCATTTGATAGATCTAGCTTTTACATAATTACATGTTCAATTGAATTTAGTCTTCTTATCATAGCAATTGCAAAATTCTTAGCTTCACTTTCATTAATCTAGTTTATTGATATCCATTCATCTTAATTGCATTCATGTAGATGCATT
This sequence comes from Chamaecyparis obtusa, assembly GCA_027943335.1. NCBI lineage: Eukaryota > Viridiplantae > Streptophyta > Pinopsida > Cupressales > Cupressaceae > Chamaecyparis > Chamaecyparis obtusa. The sequence continues at coordinate 663,377 of BSBK01003603.1, forward strand.
CTAGTTTGAATCTTCCATTTTGTGATTGTCTATTCAATTGGATTTGTAAGAATTTGCAAATAGCAAAGATTGAACCAAGGATCTAGAGGTTAAAGAAAAACACAAGAGAGATGACATGAATGCAATGATTGATATTTAATTGATCAAATGAATTCACCTTACATGATTACATAATAGGCCTCCTTATATAGGAAAGGCGATAAGAGAGAATGATAAGGAGCTGATAAGCTATCACCTATGCTAGGTGTGATCACATATCCACCAAATGTGGATCATCCTCCATTATGCAATGAAGTATGTGCAATGGGATCAAGATGATAATGTGATAAGAACACTAAAGGTGGATCTCACACCAAAAGTAGAATTTCTCCTACACCATGTGCTTAATTGAGGTACAAACTCCTAGGTGTCTCAATCAAAAACTACTATGCAATGCATTATCCTAAGTAAGATTAAGTAAAGTGTAATTAGGAATATTTAATTACACCAACAAGATTAAATATAAATTTTGAGAGTAATTTACTAATCAATTGGATCTTCACAATTAAGAAACAATGCGATGCTCTTCATAGGTTATTCGCTTTATTTGATTGATTTTGAATACTAGCCTTGAAACTAATGTCACATTGAAGTGTTTGTGCTTGTAGGAACATGTCCACAACTTCACACACACATTTTTGGCACCTACAATAGGGCTTAACCCCATATTTATACCTCATCTTCTCATTAAATTTCACGTTTTCATGCTTTGAATGTCTGTTGAGTCACATTTGGGAGAATTGGGCCGCATTCCGTTGACAATGAGTTACATTTGGTTAATGAGTCATATTTAGCTGATCGGGAGTTGCATTTAGTAAATTGAATTGCATTTGGGAAAACTGAGTCACACTTGGGATAATAGAGTCGTATTTAGGAAATTAGGTTGCATTTGGTAAAAAATTGTCTAAAACAATGAGTCCTATTTGGGAACAAAGGGTTAATTTCAAGTTTTTAATGAAAATTTGATGTTTTGAACTGATAATATGATGTTTTCCTGATTCATTTTTGATGTTTTGGACAACCTAACATTTGTTTGCAGGACACTTGATAGATAATGCTCATCAAAGAAGGTTAATCAAACATGATGACTACTAATGCTTGTAATGCAGGTTGCCTTGGATATCAACTCAACATTGTGTTTTCATAAGATTTCTAAACACTTAATTGGAATTTAAATTTGACTCTTAATCTGATTAGAGGATTATGCTCTTTTCCCATTGGGAAAATTAGAAACTCAAAAGTTAGATTAAGTTTGAAAGTAAGTTCTTGGTAAATGAACTTGCTTGATGTGTTTGAAAAAGGAGAAAATATAATGAAGTATGCTCTTCTCTCATTGAGAGAATCAGAAAATTAGACCCTCTAATTTGATCCAATTTATTGCATTAACCTTTAGAGAGCTTGTCGGTTGAGGTAAAAAGCTCCTGAGAATGACCCAAGTGAGGATAGGTAGAATCCAACCCTTCCACCTCACTATAATAAAGATGCTTCCTTGAGATGAAAATCTTGGAAGACTTAGTCTGTTTTGTCTTTGGAACATTGATTTGATCATTCCTTAGACATGCTTGGATGTTGTGTAGAGTGGAGCCGCTTGAATCTTGCTTGCGAGACTACACACATCTAGGTACTCATAGGGCTATAGGCCTCAATCTTGCCTTGTGTGAGACTATGGGAGATAATTATGAACACATGCCTAAATTAGAAACTCTTTCTTAGAGACCACCTGGATCACTCTCGAAATTTTGATAATCTTTGTGCAAGGAAGATAGTAACCTCCACAAGGAACTCGCCATCTCATATCTCCCTTGAGCATTTGGAGTCAGATAATACAACATTGCTTGATCCACTATGTGGTCTTCAATGGCTATATTTTGATTAGCTCTCGATAGTATACCTAAGTTTGCAAGCAAAGGTTTTCAAACTATTGCCAATTCCTATAAGGTTAGTGCGCGCTTGGATTCCATTAATCACATGTGCTTGATGTATTTGATCATTAATAATTCACTGGAAAATACCTTGAAACACCTCATAAAAATTTGGAAATACTTGAAAGACATAAAAGAATATAAATTTTTAACAATGGAAGAACCTTGGACGAGTCAGAGAGTCGTATCCTACTTTTTGAGTCGCACATTGTCAATATAAAGTTGCATTCAGTACTAAAGTCACATCTGATAATAAAGTTGCATCCTATCTATCCAGAGTCGCATTCAGGAAAGTGAGTCACATCTTATTACTCCAGAGTTGTATTTGGTTTTTGAGTTGCATATTGCTCATCTTGAGTTGTATTTGGGGAAATTAGAGAGTCACCTATTGTGAGTCGCATCTAGGATAGTGAGCACTTAGGAACGTGCCAAAATCTTAAGTTTTGCAGTTTTGGATACCCTTTTGGTCCCTCTGTTAGGTTCAATTATCATAGTCAGTCAACCTAAAATTTTTCATCATTAAAAGTGTACCCCACATACCTACTTGGTTTTGATCTATTCCTTTTCAAGTCATGTTGTCTTATCACTTTCAATCCTCTGTGGTTCCCAGCTCAACATCAGGGCACTCTAACCCTCTGACGCTAGAACTGATAAGTCATATTACCTTATCAAGCTCACACTTGCAATCCTCCAGATGAACACACTTGGATTTTATCAAACCTTTTGACACATTGGGACACTTTGACAATTATCCTATCACGCTTTCATGGTTAATAATAGACACAAAATATACAATCTAAAACAAAATTCTTTTAATCGAATATTAGAAGAGATCCCAAGACTGATTACCTTTGAACAAGGAAAAAATTCAAGGAGGAACGACCCAGATGATCAAGAGAATTGAGCAAATCAAGGAAATGAAGATAATCACATACGTCATTATAACTCTAATAGAAATGAAGAACAAACATAAGAAGATTGTTAGAAATGCCAAAGGACCAAGAGGTTCCAAAAACTAATTGAAAGAACCTTAGAGGAGAATAAAGAAAAATACTTCTTAGACTTGGCATCCCTGGGAGTTAAGCTACCTAGAGATTTTGATGTAAATAAATTAAAGAAAAGAGAAGTTGACACACCTATATCCATATTGACTAGACAATTGCTTTCCATGAAAATGAAATTGAAAGAGCTAAAGAAAGAAAAGGACAAACCCTAAAAATAATACTTATTGGAGCACATATGTCCTTTTCTGTTTGAAAAAGACTTGTACATGGTTCCATTTCCTCCTAATGTTGAAATACCCAAGTATGAAAAATATAATGGAAATTTAGATCCTCAAGACCATGTGAGAGAATTTTGCACTTTAATCATGGAGTTTATGCACGAACAAACATACTTGATGAGGTTATTTCCTAGAAGCTTGGGAGGACCATCCATGGAATGGTTCTCAAACTTACCTACTGGAATTAAAATGTTTGAAGAGCTGGTCATGAAGTTTATTCAATAATACTCTTATAACATAAAACATACAATGACCATGCTTGATTTATGTAACACAAAACAAAGAAGTGGATAACCTTTTTTGTCATTTCTATAGAGATGGAGGAGGATCTTTGCAAGATATGAAAGAGATATACCTAAGAATGAGAAGATAGATATATTTGTTAATAACTTAATTCTAGAATTAAATTACTTCATACAACTCCAAGGTCCTCCAAGCTTTGATAAGATGATCAAAAGAGCAATTAAGATTGAGGAGGTCATGGTTAAAAAGGGGGAAATTACTATTTACAAAGACAACAAAGATAAGTACAATCTCAAAAATGAAAAAGATAAATATAAATCTTGGAACAAGAATAAGAATGTGGTAAATGATGGAGTTATGAATTCTCCTAACATGAAGTTGAAACTAGAATTATTCAAACTTACCACAAGTCTACATGCGAACAAAGGTTCTAATAAAACAACAATGAAAACTCCTAGAGCTTATAACAACAAAAAATCCAACAATCAAAATGATCCTTGGTAAACAATTTTACCCCATTAGGAGATACACTTGAAGTGGTCTTGAAATCATTATTGGACAATAAAATCACCACACTTCCATAATCAAAACCATGGGAACTAGAAGTAAAATTAAAGTGGTGGAATGATGATGACTATTGTGATTACCATCGGAATAAAGGATACAAGACCAATAATTGTATGAAATTGAGACATGTCATTCAATATTTAATCGAAGATGGTAAGGTAAAAGTTGATGGGCATCATGCTAATAGTGATCATAAAACATTTCAACAACCCTTTCCTAACTGTGAGAAAGGTGAATCATCTAATAGAAAATGCAACAAGATCAACTATACGTATACCAAAAATGATAATGTGATCAATATGTTGAAACCATAGGAATAATATATCAATATCAATATGATCACTCTCAAAGGAGAACAAGACAAATCAAAAGCTTCTAATACTGTGACGAGGAGTCAAGATAAACTCACACTTAAAGGAACAAGAACTTCAAAACCAATGTCCAAACAACTGGCATCACCTCCAACAACAAACTATAGCTTGGTGGATCAGTTACAATGTACCCCTGCTCAAATTTCCATTTTTAAATTGCTAAATATTTCTCCGATTCATAGAGAGATTCTTGATCAAGCCTTGCTTGCAACCAATGTTCCGAAAGACCTAGATGTGGACAAATTCCAAGCTATGGTTGGTCATTTGACTTCCCTACACTATTTATCTTTCTCTAAAGAAGATGAAAAATCCCTGAATCATCTACATAATCAGCCCTTGCATATAGAATTCTTGATTCATAAACATCGAGTTAAGTGTGTCTTGATAGATGGAGGCACTAGTTTGAACATATGCACATATAATCTTGTGAAACAATTGTGATTTTTCAGAATACTATTGATCCAAGAAGGAAGATTAAATCAAATCCTATGATGAAGAAGAGAGATCTTCCAAAGGATTAGTTGTTCTACTTATCAGAGTAGGACCCATGGAAAGAGATATCGTATGTCAAGTCCTTGATGTACCACTTTCTTATAATATTCTTCTTGGAAGGCCATGGATTCACACAATGAAAAAAATACCTTCTACATACCATCAATGCATAAACTTCCCTCATAATGGAGTAGAAGTGACAATTCCAGTTGATACAACTTACCCTTGCAATACTCTCAAGAAAGTGGACAACATGTTTCCACATAACAAATAAAGTTCTAAAGAGGATGAAACTTCTAAAAAGATGATCTTACAGAGTTTTGCAAAGAAGTTGAATATCCAAGACATAGGAATGGGAGAGTATAAAATTGACTCATTAATATCCATGATGGATTTTCCTTTATCTCCTAGATCTCAGGGAAGACCCTCATAAAACTTCACACCATCCAACGATAAAGCATTAAAAATTCATAATTTTTTTTTTCTGCAATCCCTACTAAATTAGAAAAAAATTAATCACTGCTTGCGAAAATGCAAAAAATTAGACTTCAAAGGAAAATAACTTTACAGAATCGTCAGGTCAAGCTAAAACTTATTCATCATGACCTAGCGAAAGCCAAAAATTTGGATTCTGCCTCGGCGAAACTATCTTCCAAGCCTGCTCAATATTCGGATACCAGATATTCTAGCCTGGAAAAGGATTTCACCAGTTATTGTTTTAATTGTTGGCAATATGGGCACAAACATACAGACTGCAAACTTAGGGATGTCCATCATCTCCATCCAAATTATGATCACCTCAATGAGTTCATTGCGAAGCAGAAGGCAAAAATTCTGCAGGATGCTCAGCAAAATGAGCAATCTAAGGGCAAGATCACCGCTTCACATGTTAATTCAAGTAATCCCCCGAACAATGGTTGCAAAGAGCATATCGCTAAGAAATTTGATAAGTGTTTAGCAATTAAAACTAGGGTTTTGGAACCCAGTTCTAAAAACCATACTTCTAGTGGCTATTGGTTCCAAAACAAGATTATGGAGCTAAAGGTTTTCTCTGTCAAATCACTGGACGCACAAATGAATTTTTTTGCCAAAACCAAGTATGCAAATTTGAAGAAAAATAATTCAGAGATGGTAAGGGAAAATTTTATTGAGCAGGTCTCACTTCAAGCTAACTCCAAAGTGGGGAAAGATGGAGTGGCACCTTCTCAGAACCCTACCACTCACAGTTTGTACATACCCTATCCACAGCTATCAGAAAGTAAGCAGTATGATCACCCTAGGATCGTAAAGGCTTTGTCATCCAGGACATCTCCGGCCAAATGCCCCTATGAACCTCTATCTGCTGCAAGGGGAGGAGGATTGATAGAGACTAAGGCGTCTTCCGGTGGTGGCAGATCAAGAAAAGAGGAATGGCACATGGTCAAAGGCAGGAAAATAGTAAAATCTTCTCCTATAAATCACAATAGCAGTAGTATTGCTCTTAAAAATTCTTTTGAAATTCTAAGCAGGGATATTAACCCTAGTAACAAACCTACGCACTTAGTAAATCATCAGAGTAGTAGGGTTTTGGGAGGGGGAGTAGCTTCCTGGGGGAAACCACATCTGGAAGGTGAACCTGCACAACCCGATATGAGAAATTCCCCCATCCTCCTATCCAAAACTCTAGGCATGGCACATAGAACTTCTAAGGATATTAAAGATCTAGCTTTTATTCATAGTTCCCCAAATGCTTACAACCCTCCTCATCGAAGGAAGGGAAATATGGGTTCTATGAACAAGAAGTCATATAATATGGTTAAACCCTATAATGAGGGTAATCCATCTCATGATAAGTGTAATGATAGCATTTAAACCCCACCACATAGGCGTGCAGCTAACCATAGCCATTCAACACTTTCAAAATATGGTAATCATGGTCCTAATCATCTTAGGATAACATTGGATGAAAAATCCATTGTGCAAAATCAACATGTTTATGTAGAAACAGGTGTCATATGCAAATGGATGGGTACAAGTGCCCTTTTAGAGGATACAATCAAAGGTTTGGCATCACTTCTTCCCCCGGAGGTAAGTACTACTATCATGACAGATAACTTTATTTTTGTAGATTGCAAGAGTAGTAAGCTCAAAAATGATATTTTAGAGATAGGTTATTTAAAATTCAGAGATATTCCCTTTTTTGTATGCTCGTGGTTTCCATTTTTTAATTCAATAAAAGTAGCGGATTTCCAAGTAGAAAAAGCTATTTTATTAAGAAATCAGCCATTAGAATTTAATCATCCAGAAATCATTAAAAATATAGGCAATAGAATCAGAATTTTTAAAAGGATAGTTAAAACTAAACATAGCAAAACAGATGTGATTATCATAATTAATTTAAATTATCATGATAATTATATTCCTCCCCTTCAGCTGTCTTTTAACTCTAATTCCATAATTATAAATCCCCAGATCTTAGATAACTACATAGAAGATTCTGAGAAAGGAAGAAATCCTTTCTCACTTACTCTTAGAAATTGCTTAGATTTTCAACATGGCACAGATAATAGAATAAAGGTAAACTTCTTAAATAACAAAGGGGGTTTTGAAATCCTGAATAATGAAGAGGAGTATTCTAAGACTCCAACTCCCAATTTGTATAAAATCAACACTCCGGTTATAAATGACACTCCTCAGGACTCATCCAATGCCCATACTTCTTTAAGGAGGATAGAAACCAAGAAAACATTGAGCCTGAACATGGAAAATATAACTAAGAACGATAAACAAAAAAGTTTGGACTATGGCTGTAAAATTAATAATACAGACAAATCAATACCTGATCAACACCCAATTAATTTTCCTATGGTTAAACTAATAAACCCCCAAATATCTGAAGCAATGCTTCCAATAAATAATAACCCAGTTAACATTATAAGGCAAGAACCATATGAAAAATTCAATAGGGAGAGTAAATCAAAACAAATAGAACTTGGAACAAATAATAATAAAATTTGTGTTCAAGATGAAGGTAATAGGACTGAACCACCAACTAACTTGATTTTGAAGCCGGAATGTGCTGATGCAGTAGAATTAGCTGAGAAGGTAAATAGAACATAAGAGGAGGTGAATCAAATTATTAATTACTTAGGAAAATCACTAACGGATGAACTCATGGACATGTTTCTTGACGAAATTTGTGACTTCGATGAACTAAAAATCCAAAAGGAAATACTAATTAAACAAATTTGGGAATGCATCCTAGAAGAAAATAAGGAATAGAATAATTGTCCGAATCAGCATCTCCTTCCCTCTTCCCTGGAAAAGGAAGCTTCAGAAATTGCACCTTTGGATAACCCTGACAAAAATTCAGACCAATCAAATAAAAAAATCAGCCAAGAAGCTATAGACAGGCATAATGCAAAAGAGAAAAATATAAATGATAAGGAAAACTTAAATATGCCTACTTGTGTTAATGAGAAGGAACTAGCTGTTTATATTCCTCTAGAGCTAGAAGCATTAAATCTGGATTTGGTAGGAAATGATGTAGATATAGTGGAAATTTATGGCAAGGAGATCATAGATAGAGATGTACCCCTAGATTGCTCCTTAAATGAGCAAAAAAACTCAAACAACCAGGTTAATTCTATAATAAGGTATGATGGAGAAACTACTTTGGTTAAAGAAGCAATAGAAGGCCCTTTCGGGATCACTAATGAAAATAGAGAATTAGGCATAGCCATAAATAGAGGTAGTTTAAGTACACCCAATATTAATAAACTCAAAAAGAAAAGAGGTAGGAAGTCAGCTGTTGAGTTGAGAACGTTGGATGGTAATGCAGGTAACCAAAAAAAGATAGTGGATATTTTGAACACAGGGAAGGGGAAGTTCCTTCCCAAGGAACAATGAAAGTCACTACTTGGAATGTTAGGGGTCTAAATGCCCCTAACAAACAGCGATTGATCAAAAGATATTTAAGAAAATTTGACTCAGAAATCATTATGTTACAAGAAACTAAGCTTAATAAAGATGGAATTAACAAATTTAGTAAAAGACTAGGTATATGGAAGTCAGAATATGTCCCATCAGTAGGCCTCTCTAGTGGTTTGGCATTCCTATGGGATCCCTGTAAAGTAATGGCCCAACTCGCACACATTAATGATAGATGGATGACATTAAAAATTAATAGCCTAAAATCCGATTTAAAATTTTACCTGATTAACATATATGGGCCAATCCCTAATGAGGAAAAAAGAAAAGTTTGGATGGAAATACAAAATCTTCTAATTGAAAAATGAGAACATCCCTTCATCATTGGAGGAGATTTCAATGCTATCCTAAATCTAGAAGAAAAATTTGGAGGCTCTCATTATATTTCACAATCTCATAAAGACTTTGGCAAATGGGCTGAGGTTAATTATCTAATAAGCATAAATACTATTAATGGAATCTATACTTGGAATAATAGAAGAGTGGGCTTCAGCTACATAGCTGAAAAATTAGATAGATTCTTTACTAGAACTAATTCCGAAAACTTTAACAAAATAGTCAGTGCGGAGATACTTCCTGAAGCAGGATCGGATCACTTCCCTGTTAGGCTTACCATAACAGAAAATTCTAAACCCTTGAGGAATCCGTTTAAATTTGAATTTATGTGGTTCCAAAATCCAGAATTCATAATCCTTCTTGAGGATTGGTGGAAACAAACCTCGGTCAAAGGATCAAAAATGTTCTGCTTAATAGCTAAATTAAAAATTATTAAAAACAAAGCGTTAGAATGGAATAAGAATCACTTCAATGACATATTCGAAGAGAAAACCAAGGTAGAACAAGAAATCTCTGACCTTAACAAAATAGTAATAGAACAAGGTATGAACGATCTTAGTTACCATAAGGAAAAAGAGTTGATGGCTAGATACAATGATATCCTTCTCAAAGAAGAAATCTTCTGGAAGCAAAAATCCAGGGAATCTTGGCTTAAGGAGGGCGATAGTAACACTAAATTCTTTCACAATACAACTAATTTTAAAAGAAGCATCAATAGAATAACCAAAATTAAGTCAGCTGAGGGACTTATTGCTGAGGATCCTATACAAATCTCAAATGTACTAACGAATTTTTACAACTCCCTACTCAACACTACAGAAGCTTCTAACCTTCATGCCCAAAATGAAATGCTTAAAGCTATTCCTAAGATGATTACGGATTTTGACAACAAAATGATGAATAATAAGCTCTTAATAGAAGAGGTCAAAGCAGCAGTGTTTCAACTACATCCGGATAAAGCACTAGGCCCAGATGCTTTCCAAGCCGGATTCTTCCAAAAATGTTGGCATTTTGTTGGAGAAGAAGTATGGCAAGCTATGGAAGCTACTAGAAATTCAGGATCTCTATTAAGAGAAATTAATAATACCTTCTTTACTCTTATTCTGAAGAAAGATGAGTGTTCGGAACCAGGGGATTTCAGACCTATCTCCCTTTGTAATACCATGTACAAGATCCTATCAAAATGCTTAGCTAATAGAATCAAATCCATCCTTCCAATGATTATCTCGAAAGAGTAGACGAGCTTTGTAGCAAATAGATCGATTCTGGATGGTATTATTATAGCGCAAGAAATAGTCCATACCACACAGATAACAAAGGAACCTAGTATGTTAATGAAAATTGACATTCAAAAAGCATACGATAAAGTAGATTGGAGATTCCTGTGCAAATGTATGGAAGCGTTTGGTTTTTATAAACAATGGATTAATCTTATCTTTAATTGCATCTCAACTCCCAGGATTTCTATTCTTGTCAATGGTACCTCGGAAGGTTTTTTCAGTATATCTAGGGGCATTTGGCAAGGAGATCCTTTATCCCCCTTTCTATATGTCATTATGGCAGAAGCGTTGGGGAGATCAATTACTAAGTTTCATTTAGAAGGGAAAATCTTGGGATTGAAAGCTGCGGAAAATGTGCCCAATATAACTCACCAACAGTTTGTGGATGATACGATTTTACCTAGATTAGCTAGTAGACAGGAAGTGAGTGCCTTCAAAAGCATTCTAAGTCTTTATGCAAAAGCCTCAGGTCAACATGTCAACCCTTCTAAGTCAGAAATTTACTTTATTAACACTATCTCAAAAATTGAAAGAGAAATTTGTGGTATGATGGGATATAAAATTGGCAAATTTCTGTGTAAATACTTAGGTATTGATCTGGATACAGGTCTCTTATCCTCCAAATTATGGCCACAAGTCATATCCAAAGTTCAAAACAAGAAAAGCTCATGGAAAGGAAAGTGGTTAACTAAAGCATGTAGAACAACTATGATTAAATCTATCCTTTCAGCCATTCCCACGTATCATTTGTTGATCCTTCCCCTCCCAATTTGCATCAAAAAGGAATTAGACAAAATTCTTCAAGAATTCTATTGGCAAGGTCCTTCTGAGGAAAAAAAAATTGCCCTTATCAAATGGGATACTCTATGTAAACTGATTTCTAAAGGGGGCCTAGGCATTAAAAATCTATTATGGCAAAACCAAGCCCTCGGGGCTAAACTTATATGGAGAATGTTTAGAGAATCAAGCAGTAAGTGGGCATCAATTTTATTACATAAGTACATCCTTGATGCGGATCCCATCAACATCTTCAGGTCTCAATCACATGTTAAGGGCTCACGGATATGGAATTTTATTAAGGACTGCAGAGGGATTATCAGCAAATTCCTTTCTTGGGATGTAGGAGTAGGAGATCAAGCTTTATTTTGGGAGGATTCATGGGCAGGCCGTCCCTCCCTTAACAAACTAGGTTTCTCTAAGGATTTTATGGAAGAATGCAAAAGAGTCATTGGCCCTTACCTTAAGGACTACCTAGGCAAGTTGGAAGACAATAAATGGAATATTACAAATATAATAGAGGATGTTTGGCCAGAGAAGAACAACCTCCTTACAATCTTAAACGATAGAGAAGTAATTCTTAAAGATAGATCGGATACTCTAATATGGATAGGATCTAACAATGGAAAATACTCTGTTAAGGAGGGTTACAATGCAATTATTAAGAACCAAAATATGGATAACATCGATATACCTTTGAACCTTTGCTGGAACAAATCCTACCTCCCTAAAGCTGGATTGTTCTTATGGGCGGCATTACAAAATAGAATTCTTACTGCAGACAAGCTTAATAAACTAGGATTCGAAGGACCATCTAGATGCCCGCTATGCGAAAACCATTATGAGGATGCCAACCACATTCTCCTTAATTGTCATTTTTCTCAAAATTGTTGGAATTGGCTCCATCAAAGTTTAGGATGGAAATCTGCTTCTCATTGTGATTTAATCAACAACCTTAAAGCGTGGCCATCTCTGTATAAAGACAATCTCTTCAAGGACATATGGACAATAGCACCTTCTATATTAGTATGGGAATTATGGAAAGAAAGAAACAGAAGGATTTTTATGGACCAAAAATTAACTTGGAACTCAATAGAAAACAAGATAGAAGCATCCATCGTAGAAATTACTAACAATAAACTCAGGGACAAATAGAGCTATGAAGATTCCTTTAAGAGTTGGGATAACAGAATCAGGTGCAAATGGCCAAAACTAGCTATCCCTCCCCTCTATGGTAAAGGGGGATCCAAAACTAAAACGGACAGAGCATCCTGTAAATGGATACCACCAAAAGCTGGTTGGTATAAACTCAACTTTGACGGAGCATCCTGAAGAAATCTTGGGGTAGCAGGTATAGGAGGGATCATCCGCAATTGGAAATCAGAAGTGATAGCAAAATTCTCAAGACCCATTAGCCCTACAACCAACAATATGGCCGAATGTGTAGCGGCATTAGAAGGGCTTAAATTATGCAAAAATCTTAACATTTCAAAAGTAATTGTTGAAGGAGACTCCCAAATTATTATCAATGCCATCTGCACTAAAAAAACTCCTAATTGGGTTTTAAATTCAAAAATAGAAGAGATTAATTTATTAATGGATAATATTCTCAATTATGAAATCAAACATACTTTTAGAGAAGGAAACACAGAGGCTGATAAGCTAGCAAATCTAGGTGCCAATGGAGTAATAACATTGGAACAACATATATAATAGCTTAAGAGGTATTTTAATGATAAGGTTAAGGTAGAGACCTTACCCTGTGTTTACCTCAGTAGGAAGATTAGGAAACTGACTCTCCTATGAGGATACAGGATCCTCATATAGAGACATTCTAACCATATGAACCCTTCTTACTTATAAGAATATAGGAACTCTTTGGGGAAGATAGCCTACTAAAGAATCATATGCGACCCTTAAATAATAATAAAGTAGTTTTATCAGAGAATATGAGTAGGTTCACAAACTTAGCCTTTTCCTTTTAGACATTGTAGCTCCACATTCCTTTAATCTCTTGTCCTTTTTAAATGCAATATTAAGTCTCTTGGATAGTTCTAGCAAGAGAATGGAGCAAATTTTTAGCTCTGACTGAAGATAGATTGTAACTAACAATTTTGGTGTCTTTAGTTACTTTAAAAGAGTAGCATTATGTTAAGGAACAGTATATGCAAACTTGATGTATATACAATATCTACCTACAATTTTGATGAAAATACTATTTTCATGATTATGAGTACAATATTTTCATTTTTCCTTTTTGTCTCTCCCTTACATCTCCTTACTCAATGGTCGCATGATTGCATGTGGTTAGAAAGCCGCATGCGATCATGCGACAAGTCTTTACTCCCTGTCTTCCTACCTTGCAAGACACCTCGGGCTAACCAAAAATTCAAACTGCTAGCCATGGGGCCAGTCAACAGTCAAGATTCAAACTGCTGGTCGCTATGGAATTGGAGACTCTTCATCTTCTTTTAATAGTATCTGTCAAGCCAAATCCTTTGGGCTTCTCGGAGTCAAGTCATCATTCAAATTCAGGCAGAATTACTAACCCGATCTCCAACTGACATTGATCCTCTCCTTTAGATGCTTTAAAACATTCGACATGATCTCATGACTTTGTCTGCTATTGAGATGCACTCATCTTCTTGTTCTGCTAACTTACAGTCTTGTCGCATGATCATATGAATCTTTTTCAACTCTTGCGATCATGCGATAAATTTAAATAAACTTATATTATATTTTTATCGCATCTGTGCTATTAGCGTAGATAGGTTCTTGCTGATAATCCGCCAACTTAGTACTTCATAGACCAATCACAGACTACCATACATGCTCGTGAAACATTTCAGACCCACTGCCTTTACTGACTTTACACCTAGATGATCGGATGGATGGCGTATGATCTGATGGGCTCACAAGATTCTACGAGATCATACGCCATCCGTCGATTTGGAATCTTAAGATGTGCTTAAAATTAAAGAGGCCCACTTGAATACGTGGCAAGATCCCGTTAACTTGCAAAACTTCTTCGGTGAATTACGCTGCCACATGATCGTATAGCAATATTTTAATCCATGCGATCATGCGACCGCTTCATCATTGGCGCATCTGCGCTATCAGGGTACGTGGGTCCCACTTGGTCTCCCATTGTTGCATGATCGCAAGAGTGTTCTCTTAGTCATGCGATCATGCGACCACAAACCTAACTAGCTATGCTTAACATTAGGGAGGCCCACCATGCTACGTGTTCAGATTTCGCATGATCGCAAGACATCTTCCACACCATAGCGACAAAGTGGCATCCGTTTACCTTTAGCACGCCGCACGGTATAAATTCCTTCGGACCCACCGGAACACGTGGTGAGATCTCGCATGATCGCAAGATAGTTCTCTTAGTCATGTGATCATGTGACCACACCTACCATAGGGCTTTATTTTCAACATCAAACCGCACACCGTTTTCACTATTTGGCTCGTTGTGATTTGATGGATCATCACATTGAATGTATAAATTGACTCCTTAAGTCTCCATGATCCTAATAGTGAAAACGGTGTATGATTTGATGTTGAAATGAGCCAGGTTGGGAATCCATGTGCACCAATCATAAAGCGGTCGCATGATCGCATGGAATAAAATAATGCCTTGCGATCATGCGACATTGAAGTTTGGGGAGGTGAATGAGCTCTACTGGGACCCACGTATGCTAACAGTGCAGATGCGATAATGAAAAGTTATAAGTCCGAGCCCGACAAGGATAGTATTAAATATTATTTCATGTGCCAATGATAAAGCGGTCGCATGATCGCATGAATAAAATAACACTCTTGTGATCATGCGACAATGGAGGACCAAGTGGGACCTGAGTCAACGGACTTACCTATGGTGGAACAGGGAAAGGATCCAACGGCCCTCACATAATCGCGATCCCTGTCAAATTATTTTGTGAACTTGCGAGATCTTTCCACATGTAAAGGTGGGGCCGAGTAAAGTTGTCCGGAAGCAGGTTGCATAAGACTCTTGATCGACAACTCCCGCTTTGCCATTATGGAAAGAAAGATGCTTAGCGGGATATTGACACGTAGCCGTGGGACCAAAAGAGTTGTAGATACTAAATCAACGGTAGTCGCTTAGTTGCTATGGTGTGGAAGATGCTTTGCGACTAAGTGGGATCCTTCCATGTGTCCAGGTGGGGCCGTAAGAGTTAGTAGTGATATCAAATCAACGGTAGTCACTTTGTCGCTACAGTGTGGAAGTTGCTTTGCGACTAAGCGGGATCCTTCCATGTGTCCAGGTGGGGCCGGAAGAGTCTGTATGTGATATCAAATCAACGGTAGTCGCTTAGTCACTATGGGAAGTAAGATGCTTTGCGACTAAGTGGGATGTTGAAATGTAGCCTATAGGATCTGAGTCTTAAAGGAATTGTCGGAGATGATATAATCATGGCCGTTCATTTCAAAAGCTACCAGATCAATGGCATAAGTTCAAATCTAAGAATTTTTCAACGGATGCCAAACTCAAATATAGCATCCTCTCAGATGTATTATCGCATATGTCGCATGATCACAAGAATTAAAACAATTTCATGTGATCATGCGATGACATAAACCAGGCAGATGAGAGAAGATTATGAATGACAAGGAGTCTATACCAAATTAAAAGGGGATTGAGGGACATTGTTGTGAAGTTATGACTGACTCAGTGATGAGTTATAATGGCCAAAAAATGGATAGATTTCTATTAAGATGATGAGCATATGGATCATTACTATAAATCGAATGACATGTTTTATATACCTCAACTTAGCTTGAAGACAATGTGAAGAATATGCAAACAGAGGAATCATTGAGCTACTGGACAAAGCTGGCCAAGTGTCAAAGTAGTTATGATATATATAAATACATATATAGGGGTGTTTGTATATATATATTTATATATAAATTCTAGCTTCCTCCTAAGAGTATTTCAAAATGGCTTATATATAATTGCTAATAGGGCTTCAGAGTATGTTTGGCTTGAGGCACTGGACTTTCTTCTCTTTCCTGTTACTTTTATATATAAGGGTCTTAAATATAGGTATATTGATGACAGTATACATATATTATTATATAGAGATGTGCAAATATATATTTATATTTTGGATTAGCCTCAGAAGATCTCACAGATCCGATAAGGGTATGAACACATGATTATATATATATAATCTACATATATATATATATAACCATATGTTCAAACTAATTATTTTTTGCCTTACATTTTGAGGAGCTTGGAAATCTCTGCAGCCTTTTCTGAATGATGTAAGTTTTAGAGGCCCATAATGAACTCTGCTATTATCTTCTTTCCGATAGATTAGCCAGGTATGACTTGAATTTAGTTAGAACACTAGTATAGTACTAAGGAGTATATTTAGTTTTGATGTAAATATGCCTAAAATATTAAGACTCTCGTGGCAGGAATTGTTAATCTTTAGTGGTAAGGATTTTTAAAGAGTATTTGTTTCTAGTATTATATTGTCAATAATAAAAGTATTTAACTATAGGCTTCATAGTTAATATCAAATAATCTTAGATAGGTTATGTAGCAGAGATGTAGAATTTTTATCTTGATGCAGGTTAACCTTGGTCTTAGAGGAATTTTGTCTTGTTTTTTTTCTTTCAGGAAGGACTATCATTCGGATTTTCAACACATATACTTGACATAGTAGGAGGATCAGAAACTCTGCTTCAATTGTACAAATGATGTAATCCTTTTCTAATCACCTTTCTATGTATAATTCATGATTTTAAAAAAAGCAATCTAGAGTTTTTTTGGGACGTAGGTATGCCTACGTAAATTATGCACAAATCTCAATAGGTATTGAGCCGTGGGTATGCCTATGGAAAATATGTATTTTAACAAATCTCAACAATTGTCAAGTCGTGGGTATGCCCATGTAAATTTTTGTATAAGGTCAGGACCTATGGTCCCGAGCAAGGCTGGAGGTTTTCTCAGCCCCGCTCTTTCCTACCAGCGCCTGCAGTGAGCGGGGTCACATTGTAATATAATTATTTATATTAATAAAAATGTCTAGGGCTTCGGCCTTTTACTGATCAAAAAAAAAAAAAAAAAGCATTAAAAATTCATGAAGGAACATGGATGGTCAAAGTCAAGATGTCTCTATCAGAGGAAAATGAAGAAAAAACTATCTTGCCATGGATATACAAAGAAGATGAACAAGATGGAAATGTTAAAAATATTGAGATATCACCAAATAAATATGGAAAAGGATATGACATCATGAAACAAATGGGTTAAAAAGGTAAAGGACCAATTAGAAAAAATAAGGAAGGACTTGTAGAACCAATGCATATGGAGTTCCACAACCCTAAAGATAAAAGTGATTTGGGTTTTAGAGAAGAAGTATCTCACTCTATGTCTGTAGACATTCCTATATTTGATAGAGCATATGACTTGGCTGATAAAGAAGAAGTAGAAGGAGAACACATCTCATATGAAAGATTACTACTCTTGCAAGGAGATCTGTAGTCCCACATGTGTCTACACTTGAAGAATTGGAGTTCATAGATTTCTACTTAGTGGGTGGATTGCACTCATGGAGAATCTACTCAAGGCATGTGACACTGATTTGTAGATTCTGAAGGATGACTTCAAAGTTATTTTCAGTAGAATATAATGTTATGTAATGACTTTTGCTACTCTTTTATTAATGAAATTTTGGCATACTTCTTGTTTTACCTTTATCATTGTTGTCAAAGATGGAGCAGTGTAATGTATGCATAATTCTCTTTGATGATTTGTAATGGTTAAGGGTAGAAGTACATGAATGTAGCTAGATACTTAGAAATTTTTTCTAAGTGTTGCCATCAATGCCAAAGGGGGAGATTGTTGGCATTTGATACAAATGATCTGTGCTTAAATATTATGGTTGTATTATTGTGTTGTCATTGTTGGAAACATGTTTAGTTCAAATTATTTGATCAATTGTACCAATGGAGTTGAAGAGTCAGATCGATAATTTGCCTAAGTGTCCAGGAAATCAGTGAATAGCCAGTACCCAGGTACAATCAGTTGAATTTGATAATGGAGATCTATTTAAGGTGCACAATCATGGATTTATCATCTACATAGGTATATATAAGTGTGCCTAAAAATACATAGGTTAAGGTGAAGATTTGCATGAGTTATCAAGGATTCAAGTGATGTTGCCAGGAAGAACATGAGACATGATGAACAATTTGGTTTGATTGGTCAGCCAATCAGTTTTATGGCCGACATTGTTTTATTTTTGATTTGTTATGTTTAGGGCCAAAATTTGGGTTTTGGCGTGGTCAGTGGAAAAGGTTAGTTGGTAGTCCGACTTAATCTAAGGCGGTGGGAAAATGTATTAGCCGACCTAAAGAAGTTGTTATAAATGGATGATGAAATCAAGTTTTAGCAGAGTTAGTGAAGTCGCGATTGCATAGTTAGTTTATTTGATGCATAAACTAAAGTGATAATAGAGCTAAAGAAGATTTGTTAGACATGAAGTGTCATAATCAGATTATTTCAGCTTGGGTGCATCTCAAGGAAAACCCTAATAGGTTTGTAGGTTAAATCCTCTAGTGAGGGCACTCCTAATAGGGTGAGAAGGATCTCTAACAAGATCTATAGATTAAATCCTTTAACCAGGTATCTCTTACAAGGAGTTTGAAATCCCTTAACTTAGGGTGTTCTTAACAGTACTTTGATTCTATCTTTTAACCAAGCTAATGATACTCTTAACCGAGTATGCCATAAAGGGTGTTTGTAGTTGCTCCTAATAGGGCATATTTCATTAGTGCACTAGTGGAATATTATGGGTATCACTCCCACATGTGGTTTTCTCCCTCTAACAAGGGTTTCCATGGAAAAATATTGTGTCAAGTGTTCTATTTGTGTGAATGCTTTATGTGATCAATCTCTATGTGGTATTTTCCTTTTCATGCTTGTTATTGTTAAAGTTGTTGGAAAAAAGTTTTAGATTTTTGGTTGCATTGATTCACCCCACCCTCTCAGTGACTTTTAGGCCTAACAGTTATCTTTTCATATGTTCTAGTACAATGCTCATCTATTTATATCCTTTGGTCTAGTTTAAGAGTCTCATCGACAACATTAACAACATACACTTAACTCTATCATGTCGTATGATTGTTTTGGTCCAAATTGATGGTGATCAACATATGATTTTTTTTGTTAAGGCCAATTGCACCTACACATTTTGGTTGCTCACAAGTTTTATCTTTTGATCTCAGCTAACATAATAAGATACAACCGACATGAAAGGATGGTATATATTAAGAGAAACCTCAACATATGAATATAGATTCTTATGATGATATGATAGATGTATTATGAATTGTTCATGTAAACTTCCATTGTATATAGAAAAATTTTGTATACAACTTAGTATTCATATAGAAGGAGATCTATATTTTAGTGAGAACTATATTTTGTGCATATGCAAATGCATTTATAATAGTTTAATTTTGTATTTCACATTATCATCTACTATTGTTGTTTTGGTATTTCAAGTAGTGAGGCCAACTGGAAGTGAGCCAATAGATAGTGAGCCACACTGACAGTGAGCCACCCTTTTATTTTGTAACTAGTTACCTAATACTTAAGATTTGACCCCCTTGGTGGTTTTTCCTATCTTGGATTTCCATGATAAAAATCTAGTGTTATGTGGTGTTGAGTTATTTTCTTTTAGTTATTTTATTTACTACAAGTTTGAATTATGTTATGTGGAAAGTTGCTTAAATATTTTAAATTTTTGAAGGGTATACTGATTCACCCTTCCCCTCTCAATATACTAGATGCTCAAAAATTGGTATCAGAGCTAGTTCCTTTGGAAGAGTCCAACATCTCAAAGGAGATCCTGAAGGTTGAACATACTTTTCCCAGATCCACCATGGATGAAAGTGAATTTATGTCCATATATGAAGATCTTGAATCTAGTGAAGATTATAACAAGGAACTATTAGAAAATATTCAAATACCCAATGACTGCATTCAAAATTTAAAAGAGAAAATCCATAAATTCAAATCAAGACATAAAGAAGTCATAAATGAACTCAAGCTAGAAAATTAAACTATCATTGATCTGAGATAAAAAAAATGAAAAAGATGAAAAGATCAAGAAGCATATGAATAACATGATTAAGAACAAATCTCATGAATGCAAAAAGTTAGAGCAAGAAGTCAAGTCTCTCAAGACAAATCTAGATGAATCCAAGAAAAGTAAAGACAAAGTCAAATCCAGTTCGAAGAAGCTCAATGGAATACTGAATGTTCAAAGGTCTTTGATAGATAAGAAGGGACTAGGTTGTAAAATTGATGAATGCTTTCATAGTAAATTTGGTGAAAAAGAAGAACCAAATATAGTAAGTAAAGATAAGGTTGCATCTAATCAAAAGGACAAAGGTAAGGCTCTAGTAAAACCACATGTGAGTATGAAACCCCATTCTTTTAATGGTCACTATTTCAATTGCAATAAACTAGGACATAAAACCATAACTTATAGAAGTAGATTGATCAAGAATGATAGATCTTATTCTGGTAGATGTTTTAATTGCAATATTTATGTACATAAGGAAAGTTGATGTAGGAAAGCTAGTAGAAGCAATCAATTTTTTGGTTATTGTTGTACTTGTTATGCATATGAACATATGACTAACTAGTGCAGGTCAAGACAAGAGAAGAAAATCAAGCAGTGTTTCAAATGCAACAAGTTTGGGCACATACCAAGATTTTTAAAATCAATTGAAGTTAAAAAAACCAAGCCAAATAAGAGGATAAACAAAGAAGAAGTTAAGAGATGGGAAATATATGGATTTAGAAGGAAGATGGTTTCTCCAGTTCTAGCACAAAGATCTATTCTGGCAATTAGCATCCCTTCAACTATTTGTGAGGGGGAGAAATATTTTAGTAGTTGTCTCCTATCCTACAGTAAGGAAAGTGTTAGAAATATATCAGATCTACTCCATCAGGGAGATTCAAATCAAGAAAAGAGCAAGAAATGGATTAGTATCTAATGTGTGTCTCATTTGATGAAAAATGGTAGTAGTGGGACTACGGTGCATTAAATGTGATTAAGGACATTTATTTTGATGTTATACTTTAATGAGATTAAGATAATCTTTTTTCTCACAATTACGAAAAGGGATTTTGGAAGAGCAATAGAAAAATTGAGAGGTAAGTGCACAAAGTTAGGTGTCAGTTCTGCGGAAGTTCGTAGGGCAAAAAAAATTGCCACTAGAAACAAGCGTCTATTTCTTAAAAAATGGGCACCCATTTAGCTTCAGGTGACCAACCTGTAAAAGAAATGGGTGCCCATTTAGCATCGACAAACCAAAGCAAAATGAGCACTCGTTTCTTAAAACTTGGGTGCCCATTTTGTAAATGTATTTATTTATTTATTTTACTTGATTTCCATGTCATTTTCATTGAATAGAAAATAGGCTAGTGATTTTAGGAGAGACGGTTGCTTGATTTTAGCTTCACTACCGATCCCCTCAACTATTTTTTTCATCATTCCAGGTGCGTACCTTTGTTTTTTAATATTTTCTTCATCTTTTTTCAAAAAAATATAATTTATTGTTTTTGATTAAGGTAAAAGTAGGTTTTGAAGGGACCCTGAAACCCTTTACATAACTGGGACAAAAGATAAATATATTGAAGCACCATTAAAACAACATTCCAACCATAAAATAGGACCCAACACCACAAGAGCACCCAAAAGATATTACAAAACTAGCACCCAAGATGGTACAGTCCAACCAAAAGAGGGAGGACACACAAACACAACACACCGAGAAGCCTAAGAATAAAGACTAATCAGAGATCCCCTTTTTTATGAGATCGATGGGTCATGTCGAACGATGAGGAGGATTTCTTTGAATTTTTCCTTTTGACAGTTATCCAACCATCTTCGACTTTCGCTACCTTCTTCTGCCAGCAGACCGAATCCAAAGAAACAACCTCCAGTAAAGGAACCAAAAAGCACCCAGCAAGAGGAGCTGAGACATCATTATCTACAATAGTAATCTTACTAGCAGAGCTGGTAGGAGAAACTAGCTCAGGAACAGGGCATGCTGGGCTTCCAGCAAGAGAAACAGTCACACCAAAATCCACACCAACAGGGCTGGCAGTTTCAACTTACACAGAACCACCAGCATAGCTGGTAGGAACAAAATCCAATAAACCATTGGCAGAGGAAGAAACAAGGCCAACAACAACCAACCCAACCACTTGTGAGAAGCTCCAAAGGGAAGACACCTTCTCCACCATATAGTGCTGGGAGGATGATGCAAAGGCATCCAAGGTTAAGGTAGGGGCATTCTGTGTCCTCGGTAAACTACATGGAGTGTTTGTGTTTTGGCCAGTTTTTACTCAGTTGTAGCCTTGATCGACGGTCTCGGTCATGGAAGGAAGCTCGGTCACTGAAGGAACTTGGTAGTCTCTGGCGCTTGGTGAAATTGTTGCTCGGTCATGCTTGCGGTGCTCGGTCGATACTGGTGCTCGAAGATGCTTGGCATGCTTGGTAATTTTACTGTTGCTCGGTAGTTTTGACTTACCGACTAGAGTTCTATGTGTTTTGTTGAGCCGACTTAGTGAATTAATTATTGGTAGCCATTGTCTTGGGTTGACATGCAAAATTAAATGTTTTTATACATTTGTAAGCTGACTTTTATGGCATTTAATTATTTGTTTTAGGGAGTTAAGGGTTTCATCCAGCCGACTTGTGGTTGATGATTAGTATTTAAGAAGGGCTTGGGTAGATTTTTAGGGGGAAGATTTTAGAGATCAAAACTTGGTGACTTAGCAGATATGGAATTCAGCTGCGAAGCTTGAGAGTGAAGTTGTGGAAAAGTTCTTGATGTTCTTGCAGATCAGATTGAAAACTGATAGTCCTTTGTAGCAAAGCTAGGGTTTGCATACTTGGAGACAAGGAGATTGCTTAGAGGCTTTCAAGCTCAAGTTTAGATCTGCCTTAGGTTCCATCAGCTTCTGATTGTCTTCAGAGCTGAACTAGCTAAGATTGTATGGGATCTAGTTGTGAATCTTGCATAATTGTTTTCTGATTGTAATTGGCCCTAACCCAGAAGGCCTTACAGCCGGACATGTTAATGAAAATCAGTGTTAAAACAATTACTTTGTGTTGTATTGTTGAGTAATCTTCTATGTAATTGTTTTGGCTACAAGGTTTGGACTGTCCTTCATTGGATCCACCATCCTTGACTGCCTAAGGTGGTATCAGAGCGAAGTTTTGTTCCTGCTGGAGTGAAAGTTGATCTTGTTGGAGCAGAAGCTTGAACTAGCAGGGCTGATCTTGCGAAGTTGATCTTATTGGAGTAGAAGATTATGCGCAATCTGGGTTGCAGATCCAAAGCACTGAACTTGTGAAATTGTGCCCTACTTGTTTACAAGGTTGTGGGTTGAGATCCGACTTGTGGCAGCTTGAAAATTGTCACAAGGTGGTCGGTGAGGGTTTGTTGTAGAGGGTTTTCTCTTATCTTTAAGGATGCCTCTGAGAAGATTGGACCCTAGAGTTATTTTAGATCTTTGTGATACTGTTGAATCCTAGATCACAAAGAAGGTGAAATTAGATTTTAGATCTGAGATGGAATTGATGAAAAATGATATGGTCATCGAGATCATGAGAAATGTTGCTGGTATACCTTAGAATGTTGGTACTGAGGATGGCTATGAAGAAGCTGCTGAAGAATTTGAAACTACTGGATCTAGTGGTGATGATCGGAGGAACAAATTTGGTGAAGACAGAGCTACTCGGTTACCTAGATCTACTGCTCGGTTTAGTAATTACCGAATGGAAGTTTCTACTTTCTCTGGTACTTTGAAACCCAACAATCTGATTGATTGGATTGGTGAACTTGAAGATTTCTTTGAGCTGGAAGAAATTGAAGATCCTCTTTGGGTGAGGTTTGCATAGACAAATTTGAAAGGACATGTTGCTCTTTGGTGGAAGGAAGATGAAGGTGAAATGAAGATCAATCGGTGGGGATTGATGGTGACTAAGTTGAAAGCTAAGTTCATACCTACTGACTATGAGCTTGATTTGTTTAAGAAGTTGCAAAATCTGAAACAAAAGGATTTGTCTGTTGAAGATTATACCAAGGAGTTCTACAAACTTACTATTTGGTTTGGACACTGAGAGCTTGGTAAGGAAAAGGTAGCTCAGTATGTGAATGGTCTGAGATTCAATATTCAGGATGAGCTTGGTATGCTGAAGATTAATTCTGTTGAAGATGCTTATTAGTATGCTCTGAAGGTAGAAGATAAGTTGAAGAGGAAACATCCTAGGAACTCCCAAGGGAAAGAAAAGATTGATCACTTAGTGAAGGATAAGCCGACTGATGCAGAAGATGAACAGAAACCTGTGGAACCAAAGAAGAAGATAGGTAGAGTTATCTTTAAGGGTACTTGCTATAACTATGGTGAGGAAGGACACCGTTCTTTTGAATGTACATAGAAGAAGGTTGACTGATGAACTATTGTGATGAATAAGAACATTCAGAATGAACCTGAATTAGAGAACTTGCTACTTCAACAAACATTGCTCGGTACAAAGGATGAACCTTGTCAAAGGAGTAATTTGTTTAGGACTCGATGCAAGACTGAAGGTAAACTCTGTAATGTTATTGTTGATAGTGGTAGCACTGATAACCTTGTTGCTGAAGACCTGGTTCAGAAACTTGGTTTGAGTAGAATGAAACATCCTTGTCCTTATAGGCTTGGCTAGTTGCAAGATGTTCATGCTTTACAAGTTAGAGAACAATGCTTCATTGATGTTTAGATTGGCCAGTATAAGGATCTTGTGCTTTGTGACATTGTGAAGATGAATAGTTGTGATGTATTGCTTGGTAGACCTTGGAAATATGATTGCAGAGCTATTTATGACTGTGTCCAAAATGTGTTTACTATTGAGAAGAATGACATGAAGTTTTCATTGATGCCTTTGATAGATGCAACACTTGGTAGGAGAAGCTTGAGTATTGGTAGCCAAGTTGAGATTATGGATCCTGAGAAAATGAATGATCAGTATGGAGAACCGACTTGTACATTGTCAAGAAAAAACTTGAAGAGATAGAGGAAGCTGAAGTGGAAGACTTTGCAAGCAGAAAGGGTGGAGGACTTGTATGTGAAGAACTAGTTTGGGATTTATGTGTTGAATCTTGGAATATGTTCTTCTCACATATGAACATATTTTGGAACCTGGGGTGTCTGATGTAGGGGCATTATGTGTCCTCGGTAAACTACATGGAGTGTTTGTGTTTTGGCCAGTTTTTACTCAGTTGTAGCCTTGATCGATGGTCTTGATCATGGAAGGAAGCTCGGTCACTGAAGGAACTTGGTAGTCTATGGCACTTGGTGAAATTGTTTCTCGGTCATGCCTATGGTGCTCGGTCGATACTGGTGCTCGGTGATGCCTGGCATGCTTGGTAATTTTACTATTGCTCGGTGGTTTTGACTTACTGACTAGAGTTCTATGTGATTTGTTGAGCCAACTTGGTGAATTAATTGTTGGTAGCCATTGTCTTGGGCCGACATGCATAATTAAATGTTTGTATACATTTGTAAGCTAACTTGTATGGCATTTCATTATTTGTTTTGGGGAGTTAAGGGTTTCATCCAGCTGACTTGTGGATGATGATTAGTATTTAAGGAGGGCTTGGGTAGATGTTTAGGGGGAAGATTTGGGAGATTAGAACTTGGTAACTTAGAAAATCTGGAATTTAGCTGCGAAGCTTGAGAGTGAAGTTGTGGAAAAGTTCTTGATGTTCTTGTAGATCAGATTATAATCTGATAGTCCTTTGTAGCAGAGCTAGGGTTTGCATACTTGGAGACAAGGAGATTGCTTAGAGGCTTGCAAGCTCAATTTTAGATCTACCTTAGGGTTTCCATCAGCTTCTGATTATCTTCAGAGCTGAACTAGTTGAGATTGTATGGGATCTAGTTGTGGATCTTACATAATTTTTTTCTGATTGTAATTGGCCCTAACCCATAAGGCCTTACAGCCAGGCATGTTAATGAAAATCAGTGTTAAAAAAATTACTTTATGTTGTATTGTTGAGTAATCCATTGTGTAATTCTTTTGGTTGCAAGGTTTGGACAGTCCTTCATTGGATCCACCATCCTTGACTGCATAAGAGGAGGCACCTTTCCACCACGAGGCATTCTTTTTAAATTTTTGAAGATCACATTGAGAAGCAACATGACTAGTCTTAAAGCATCTTCTACACTTGAAGGGGAGTCCTTCATAGTCCAATTGTTGAATCCAGCTTCTTCCTTGAGGAGAAAAAAGTTTAATCTTAGATGGAAGACCTTTTGAAGTGTCAATATCCACCAGGATATGAGCATAAGTAGAATGGAAAAGATCCAAAGATTTCTTGTCCACCATTAGCATTTCCCCAATCGCATCCCCCACAGTCTCCAGAATGGAGTCAATCCAAAGATGGAGGGGGAGATTGGGCAACCTAACCTAGATAGGTTGCAAATCAAATGATTTAGAAGAAGAAGAAAAATCAGAATGCCATGGTTTCAACAATAGCATAAAATGATCCTCCTAGCTAAAGAAATTTTCACACAAAATAGTTTGTCTATCCTCAGCATTATCAAATTTAGCCATGAAGAAGCCTTTAGCCATAGGGAAGATATGGATTGATCCAGAGGTTAAAGGTTCCCAAAATTTTTAAATCCATGAATGGAGATCAGGCAAAGAGGGCCAAAAACCCTTGAATCTACAGATCAACCCATGCTCAGCAAAAATAGAGGTTGCCGCATCGATCTCAGAGAGAATATCCTCATTCAACTTAACACAAATATGGTTACTGACAGGAAAGGCACTACGAGGAATGCCTTTCAGAGTAGGATGAGCAAGAGTAACAACAACCTTTCTAGCAGCAGTAGGAAACCATTTTGAGACTATCGCAGGAGCCCTAGCGGGCGTCACATCGACAAAAGCAGAAGCTGTCTTACAGATGTCAGCAGGCTTCCACGTAGGGACCTCCACAACCTCAACAATAGGAGTCAGTGCAGGCCCAGGGGGAGCCGAAAAAGCCCTAATAGGTGCCATGATGTTATTTTTAAATTGTTAAACAATAATTTTGTTCCAAATATGTTTTTTTTATAGTGAAATTTTTTTTTAATGTTTAAAATAATTGTTTTTTAGTTTTAATTTACTTTGTAAAATATTATAGAAAGCATGAAAAATAAAAATAGTAAAACTTAAAACCCTAGGTAGAAAACAAAAACAAAAATGTAAACCCTAGGTAGAAAACAAAAACAAAAATGTAAACCCTAGGTAGGAAACATAAACAAAAATGTAAACCCTAGGTAGAAAACAAAAATAAAATTGTAAACCCTAGGTAGAAAACAAAAATGTAAACTCTCTCTCTCTCTCTCTTAGTAGGACCGCTTACCAAGAGATATATTATGGCATTATAACCCTTAAGATGACCTATTATTCAACATAATGCCCCTTAATAGGACCTAGTTAGATGTTTAAATGAACTATATACATGCACATCTAGTTAGATGTATTTAATTTATGTTTAAATATTTTAGATATTTAGATGTATTTAATTTATGTTCTACACATGTTTCCAATGCTATTTTTAAATACTCTCTCTCTCTCTCTCTAAATGTTGTTTAAATTTATATTTCTAAATGTTATACAAATTTAATTATAATTTTTTCTTTGTAAGGTAAAATTTAATTTAAATAGTAATTGTAAATTTTCATGTTTATATATATATATATATATGCAAATTGTATTCATGGATAATTTTAGCATAGATGAGCTCTTAGGTCAGCAGGAACCTCCACCCCCACCCCCAGCTCCATAAACACCTACACCTCCACCTCCATTTACTTCGGAGGAGTTGAGAGAAAATATGAGGAGAAATGTTGCTTCCATTATACAAGACATTGGTACTATTAGACATGATCCTCATCCCCCTCCCCAACTACTACATCTTGTAGATACCATGCAAGGCATTACAGATTCTATACTGACATTAGACAAAAAGATGGATAGTTTTTGCTAATGGAGGGACTCCATGCATGCGTATTATGATGACCTCTCTTATAAAGAGGTCCACGACTTAAAAATTACAAAATCTGATTTGAAATGTTATTTTGTCAACCCTAAAATGGGTGAGACAATAAATATGAATAAACCATGCATATTTATTAGATGGTGTCAACATCCACAGATATATGAGAATTTTTGGGAGTGGTGGTGGATGGTATTTGACCATCTACAAAGCACTAATCATGAGGTGCCCATGTACTTTCTAAAAAATTTATGGGTTTGAATTGGAATTGGGTAAAAAACCCAATTACTTTGACACGAGTGCATTCCAGGGTGTCGGTAGAAGTATGCCGCAAGATAGGTCAGGGGCCAAATTGAGTGATAGAGTTATGAATCATGCACGTAATGATCCCCTTTTTCCTCTTCATGCTCTAATTGTTCCTGCACCTGTCCATCATCGAGTAGTGAATTCTGCTCTTGTTTCATTGAGTGCCCTTTCAGACAATTTATTTGAGCAGTTTACCTAGGCAAGGGTTGTTCATAACATGACACATGTTTGCACGCATTGTGGGGATATTTGTAGGGGTTACCAGAGTGAAATTTCTAGTGCTAATACTGCCCATGGTGGATATGATAATGATGAAGATGGTGGAAATGTTGATGACATCTCATCATATGCCGATCTTCTCTGCGCGAATGATCATGATCATCATGCATAGGTGAATTTATTTATAATTTACAGTGCGATATTAAATTCCACATACATACACATATGAACCATAAAAGGTAGATATTTTTGTTACACAAAGGAGGTGTTAGCACATGAATTTTCAATTCAACTTCTATCTTTGTACCCTTGTTTATTAAAATGTTGTTCATATTTTATGCTTAATTTTATTATGTTGTGTTAACATCTTGGTTAAACCATATGAATAGTTATTGTTTCTAGTTTTTCATGTGTAAGAGAATGCATTAGTTAGCCCCCACCCATATGTGCTTTGGGTCATGAAGGTCTACCACCAACTCGACAGTTCAAGGGTTGCAAGGATACAAGGCAAAATGGCTAGATGTTTTCCTAAGTTGTAAGTTGAAGGAGAGGAAGATTATCTAACATTTCTAAGAGTGATTGAAAATGCAAATGTGATCATGGATACTTGTGAAGATCATCTTCTTGGTGATTGCCAAATTTATACAAGAGGGGAGCTATTGATGTATCATAATGTTTTCATGAGTGGGTTTCACTTTGACAAATTTTCTCCAAAATGTACGCTTTAGAATTTCCCGTAGATGAGGTTTTGTTCATTTTATGAACCGACTAAGGAGATTATAAAAATTTGTATTAATAATGATAAAGAAAAAGATATAATGATTAAGGTTAACATTATCGGTAGGAGTCAACCCAATAGCAACACTTAGAGAAAATATGATAGATATGGTCGGGACATCATACCAATGGAAAGAAGAGAACTAAGGAGAAAACCATATCGGTGAAAGTTTTGCCGATAGTTTTAAACAAGAGGAAGGAAAGATCTATATTGGTATAACAAATACCGATGAGTTTCATCAACAAATCTTGCACTAGCAGCGAAGGGAAATACATGTCTTGCCAATAGATGATGAGGATATTGGAAAGAGCTCTATCAAAGAGTATTCAAAGGAGTAATGGTTCATCGGATGAAGTTATACCAATAAATGTCATCGACATAACTAGAGGCATCAAATTATGTTTTTTAAATTCTCTCTAACCCTTGATAACTACAACGGATTATGCTATACCGATATGAGATCCAAAGGGGAATTTAGGTAAGGAGTGTTGATTGCACATCAATGAAAGTTGGGCTGATGAGGGTCATCAGAATAGCCAAAGAAGTTGACATTAAATTATTTGAGTTCCCCCTATACCCAATAAGTGCATCAGAGTAACTTATGGTGATCTAATATAAAAATGACTACTGTGAAGAAAGGCAAATTAGGTCAACATATGTTGATAGGGTAAAGTGATGACATCGGGGTATGGTATACTGATGAACATATTAGGGTAACAATACATAGTGGAGTAACCAAATTTGAGTTATCTCGATGCTTGATAGAGTCACCAAGATGACTTATAGTGATGATAAAGTAAAAACTATCAGCTTGTGGCATAAGAATGTTATCCCAATGGTTAAAATAAAGATAAGCTACTAAATAGTCATCGAATAAGTATACACTAATGAAACCAATGTTATATCGGTAGGATTTACCCCAACAAATGTCATCGGTGTAACAATTACTATCGGTATAGCATTTTAATAGATTGGCCGACCCTCGATAATCATATCGGTGTCATGACTTATGGTGATAGAAGAGTGTAATAGAGGATTCAAAGAAAGATGAAGAGGGTTATGCGAATGTCACCTAGAGTAAACATATGTCGGAATGACCTACACCAATGAAGAACTGTTGTCTTGTCAGTTCAAAATTAAAAAATGAGACAAAGGGATTTATATTAAATGATCATATCAGGAAGATGTAAGGGCTCAGACGAGGAATAATTAAAGTTGTAACAAGTTATTGCATGGGTATTTTAAACTCATAATTGAAGAGATCGAAAAGTGAGTTTACTAAAAGAAAGATTTCAGGAAGAGAAGGAAGCTATAGAAAATGAGGGTTTACCAAAGCTAACAGATCAAAAGGGAGGCCTAACTCACAAAGATCTATGGATGAACGAATGCTAG
Organism: Chamaecyparis obtusa; assembly: GCA_027943335.1. Classification (NCBI taxonomy): domain Eukaryota; kingdom Viridiplantae; phylum Streptophyta; class Pinopsida; order Cupressales; family Cupressaceae; genus Chamaecyparis; species Chamaecyparis obtusa. Next base: position 694,447 of record BSBK01003603.1, read on the forward strand.
AGTGTCATTGCTAGTGCCTTAGATGCTTCTCGGGCTGATGGTATAGAGTTGAAAGGAGCCGCTTCACAGATGGAGCACATGATTATGTTGGATTAAAGAGAAGGGGGGGGGGGTGAATAAGTAATCCTGATCATAAATACCTTAAATTAATTTTCTCTGATTAACTCAGTAACAACACAGTTCACTATTTACTGACAATAATAAATAAACTATAACTATCAATAAATTATTCACACAAATCATTCAAAATGTGTAACACCAATATTTAATGTGGAAACCTAGCTATGGGAAAAACCATTGTGGGAATTTTCACCCACTAAGAAACATACTCTTTTGAAGTACACTCGGTTAAGAGCCAATTTGGTTATAGATTACAAAATAAACTATTTTGTGTGACCCGATTAAGGAATTTACCTCATATCTATTAGGATCTTCACATTGTTAGAAGTGACCTTGTTAGAGGGCTTTAAACACTCTTTAGATTGTCACCTTTCTCAAGGATTTACAATAAGACTATTAAGTCCACTTTATTAAGAGATTTCTTTGTTACAAATGCTAGTAAGAAATAATAATAAAATTGACCTGTAGATGTGCAGCTATCTTTTCTCAATCAGATTATTTGTTCATTCTTCAATCTTCACTTCAATTCTTCATTATCCACTAGCATCAACACTTCATCAAATCACTATTTTCCTTCTTGGAATCTTTCTGTGCCTTCTTCTCTACAATAGTCGATAACCCTTCAACTATTTAGTTTTCCAGCCAATTGTCCATACAAGATCATCCTTTATATAGACAATTTTTGCCTCTACTTTAAACACTCTTTAGAATGTCACCTTTCTCAAGGATTTACAATAAGACTGTTAAGTCCACTTTGTTAAGAGATTTCCTGTTACAAATGCTAGTAAGAAACAATAATAAAATTAACCTATAGATGTGCAACTATCTTTGCTCAATCAAATCCTTTGTTCATTCTTCAATCTTCACTTCAATTATTCATTATCCACTGGCATCACCACTTCATAAAATCACTATTTTCCTGCTCAGAATCTCTATGTTCCTTCTTCTCTGCAATAGTCAATAACCCTTCAACTATTTAGATTTCCAGCCAATTGTCCATACAAGATCATCCTTTATATAGACATTTTTTGTCTCTTAATCTCATCTTTTACATTTTCCTTTAATCAATCTTAACCGTTCATTTCATTATACCTTGAATTCAAATTTTGGTAACACGTTTCCTTTTCACCTAGGAACTTGAACTTTTCTTGAAACTTGTTCCATCTCCTTGTTCCGCTTAGAGTTTTCCATAGATCTTCATCTTGAATTTTCATAATCATAGATCTCTTTAACTAACTCTCCTCATCATAATGATCATCCAACTCAGCATAGCTAATCATTTAATGTCAATTCCATCCATATTTAATATATTTTTTCTTGCTTGGTGTTCTTCATTAGAATTTCAGTTACATTGCTTGGTGCCTAAACCTTTCCTCTTTACCGAGTGACCTATCTTTTTACCTTTACCTTACCAAGTGACTTTACTTGCTTGGTAACCAAAACAACTTATCTTATCGAGTTGTCAAATCTTTATCTTCATGCTTTACCAACTTAACATAATCATATGTTAGGTAGAAAACAATTATATCAACATAATCAAATAATTGTTTGATCTGTATCAATTGCCCATTTAAGTTCTACAACTTCTAAACTTCTCATTAACTCTTCTCCTTAAATCATTCATCTTTTATCATTACCAAATGATATAGAAACATAATATAAATAAGAAATCAATTTCTTGACATCAATGAAAAGACTATAACTGATCTAACTTTTCTACTATCATCATTTATACCTCTAATCTTGGTCGGTCTTCATCATTATCTCCATCAGATAATCAATCATCAACATTATTATCAATTATGACAACAGATTATGTTAGAGATCACTATCAAGGATATCATTCATGATGTTGACACCTATCCTTTAGAAAAGTACCTAAACCATATTCATAAATGTGGTGAACTTCTTAGGGATTGATCTTTGTTTTCAAAAGTTTTTATGTTCAATTTGTCTTATTGTAATCAGTTCCTTTGTGTCTTATTTTTTTAGTTAGTTTGTCTAGTTAGGTAGTTGTCAATTAGGAAGTTATTGCAAATTTTGGTGAAGGGGTATGCCCCTTCATCCAAATTGAATCCTTGTCTATATGTAGGGAATCATTTTGATGTTTTAGGGAGAGTCTTCATAGTCACAAGTTTTTATGGAATTGTCAATTTCAATTTTTGGTCATTGATGATGTACAATTGAAGATCTTATTTTTTAGAATTTGTATTGAGTTGGACAAGATCATATACATGTTTCAATATAATATCAAATGTTTCTTTTTCTCAAAGATGTGCAATTTATGTTCTGAATTGACTAGTTCTTTGTGATATCTAACTAATTCAAGTAGATGCTGGGTGTGCAATCTTATGGAATGGTATCTTGATTTTGTTCCAATTTGAATATCAGAGTTAAGACTGGTTATTAGATTAATTTCTATCTTATTTTCTTTTCTAAGAAGAAGTTAAAATCAATAAGAGCAGTTGTAATACTAATTCATATTGCTTAAACACACAAAAGCCATTTGGTTAATAGTCTTGTTAAAGAACAAGTTTAAAAATGTCTCATAAAGTTATACATAAGATCAATTCAAAAGATTATTGCATCATTCTAAAAGAATTAAGGCATTGGTCTTATATTATTTAGATATTGATTAAGTCATCATTCTGAAACCAATATGAGTTATAAATCATTAAAATACTTTCAATACATCTAAAGCAATCAGATTTATTCAAAGCAATCAAATTATTCAAGTATTCAAATATATAAAGAATTTAGTTTTACAAACAAGTCAGATTGTATTTCAAGAAGTAATTTTCCATCTTGAAGAATTAATTCAAAGGTTTAATATACAAAAAATATCTTCTATAAAAATTCTTAACATTAGGAAGTTTGATTAAGGTATAGGCCGACCCACCTTGGTTCTGCAGAGCCTAAAGTGTAGGGGAGGAGGATCATAATCGATCACTCTTGTTCATTGGCCAATTTAGTTGAAAATTCCAAGCATTGAGTTGGCAAGCTCATAGGATTTCTAATTTGTTGATTTGGGAACCAACAAGAGGGATGAAACTATGTCTTCTAGAACTATCATCATCTTACCTCGACACCTCAAGATGTTGGTGCCCCTTTCATGATATGCACTTTGATTGAGATGCATTGAAGTACATTTAAAATATTTACTATTAAAACTATAATGTAATAACGTGTTTGATATATTTTTTGCAATTTTTTAGGGTGTTTCATGTAATACTGAGGTTGGAAGTTCTTCACGCCCTGGGCCATCACTCACTGAGGCTCAAACTCATAGACCACCAGTATGTTTTTCATTCATTAATTTTAATTGTTTATATGCTTACTAATTTATGTATAACTCTGATTCATGCCTATTTTTTTGCAATTGTAGGCTTTTGGATTATCTGATGATGCATCATGTCTACATCCCGACTCATCAGTGACTTTAGCTACACGTAAGACACCATATGAATGCTTTTATTCTATAAATTCTTAGTCTTTATATACTTTATAATTTATGTATGTACACAAGTTTGATTCATGCTTTATATATGTTGTTCAGGTTGATACCACCATGAGTCTTGGTATGGCTAAATAATTGAGCCAAATGAAACCATCACCATCATCCTTTCAGGTCCTGATTAAAAAATAAATTTTGCAATGTCTATTGTGTACCTATCTTTTATATGGATTATCAAAATTTTGTAATTTTTGTTCGTACAAGACTTGACTGCAGCCACTTTTTTTGTTCATGTGAGTGCACCTCCTGATCCCACTGAGGGCATTACTAAGAAAAATTGCATGGTCAAATTTTAAATGTTTATTATTTAATTGCTTTGTAAGTGAATTATTCAAGTCATTTGAATTAAGCACACATAGTCTTCTCATGTTATCTTTTAATAATGTATGTAGGAGGGTGAAGGCACTGATATTGCAGATGCACAGGATGGTGCATCTCAGGAGTAGACCTAGCAGGATGATGCATCTCAGTCATCTTCATGTGGAGTGAAGAGGATTGTAGATCAACTACATGAGATCTCTTCGATTATTTATGTCACATGTTATATCACAAGTTTTTGTCACATATTTATATACTTACATACACATGTTAGAACTTGTTATGTTATTATATGATGGACTTTGTATGATGACACTTGTTATATTTTCAAGACTTTTTATCATGTTATTTGGACTTGTGTTATTAGACTAGGACTTGTTATGTGATTATATATCATGATTTGATATGATGGACTTATCGTATGGACTTGTTATTATACATTTACAATGCATTATTCTAGGACTTGTTATGTTATTTATGTTATTCATGGACCTTGTATCCCATTTCATGGTTTTTTTAAAATAGTGATTCGAATCTATATATGATTTTATGTGAACTATATTAGACTAGGACATAAATTATATATTTAATTGACATAGAAAATATATTTAATGAACATAGGAACAATAAAATAGGACATCAATAACTATCAGACCATCAATTAATGAATATAGGAACAATGTAGAGAGTTGATATAGTTAAGGATGGGGGATCCAATTAAGGACATTCCAAACCTTGCAACCAATAGAATTACACAGTGGATTACTCAACAATGCAACACAAGTAACTATTTAACACTGATTCTTATTAACATGCCCAACTGTAAGGCCTTTCGGGTTAGGGCTAATTACATTTAGAAAACAATTCTGCAAGATCCACAACCAGATCTAATACAATCTCAACTAGTTTAGCTTTGAAGACAATCAGAAGTTGATGGAAACCCTAAGGCAGATCTAAACTTAAGCTCACAAGCCTCCAAGCAATCTCCTTGTCTCCAAGTATGCAAATCCCTAGCTCTGCTACAAACAACTATCAGTTTGCAAGAACATCAAGAAATTTTCCACAACTTCGCTCTCAAGCTTCACATCTGATATCCCAGATCTACTAAGTTGTCCTTCCAAGTTCTATCCCTAGACATCTACCCAAGCCCTCCTTAAATACTAATCATCAGCCGCAAGTTGGCAAGATGAAACCCTTAACTCCCCAAAACAAATAATTAAATGCCATACAAGTCAGCTTACAAATGTATACAAACATTTAATTCAGCATGTCAGCCCATAACAATGGCTACCAATAATAAATTTATTAAGTCAGCTCAACAAACCACACAAAACTCTAGTCGGTAAGTCAGAACTACCGAATGATAGTAAAATCATTGAGAAACAACGTTATCAGTACTACCACTATCAACAATAACATCACAGATTTTACCTTCAGTCTTGCATTGGGTCCTAAACAAGTTACTCCTCTGACAAGGTTCATCCTTTGTACCGAGTAATGTTGACCAAAGCAGCAAGTTCTCTGATTCAGGTTCATTTTGAATGTTCTCATTCATCATAGTAGTTCATCGGTCAACCTTCTTCTATGTACACTCAAAATAACAGTGTCCTTCCTCTCCATAGTTATAGCAAGTACCCTTAAAGATAACTCTACCTATCTTTTTCTTCTGTTGCACGGGTTTCTATTCATCTTCTGCAACAGTCGGTTTATCCTTCACCGAGTGATCAATCTTTTCTTTCCCTCAAGAGTTACTAGGTTGTTTCCTCTTCAACTTATCTTCTTCCTTTAGAGCATACTGATAAGCATCTTCAATAGAATCATTCTTCAGCATACCAAGCTCATCCTGAATATTGAATCTCAGACCATTCACATACCGAGCTACCTTTTCCTTACCAAGCTCTCAGTATCCAAACCAAATAGTAAGTTTGTAGAACTCCTTGGTATAATCTTCAACAAACAAATCCTTCTATTTTAGATTCTGCAACTTTTTAAACAAGTCAAGCTCATAGTCCGCTGGTATGAACTTAGCTTTCAACTTAGTCACCATCAATCTCCACTGATTGATCTTTATTTCACCTTCATCTTCTCAGTCTCTCTGTAGTTCTTTCCACCAAAGAGCAGCATGTCCTTTCAATCAATTAGCACCAGATGTGCTAAATAGTTACTTGTGTTGCATTGTTGAGTAATCCACTGTGTAATTCTATTGGTTGCAAGGTTTGTCTATGCTAATCTCACCCGAAGAGGATCTTTAATTTCTTCCAGCTCAAAGAAATCTTCAAGTTCACCAATCCAATCAATCAGATTATCAGGCTTCAAAGTACCAAAGAAAGTAGAAACTTCCATTCGGTAATTACTAAACCGAGCAGTAGGTCTAGGTAACCGAGCAGTTCTGTCTTCACTAGATCTGTTCCTTTAGTCATCACCACTAGATCCAGTAGTTTCAAATTCTTCAGTAGCTTCTTCATAGCCATCCTTAGTACCAACATTTCAAGGTATACCAGCAATAGTTCTCATCTCAATGACCATATCATTCTTCATCAATTCCATCTTAGATCTGAAATATGATTTCACCTTCTCTGTGATCTGGGATTCAACAGTATCACAAAGATCTAAAATAACTCTAGGGTCTAATCTTCTCGGAGGCATCCTTAAAGATATGCAAATAAATCCTCTACAATAAACCCTCACTGACCACCTTGTGACAATTTCTAAGTTGTAACAAGTCAGATCTCAACTTGAAATCTTGCAAACAACTAGGGCACAATTTGACAAGTTTAGTGCTTCAGATCTACAATCTAGATTGTGCATAATATTTTCACCAACAAGATCAAATTCACAAGATCAGCCTTGTTAGGTCAACCTTATGCTTCAACAAGATCAACCTTCGCTCTGATACCACCTGATGCAGTCAAGGATGAGGGATCCAATTAAGGACAGTCCAAACCTTGCAGCCAACAAAATTACACAATGAATTAATCAACAATGCAACAAAAGTAACTATTTAACATTGATTCTCATTAACATGCCCAGCTGTAAGGCCTTTTGGGTTAGGGCTAATTACAATCAGAAAATAATTGTGCAAGATCCACAACTAGATCCAATACAATCTCAACTAGTTCATCTTTGAAGACAATCAGAGGCTGATGGAAACCCTAAGGTAGATCTAAACTTGAGCTTGCAAGCCTCCAAGGAATCTCCTTATCTCCAAGTATGCAAACCCCTAGCTCTGCTACAAACAACTATAAGTCTACAAGAACATCAAGAACTTTTCTACAACTTTTCTCTCAAGCTTCACATCCGATATCCCAGATCTACTAAGTTATCCTTCCAAGTTCTGTCCCTGAACATCTACCCAAGCCCTCCTTAAATACTAATCATTAGCCACAAGTCGGCAAGATGAAACCCTTAACTCCCCCCCAAAAATAATTAAATACCATACAAGTCAGCTTACAAATGTATACAAACATTTAATTTAGCATGTCAGCTCATAACAATGGCTACCAACTATAAATTCATCAATTCAGCTCAACAAACCACATAGAACTCCAATCGGTAAGTCAGAGCTATCAAATGATAGTAAAATCACCGAGCACACTAGGCATCACCGAGCACTAGTGTTGACCGAGCACTGCAAGCATGACCGAGTAACACTTTCACCAAGCAACAGAGACTACTGAACTCCTTCAGTGATCGAGTTTCCTTCAATGACCGAGACCGTCGGTTAAGGCTACAACTGAGTAACACCGGTCAAAATACAAACACTCCATGCAATTTCACCAAGGACACAGAATGCCCTGCCTTAACCTTGGATGCCCTTGCATTAATAGTTTATTTGAAAAAAATTAGACGAATACAACTATGCATTGAACTTATATTTAAAACAAAATTGGATGAATAAAAGAGAATTAATATTGTTTATGAAACCAAAATTGGACGAATACACTTGTGCATTGTTTCATAAATAAAAAATGTGTGTATGTTCTTCTAGGGGTCCTGCATCATAAAAATTAATGTTCAAATGTTAGTAAAAATAGAAAAATAAATTACAACTTTGACCAAAAACTTAAATTAAAGAATCTACACTCACCTATTATTACAACTTTGATTAACAAAAAGTTGTAAAATGCACAAGTTGTAGATGTCATCCATGTCATTGAGAAAAAATTACCAAAAATTAATTTTACTTGTGTATAACAACAATATATATGTTAAAGGGACTAAGACTAAAATTTATCAAAATCAAATTGAATTCTAGGACCAAAAACTTAAATAAAAGAATTGCACTCACCTAGTAAATTACAACTTTGATTAGCCAAAAGTTGAGTGTCATCCATGTTGTCAAGTTGTACTTGACACCTTAAAACCAAATTAATTAGCTATATTTTTAAGAAGAAAGAAGGCATATCTATACATATAGAACTATATATAAAAAGAAAACAATTAACAAAAACTTACATGTGTATAAATTTGATTCAACCTAATGTACCATCTTCATCCTCTCTCTTCTACAATGCATCTATGACTGCTTCATTCTCTTCCATTTAAAGTGTCCATAATATTTTATTGGAAGGTTTCCCTTTGTATCTTTTTAATTTGATATTTGTTGCCATCACCAAATGAAAATAGTGTATAATCTTTCTAATTGGTAGTCTTCAAAAGATGGAACCATTCCTTCTTGTTAGGTATTTGAATAGCCATGTACAAACTACCACAACACACCTAGTTGGATATTAAAAACCTTCATAATCTACTTGATGAAATATCAACTTTTTCTTAAGGTCCCACACATCTAGCTAGCCAATACTTAGTTAGTTCATCATTATCCTCAGGTGCAACAACATCGTACACGTGTCCTATAAAAAAAAATTAAGTACATGTACAAATAAAACTTGTTAGAATTCTTAATTAAAATATAGTCATAAATTATATGACATACATAAATAATATAATATAATTTTTTACAAAAAAATTAAATTAAAAAATACCTAGTTGTATGAGGTCTGAAACATGATCATAATCTTCTGATGCAAATGCATGACCCGGATCTTCATTTCTTATATCATCTTGAAATTGTTAGAATATGAAAAGATTATTAACCCAAAAAACTAGTGCAAAGAATAGATATCTAAACTATGAATGCAAATGATATGAAATCAAAATAGAAACACATAGTTAGTCTCCAAGAGAGTAATGAAAATTCTAGAAGCAACATAACATTAAGAGGATGCACAAGAAAGTGATATGAAATATAAACTAGGTAGCATGCTTATATAGACAAGGAAAAGGGAGGAGGTGGCAACACCGACCAATGAGGAGCAACCATCTATCAGACTAAAGATAGAAAAGTATCTTTCTGAGATAGCTAATGAATGCTCACATGTAGGAAGGTGACACCTCACAACCACTCACCTAATAAGACATGCTTTATTAACCTAAGCAAGATTAATAAAAGTGTAGGAAGAACCTAATAATATAGGGAATACTAAATAACCCACTAGGAAATAAAAACCTAAAAACCTACACTAACACCCCCTATAAGAGAAGCTTAGGTCAATGTAGAAATGGGTCCTGAAAAATCAATTCTGATGAGGTACCCATGTACATAAAATCCCCCCAAAGAGAGAAACCCTCCCCAAAAGTAGGGAGAGTCGGGACTCTGAGTGAGAGGAAGAATCTCCCCAGAAGATGAAGCATCCCACACTCCCATCAAAGCTCACAAATAAAGGAACTTTCTCTCAGTGAAGGGTTTGGTGAAGATATCAAAAAATTGACTGAAAGTCAGACAGTAGTGAAGGTCAATGATGTGACCATGGATGAGCTCCCAGATGTAGTGCATGTGGAACTCTATGTATTTGGTCCGCTGATGATGGACCAGATTTAATGAGATCAGAATGGCACTCTGGTTGTCACAAAGTATGACTGATGGTCGTCTAATCTAGATACCAAACACAATGAGAAGATTGTGAAGACAAATGGCCTCAATGGTGGCATTCAAAGCCCCTCGATACTCGACCTTAATAGAAGATAGAGAAATACAAGAATGCTTCTTTCTCGACCAAGAAACAAGACTTGAACCAAGTGAAAAGCTATAACTTGAAGTAGACTTGCAATCCCGAGAATCACCCACCCAATCTAAATCTATGTAGCCCACCAAGTCAAGCTCAATACCCATTGTGTAGTGAATCCCAAAATTATGAGAACCTTGAATGTAGTGAAGGATCTATTTGGCTGCTTTCCAGTGCAGCTCATGAGGCTCCTGCATGAATCGAGAGACCATGCCTACAACATATGAAATGTTGGGTCTTGCATGAGTCAGATAAATGAGACTCCAAACAAGCTATTGGTACAAAGTACCATCAACAAGTGGAGAAGAATAGTGAGCCTCAAGTTTGACTCCATAAAGAAAGGGAGTTAGATAAGGCTTATAGTCAGCCATATGAAACCTTGAGATAAAATCTAGAGCATACTTAGACTATGTGATGGTGAACCTGAAAGAAGACTGAAGGATCTCAATCCTAAGAAAGTAATGCAACAAGCTAAAGTTAGTCTTCAAAAACCTATCATGAAGAGCAGTTTTGACAGCCCCAATGGTGGATGAAGAACTCCCTGTGATCAACAAGTCATCAACATACATAAGCAAAAATAGGAGTGAATCATCCTGCTACAGAATGTAGACATTGGGACCAGAATGACACCGAGTGAACCCAATTGATAGAAGGAAGGAGTCCATCTTGGCATACCAGGCCCAAGGAGCCTATTTGAGGCCATAGAGAGACTTCCAAAGATGACACACAAGTGAAGAATCTAGAAGGAACCCCTATGGCTGCTCCATGTAGATATCCTCCTGAAGTTCACTATGAATAAGAGAACTCTTCACATCCATCTGATGTACTTCCCAATGATTAGCTGCAGCAATGACAAGAACAAGTTAGATGGAATTCATTCAGGAAACTAGCATAAAAGTCTCAGAGTAATCAATCCTAGGAACCCGGGAGAATCCTTTAGCAACCAAGCGAGCCTTATGCTTGTCAACTGACCCATCTACAAAAAAATTGTCTGATAGATCCACTTACTTCAAACAAGTTTTCTTCCCTTAGGAAGAGGGACAAGATCTCAAGTGTGGTTCCTCATCAAGGAACTATATTCCTCCTGTATAGTTGTATCCCACTCAGGAATACTAGAAGCCTCATGAAAAGAATGTGGATATGAGGTAGTAGAAATGAATACATGTGGAGTATCCTAGAACTATGAATGAGTCCACCTGGTGTCTAATGGATCCCCAACCCAATCACCTATAGATTGCAAGGTTTGTCTAGCTAAAAGTGGATTGGAAGATGGAGAATCTAGGGGAGAATCATGAACCTCTGAATGATGACTAGGAGAGGAAGGAGGTGTATCCTCTGAGTCACTCTCTACATCATAAGTGGAGGTAGAAGACATCTTAGGTGAATCTGACTCATCATAATATCTGTCATGTATCCCAAGTGACTCCAATGTCAAAGTAGAAGGAGTTGGGGAAGTGATAGAAAATGAGCTCAAAGAGCCCTCCTCAAATTGAACACTCCTCTCAATGAACAACTCATGTTTAGTATGGTGGAGCAACCAATAACCCTTCACACCCTCAGGATAACCTAAAAATATGCAAGGTCTGCTCTACGGATCCAAGGCCTTGCATTTCTCTATAGGAATGTGGGCCCATACAAGAGAACCAAAAACTCAAAAGTGCTTAATTGATGGTTTTTGATTGCTCTAAGCTTCAAAAGGAGTGACTCCCTTCAAGGCTCGGTGAGGAACATAGTTTTGGATATAACACGTATAGTTAATGGCCTCTGCCCAATACTATGGTGCAAGAGATCTGGAGTGAATCATGTAGTTCACCATTTCCTACAAGGACTTATTCTTCCATTCTACAACACCATTCCGCTAAGGATTGTATGGAACTGAATGCTACAAATCAATCCCCTCTGAAGTAGAATACCTGTCAAACTGATGGTTGACATACTCACCACCATTGTCAGTACACAAAACTTTGATGGCTTTTCAAAATTGCTTCTCTACAAAAGTTTTGAAGTCATGAAAATGATCAAATATATCTAAATTTTGTTTGAGAAAGTACACCCAAGTATATCAAGAAAAGTCATCAATGAATGTGAGGACATATCAGGTCCTACTGAAAGAAGGATGCTGAAATGGACCAGCCAAATCACTATGAACTAACTCTAGTATCTCTGAAGCTCTCCATGTCTTACCTTTGTCAAAATTTTCCTTATGATTCTTACCAAGAATGCAACCTTGGAAAACACCACCTAAAAACTAAACTAAAGGCAACCCTGTGACCATGCTCTACTGGTTGAGTTGCTACAAGTAGTAGAAGTTTACATGTCCATGCTGATCATGCAATAATCTACTCACATCATTAGAATGAGTGAGAAAAATAGTCGAATGAGGATTAGGAACAAAGTGAGAGAACAAATAGAGCCGTGACTGATGATCTGCTCTCCCAACTACAACTGTAGAATCACTGTGTAACTCACGAATTTCTACTGAATCAGGAGTAAACTCAACCCACTTGCCTGAACCTATGCGAGTGATCTGGTATATTGATAGGAGATGAGTTGATAATGAGGGCACAAAAATAACATCATTTAATGTTCCATCCCCAACATCAACAAACCCTCTCCCACACACCTCAATAGGAGTGTCATCACCCATAAAAATAAAAGGCATAGAACATGGCTCCAAAGATACAATTTATTCCTTAGATGAAGCCATGTGGTGCAAAGCACCTGAATCAAGAACCCAGGTGGATGGTGAAGAAGCAATTGCAACAAGAGCCTTTCCCTTTCCTTTCCCCTTGCTATTTTCTTTTGCCTTGTTAGACCCCTCATTAGAATTCTGTTTCATAGACTAAGGAACACTGATATTATTCTTCTCAAGAATGTCTGTCAAGTGATCAATTTGTTTCTTCAGACATTTATGTTCATCATGACCAAGTCTTTTACAATAGGTACATTGGACCTTCTCTTTCTTAGGCTTATCGCCCTAGGAAGATTGGGTCTCATTAGTTTCTTTTAAAGCAACTGGTATCTAATCCTTCTTCTCCTTTCTATTCTTTTGTTTCTTATCCTTACTATTGTTGTTACTACTAAATGTCCTTTTTGTTCTTTTGTGCCTTGGTTGGCAGGCAAAGCATGTGACTTAGAGGACTTAAGAGTGCCCATCTGGATTAGCTTGTCCTATTCTCGAGTCAGATTGATAGAAAACTAATCTAAAGATGGCATGGTGAATTGAGTACCAAGTGCACCCTTCGTAAAATATAAGGTAGAAACAAACACAAAATATTCAGGACTCAGTTTAGAGAGAATACTAAGAATCAGTTGTTCATCTTTCTTTTCAATTCCACATTGTTTTAACTACAACCTTAGTGATTTCAATTTAGTGAAGAAATCCTAGATTGTGTTGAAATTGCCTGGACTTAAACTAATTAGTTCATTCTCCAACATATGACCCCTCATTGAATTGTGCGTGCCAAATTGTGTTTCTAGCTTTGTCCAGATTTCATTTGGAGTATTCAAAGATTCAATGTGAAAGAAAAAATTAGGAGAAATAACAAACACAATGTTCCATATGCCTCATCACATTTGTTAAACCACTTAGGCTTATCTTCATCTTTAGCAGGTTCAGTTTCAAGTCCCATAGTTATCCTATTTGAGTAAATTGTCATGTGTGATTTCCACTCAAAGTAATTGTATGGAGTTAGGATGGGGCCATTTGTTTGATCCATGATGAAGAAATGCAAAGAAGAAATGTCGAAAAGAAGACAACCCAACCAAGACAACCCCCCTTTTCACTCAATTTAAAGAACCCCCCAAGAAAATATGATTTGTCACTTTATATTAGTGCATTTACAACTACCACCAACAAGAAATAGTAAGTGGTCTTGATTTCAATGCATTACAAAACTCTCACGAAGAGCATATGCTAAAAATACAATTTTGGCACAATAATCAAATAAATAAATAGCACCATTGCATTCTACTCAAAAAATCACTTACTTTCAAAAAATGAATCACCTCGATACGAGGTCGTATGAGAAAGTTATGATCCTCTGAAGTTCCCAAAACAAGGACTATACAATGTTACAACTGAGAATTTGTAATTTCTAAAAACTCTTTGCATCAAAATAAAAAAATGACTGCACTAGTGCATAGAGGACAAAAAAATAGCCAAATTAAAAAAAAAATCGTGAGAAACGGAGTTCGTATGAGCAAGAACAAAACATTTGAAAACTACCTTAAAATTTGCAGCTACCAACGGAGATGGGTACTGCTATAGCTTTCTGAGCTTGATTACACAAAATATTAAAACTACATGCAAAATTTGAAAGATACCTAGATGGTTTTTTTGTTCTGCAAACAAAACCCAGAAGGCATTTTTCTTGATAATGTAGAAAAGATGTTGATCTAGTGTACAAACAAGACGTCTTTAGCTACAAAAAATAACCCCAACAACAAAAAAATGACATGAAAAGGCTGACTCTATTACCTAAGACAAGCTATGGCTTGCTGGAACCTTCAATATTGATTGAAAATACCAAATATGCAAGAAGGTTGTCAGATTTGAGCTTTAAACCCCGGTTCTGCGGTTGTGTATGACGATCTCTAATTTCGGTGTAACAAAAGCCAAAGGTGACTTTCTCAAGCCTCCTAGATGCGTTGTAACAACTACAAATGTTTCCAGTATAACCAAAAATGTTGCAATCACCCAAATTTTATTAAAAACACATGTGCAAACCCCAGAGATTAAAAAAGTTTTCGTTAAACTTTTTTGATTCTCAAGATCATCCAAAGATGCGAGAGAAGAGCATAATGGGTATTTTGAAAATTGTAATAATATTTAGTAGCGACCCTTGAATATCTCAAATATGAAAACTAAAATCTACTCTTGCACATAGAACAACTTTGATACCATGTTAGAATCTGAAAAGATTATTAACCTAGAAAACTAGTGCAAAGAATACATATCTAAACTATGAAAGCAAATGATATGAAATCAAAATAGTAATGTAAAGTTAGTCTCCAAGAGACTCATGCAAATTCTAGAAGAAAAATAACATTAAGAGGATGCAAAAGAAAGCGATATGAAATATAAGCTAGGTAGCATGCTTATATAGACAAGGAAGAGGGAGGAGGTGGCAACACCAACCAATGAGGAGCAACCATCTATCAGATTAAAGATAGTAAAGTATCTTTCCAAGATAGCTAATGAATGCTCACATGTAGTAAGGTGACACCTCGCAACTAGTGACCTAATAAGACATGCTTTATTAACCTAAGCAAGATTAATAAAAGTGTACAAAAAATCCAATAATATAGGGAATAATAAATAACCCACTAGGAAATAAAAACTTACACTAACAAATCTTTTGTCTCACTAGGTGTTAAGGCTTTCTATTTCTATTCTTCAACCCATTCCATATTCTTGCATTCTTTCCATTCACCTACAACACAAAATTGATAAAAACATGCAAGCTACCTAGTCCATATAGTCCAAGTATTAGAATAAAAAATCCTAAATGAATGCCATTTATTTGACCCATTGATTGTATAAAAGTCATATCTTGAAATGATATTCTTCTCTTCAACTAGCCAGATGAAACAACTTATTGTAGAGTTTTGACTTGATCCTATAAATAAAGCTATACCACACCATTCCACAATTGCACATGCATTTTTAAATTTGTTTTTTTCCTCAAATTTGAGTTGCTCTCTGCAAAGGGATCTCTTAACACATGCATCAACACCATCATGTTCTCCTTTGTCATGTCCAACATCAAAAAAACTCCATATATGTTGGATATTAGTTTTCTTATGTGTCCAACTCAACCAATAAAATATTATAGCATTCTTGAATTGCCCTGTACAATTATTTGACCATATTAGAGGCTCTGTCATCTAAATTTCTCTCTCCCTTAAATTCTCATAAAAGGTCTTGAAGAAATACTAGACAAACTCTAATTAATATAGTTTATTATCACTCATATAGAAATGGTAGTCTCTCAAATTTTTTTGATCCTCTTCTGTACTACTAGGTGCATGCCTATAGATAATATGAACTAAAATTACTACTTGCATTGAATTATAATATTGCGCTTGGACCTCATCTTGTGGTGCAAGCCTGTAGTTCTCTACAAAGTCAACGAATGGAAGTATACTACCAATTGGAAATGTATTCTTTCATATGTGAAACTATCCATCAAGCCATCTATTATTTTGAGAGTGTTTCACATATTTAGGTACGATCTTACTCTTAAATTCATTCATAAATGCATGAACACTAACTTTTTTAGTAATTAGATCACACCGCCTTCCAACCTTTCCATCCTTCAATGGATATTCAATAATTTTAAATCTTTTTACATCAAGTAATTGTTGTCCAAAATCAGTTGAAGGATTTTCATGCAAACATTCATTTAACAATACAAGATTGCCACGTATATCACATACACCAGGAACACATGCATTGAAAAGAAAATATTGCTCATTAGGTGGGTTACAAAACAAACCTGTTATGAAATCCTTTATAATTTGAGGTGGTATATTTATACCACATTCCTGCAACACTCTATTAGTATGCATGGTAGCATGTATACATCGAAATAAATCATAATGGTAACAAAATTGAACACGAGTCTTGCAACAACATGTGTGTCTTTCCTTGTTAACCCTTACATACCAAGATTTACACTTTTCAAAAGATCTTTGACAAATGCTAATAGTTAACACCTTATCATCCAAATTTTTTTTGTACAATTTAGTTTGAGTCATGTCCAAAAGGTGTTTTGGATGTGGATCATGAATTTTTGAGCCAACTCTTAATTTAAGAACATCTCTGGCATTAGGTGATACTCTTGTATTATCATGCCAAAAATTTTCAATCAAATTTTTGACTTTAATAGTAAGATTCATATTAGACCTAAGGAGTCTACCACTATAAGTCCACAAATTGTTTACTAGATCACTTTCAAAGTTAATTCTTCTCTTTACAACTCTTGCCAAAGTTTTATGATGAATATTAAGATATCCACTTATGTTACTCATCATTGTTTTATCATAAGTTGTTTTGTTTACTAAAGTTTTTATTATTTCTCATTGTGTCACATTCATATATTTAGAATGTCTTTTCTTTCTGATTGTATCAAAGGTGCTCGCAACAAAGGATACAACTTATTTTAAAGACTCATCCTTCTTCTTGGGTTTGACATGAATGCCTAACCTGTTCATCACTTTTCACATTTTAGTCATTTTAATTAGTTGTAACATTAATTTACATTGAAACCCAAATTTATTATTATAAAATAATTGTCTAAACAATCTACTAAAATGTGTCCTAATCTATCTCCTTGAAACCAAGACATGAAGATTGTCTAGTACATCACTATTAATTTGAAAATATTCATGCATTTCATTAACACTCAAACATGTTTCTTTCTCAATTGGGGTTTCCATGCCTATATCCACATTGTTGATTTCAATTGTTGTTTGATTTTCAATTTCAGTTGGGGTTTCAGTTTCAGTTTCAATTGGTCTTTTATTTTCATTTGGGGTTTGACTTTCAATTGGTGTTTGATGTGCAAAATTTGTTATTGTATTTTCATGAAGAAAATCTAAATCATTTAAAGAGTATCCTGCTTCTACCAAATCACCAACTTCAGCATGGGAATAAACAAGGGGGTGTGAAGACATACCTGTATCCAATACTGGATTAGATGATGCACCTGAATTTTCTTGTATTGTGTTTTCTTCTTTAACCTCTACATCCATTATGGTGTCCTCGATGTTTTCCTATTCTGAAACAATTGTTGAACTTGAAGCTCTAACATTGTTCATTTTTCTTATTATTTTTCTCCTTTCTCATTGACTTTTTGCTTCCTTCTCCATGTTTGCTACAACCTCTTTAGCTTTTAGAACTTTCCTTGCATGTTTCTTTGTTGCTTTGATCCCATGTTTGCACCAAATTTTGAATTCAAATGTTTCTCAACATGTCAAATCCATAACAAGACAAGAAAAGAGAATTTTTTATGAGAATATTCCATCTGTAGACTAAGATAGTCGAATAATAATAGAATAATCATTCAATCATTGAACTTTGTCCCTATGGGCCTATGTTTTGTCATAGTAGATCTTTTATAATCGGGTGTTTGTTTCTAAATCAAGCGTCAATTTGTAAAAAATGGGTGTCCATTTTGTACTCAACAGTCAAAATGGAAACGACCACCTGTTATTTGAATTTTAAATAATAGGCACCTATTTCTTAAGACATGAGTGGAAAACACACCTTCGCCTTGGATTTTAGTTCACAATAGGCTTGGTGGAACCAAGCCTATGCCTTGACCTTCAATAACTTCGCTAAGGCTTTGTAATGCCATATTTATGCCTTGCCATAATTTTATGAAGGCCTTCCTGATCATATTTTTGACGAAAAAAAAACTCATTAGAGTTTTCACTGTCCTGATTCTAGAGATGTAAATTTCATAGTGATATGATTATTTTTACTATTTTTGCATTATTTATTAATTAAAAGTGGCACCTAAACGTAAAATAGTGAGCTTCACTAAAATTTAAATAAATTTTTTATTTTTTAGGTTTTTTGAAAAATAAATTATATGACATCAATCTACATACAATTCTCTTGAAGATTAAAAAAAGAAGTTTGAAAAAATGTGAAATTTTCATCAATTTATGATGGCTGTACACAAGAGGTTTCAAAAATGTACTTTATAGTCAATTAAAAATTAATTAAAAAAAATTTAATAAAAGAAAAAGAAAAAATATGTTCATCTATAGTTTGTGTATTAGGTATCTTTTCTCAGAAGGATTCACAAAAAATCTTTTATTTAGGAAAAAATATGGTGGTCGTACATGAGTGTGGTATGGTCTTGAAACAAACATTTTGAAAAAGTGGGTTTTAAACACACACACACACACACACACACACACACACATATATATAATGTGTATTGAAATAAATTGCATATTTGAAAAGTAGACTGCCAACACTACATTTTATTTTATTGAAGTTATCTAAGATTCAATCTCTAAGTGCCTCAAATTTTGACATCAATTGACAAGAAATTTGAAAAATAGGAAAAACACTTCCACTTTTTGCCTAAAAGTGGGACTCAACTTCTTGCAGCCAACCAGAGCTGAAGCAAACAAGGATTTTCTTAGCTAGAATCAAAGCTATTTTTGTGTGCTTCTCATTTGCATCTTTCTGCTATGGTTGGTCCATCCACTCCTATCTTGGTTGATGCTTCTGCTGAACCACAACCTATTTTCAAGCATTGCTTGAATATTTCGACCGAGGATGATTTAACGAGATGTTTGCCAAAAATTCCTCATAGTTTCATTCCTGCTGAAGATGTGAGAGTCCATCTCCAATGTAAGTTATGTTGGCACCTTCAAATTCATTCAGAGTTTCAAGGGGCCATGTTGTGATATTTGACGATGGCATGAAAATGCACCCTTGAAAATCTACATGAAAGGGCCCACTTTGAAGGCCAATATGTTTGTCTCCCTGAGAGTATCATGAAATATGGCTTCACAAACATATTTAAATCCCATTGTTGTACCCATGTGTGTATTTTCAGCCTTCCACAATCTGATTTGACAAGTTTTTGATGCACATGGTTTTAGGAATTTATACAAAACTGAATTATGCACATTTGCAAATTAATTTAAGTGGCCTACTTTAGAATCCTTTATTTTATGACCAGATGATTACCATTATAAATTAAGTGTTCCCCTATGTTGTAGACATGAAAGACAACTCCCACGTCCATTTTCAGCCCCCAATGACTTCATCTGCTAGGTTTTCCATGTCAAATCCATTTTCAATTTATTTAGATTTGCTAATTGTGTAGCGCCAAAGTTACTAAAGGGCCTACTTTGAGGGTTCTTAATAATCAATAAGTTAATGAGTAGGAAACTATAATTGCTACCCTATGTTTCTAGTATGCAAATGTTTAGGGTCCCACATCTTCATCTGATATTTCTACTAACCCCATATGAAATGCAGTTGATAGGGATTTCAAAAATTCACATTGCAGATAAAATGAAATGAGAAACTTTAGAGATTAAAATATTCACCTCATGCATCATAATGCACATATTGTAGGTATATCAATTTGTGTGCCTACTAGTTTCTAGGGTCCAGTGATAGTGTCTGACCACTTTTTCAAAGGTATTTCCAGGGGCTCCAGGCTCAGTTTGGGAACATAACAAAATAGTGGAAATTCAAATTTCAAGTGAGCTCTAGCTTTATCTTTTCGATTTAGGTGCATAATGAAGTCATCAAGAATGAATTCTAGAGGTTTGATTGTTTGAAAGTGAAAATCCTTTTTAGTTGGGCCCACATTGGGAACCCGACTTGCCTCATCAAGTCACAATATCAAGATTAAAATAAATAATATTTTATTATTTAAATTATTATGATTTAAATAATAATAATAACATATCAGGTGTGGGGATATAAAGGAACTCTAAAGTTCTCTGAATGCTCACATGGTTTGATAAATTCATACATAAGTCATTATTTAATAATGTTTTACCCATTATTAAATATGTTAGCAAATTAGCATTGTGTAGGTGGGCCCTTTGTCTTAATCCTTCTAAAAATATCCACGAAAGCTCTCCCCCCATAATCCCGCAATAAAATTGAATATATCACCACCTGGTGAGTAGATTTACAAGGTCGTTATTTCTTTACTCAAAGTAATTAAAAACCAAAGGTTTGTTTTTTAAATGTCTTCCCTCCTTCCTAACATAGAAATTCAAGCAAGAGGTGAAAATGAAGTAGAACCATAGGGTGTATACAATAGATAGAGATTTTATTACCCCACAGTATTGCACAAAATGGTGAGAATGTGAGATTAAGTGTAGATACGTGAGGTATTAAAATGAAAAAAAATTTCACACCTTGCATTCATGCGCAAGTAAAGGGTCAAAATAAAAATGCAGTGTAGAAATAAGGGGAGGAGTCTGAGGGAGGATTTTAGGGTTTTCAATGTCCTTGAAATTTTTCCCACCTGTAAAGAACTCAAAAACTTAGAACATGAGATATGGAACAGGTTAGGGGTATCCATCTAAGGCTCTGCAAAATGTGAGAAGACAAACATCGGACATCAATTATTATAAAGAGATCCAAAGAAATGGGATCTCATGATTGTCATGACTGTTGGCCATGCCAAATACAATTATTGAGCAGCTTGAGTTGGCATGGGTAAAACCATTTTATGCAGACATTACCAGTATCCCACATCTGTGCCATGGAAATATTTTTGGAATGACCTGAGAATGTCATCCTTGGCCCACACCGAGAATTCTCTGGTAGATTTTTTTGCAAACAAATCTACCACTGTTGCCTGCACTGTCTATGTCCACGCTATCATTTGCAGACAAATCTACCAGAGAATTCTTAGTGTGGGCCAAGGATGACATTCTTAGGTCATTCCAAAAATATTTCCACGACACAGACATAGGATACTAGTAATGTCTGGATAAAATGGTTTTACCCATGCCGACTCAAGCCGCTCAATTATTGTATTTGGCATGACCAACAGTCATGACAATCATGAGATCCCATTTCTTTGGATCTCTTTATAACAATTGATGTCTGATGTTTGTCTTCTCACATTTTGCAGAGCTTTAGAGCATTAAGTTGGTATTGAGCTGAGAATTAGTGGGAGTACAAAATAAGATTCAAAAAATTCTTCCTGCATCCTCCTCGCTTGCATACAAACTGTGGAAGTTTAGACAAGGCACAAAAATTGTCAGATACCTCAATGAATCTAGTCTCATGGGTAGCAATAATTAAAGGATATGTACATTATGGATTTGAGGAAAAGGGCTTAGAAAATTTTAAGTAAATACTATTGCAAGTATAAATCTAGGCCTTATGGCCTTTGCCAACATCTTCCCCACTAGTGCTAACATGGAAGAAAAAGGGGCATTAAATGTTCAAAGCTAATGTACTTGGTAGCTAGGAAAAATAAATTTCTCAACCTTTGCAATCAATTTCCCCAGCTTGTGTGTGTGCAATAAGAAGTGTGAAGATAAAAATGAGTGCTGGAAATGCTTTTTTAGGTACATCTGCAAAATGTGGAAGCACATATGGTGCTCATAAATCTGCACAAAATATATATGTTGATTGGCTTTGGAAACTTTCAAATAGATGCAGTTAGCGGGAGTAAAACCCATAATCAATAAGAAATTTCCAATGTCTTCTCTACCCGTACCATGAGTGGGTACCTTGTTTTGGCTATGGTGCACATATCAAGTCAAAGGGACCATGTTGTTGATAGTAGGATGCCAAAATTTTGTTAAGTATGCACATTGAAGGAAAGGTTTACAAAGAAGTGAGTGAAATGTGATTTATGTGTTGGGACTTTGATGAAGGTAATATATGTTTTGGTGATATGAGAGCATTGTAGTGTTGTTATTGATGGTAAAATGTTTGTTTGATGTCAAGAGATCAAATTTACCAATGGTATTGAAGGATTAAATTGTGAAGTAACTAAGTGTTTAGTCAATTGGTAAGAAGATAAGTATGTAGGATTCAAGAGACTAAATCTAGAGTTGGAGATATAGTTAAGGTGTGCGATCGTACAAACATTATCTACAGAGGTATATTTGACTAATTCTATGATCACATCACTTAGTTTGGAGATTTGATTGAGTTATTAAAGATTGAAGTGATACTGACATTTAAGATAGAGTACCGATTAATACAGTTGGTTAGATCGATGTTGTGGTCAAATGTAAGTGGTTGGTAAGAATTATTGGAGACAAGAATGCAAGATTATTGAAAAGAAGTAAGTTAAGAAATAATACTTGCTTGATTTCTAAATTTGATCCTAGATTAGTAAAATATGCACTAGAAAATGAAGATTGGATGAATGCTATGAAAGAAAAAATAGATCAAATTGAAAAGAATAATACATGGTCACTGTTACTGAGACCTAAGGATAAGAATCTAATAGGAACAAAATGGATTTTCAGAAGTAAACTCAATGAGACAAGAGATGTAATAAGGAACAAAGGTAGACTAGTCTGCAAAGGATATGCACAAGAAGAAGGAATTGACTATGGTGAGGCTTTTTCTCCTGTTGCTAGATTAGGAGTAAGTATACTACTTGCATATGCAACTTACAAAGGATTTAAAGTTCATCAAATGGATGTTAAATCTGCATTTCTGAATGGAATACTTGAAGAAGAGTCTACATTGAATAACCTGATGGATTTGTTGACAAAGACAATAAGAACATTGTTTGCAAATTGCATAAAAAATTGTATGGATTGAAGTAGGCTCCCTGAGCATGGTATGAAAGACTGCACTCTTATTTAGTTAAGATTGGATTTGAAAGGACTAGTGATAAAAACAATTTATACTTGAAATGTGATAAATTTGATGAAATTTTGATTATTGAGATATTTGTTGATGACATTATATTTGGTGGTAATGATCCAATGTCTAAGTCTTTTGCTAAGGAAATGAGAAAGGAATTGAGATGTCTATGATTTGAGAGATCAAATTCTTCATTGAAATTCAAATAAAAAAAGTTAAAGATGGGATCTACATCACTCAATCTAAGTATATCAAGGAGATCTTGAAAACATTCAATATGGAAGATTCAAAATTGGTTGGAACACCAATGGCTACTAGTTGTAAATTTTCAAAAGAAGATGATACTAAGGAGGTGAATGAAACACTTTACCGATCCATTATTAGTAAGTTACACTATGTGGTCCGCAGTAGAGCTAACATTGCACATTAAGTTGGTATTGTTGCAAGGTTCTCACCAAATCCCAAAGAAGAACATTTGTATGCACTTAAAAGGATATTCAAATATTTGAAAGGGACTGAAGATTTTAGTCTATTATACATAAGAAAATGAAATTTTGATCTTAAAGTTTATACTAATGCTGATTGGGCAGGAAATATTGATGAAAGGAAAAGCACTAGTGGTGGAGCTTTATTTGTAGGAGAAAGGCTAGTGACATGGTTAAGCAAGAAACAAAGCTATATTTATCAATCTATTGCTGAAGCTAAGTATGTAGCAATAAATATGAATTGTTCAAATATTGTATGAATCAAACAATTGCTGGAAGGTATGCATGAAGAGATTACTGATCCTATTATACAATCTATTGTGATAATACTAGTGCTATTAATATATCAAAGAATCTGGTGATGCATTATAAGACAAAGCATATATCTATTAAGTATCACTACTTGAGAGAGCAAGTACAAGATACACATTTGACATTGGAATATGTGAAATCTAAGGAGTAGATAGTTGATATCTTTATAAAACTATTACCAAAAGATTCTTTTGTGTATCTCCAAGGTAAGTTATGGGTTCTTCCCCTATACAATGTACATTAAGGAAATATGCATGCTGCATCAATTCAAGGACTCAATAGAATATCTATCTTGTGAGTTGACGCTAGTATTTCACTCTTTAGGTGAAGTCCGAAGGTGTGAAGGATGTTTATGATAGTAATGAAAAATCTATAAAATTGAGGTATATCTAAGATGTTTATGTTTCTTTGGCATTGTCATCAAAGAGGGAGATGATTTCAAAAATTTAGAAAAAGGGAGAATAGTGAAGTTAATTCAGTTTGAAGAACTAGAAGGGGAATAATAAGGATGCAAGCTAAAGGAGATGAGAGATGATTATAGAACATAGATTCAGATGATAAAGGGAGAATACTAAGATACAGATAGAGTCATTTAGAAGAATGAAGATGAATAAGTGTATGTTGATAGAAGAATAAGTTTAGATGTTAGAGGAAGAATATTAGGAAGATGAATATAGTAAGAGGTAGACAAATCAGATAAGTATGAAATAAGGTTATGTTGTTGACAAAATTAGAAAGAGAAAGACTACAGATGAAAGATAAAAAAAGATAAGTTATTACTCAGAAGGAGTTTATAATATGAATGATAGTGAAGTATACCATCATCAATTGAACACTGAATTAGTTAGTGTTTCCATCAATGCCAAAGAGGGAGATTGTTATCATTTTTTATAATGTTGATAATTATTTATCTAATGGAGCTGATGATGAAGACTAACCAAGATCAGAGCTATACATGATGTTAGTAGAATGATTAGATCAATTATAATCTTGTCATTGATGTCAATAAATTGATTTCAATTCTACATTATGTTTCCATATCATTCGGTAATGATATTAGAAGAATGAGTCAAGGAGAAGAGGAAATGAGAAGTTAAGAAGTTGTAGAACATAAATGGGAAACTAATATACATTGGACAATGATTTGATTAAGTTGGTATGATTATTTTCTACTTGAAATATGATTATGTTAAGTCGGTAAAGTATGGTGATAAGATCTGACAACTCGGTAAGAAAATTTATTATGGCTACCGAGATGGAAATGTCACTCGGTAAGGTAAAGAGAAAAATTTGGTCACTCGGTAAAGAAGAAAGGTTTAGGCATTTAGAGATGTTACCAAAATTATAAGTGAAGAACATCGAGCAAGAAAAAGGTATTAAATACAGACATAATCAACATTTAATGATTAGCTATGATGAGCTGGATGATGATGATGAGGAAAGTTAGTTACAAAAGGTCTACAATAATGAAAATTCAAGATGAAGATCTATTGGAAGATCTAAGCGGAAAAAATAAGTGGAACAAGTTACAAGAAAAGTTTAAGTTCCTAGGTGAAAAGGAAATGTGTTACCAAAATCCAGATTTGATAGATAATGATTGAATAGTCAAGATTGATTTAAAGGAAATGTAATAGAGGAGATTAAGAGGAAAAAATTGTCTATATAAAGGATGATCTTGTATGGACAATGGGATGCCAAACTCAATAGTTGAAGGGCTACCGATTATTGCAGAGGTGAAGGAACAGTGAGATTCTTAGCTAGAAAACAATGATTTGATGAAGTGTTGATGCCAATGGAAGATGAAGAACTAAAGTGAAGATTGATGAGTGCATAAGGATTTTATTGAGAAAAGATAGTTACACATCTACATGTCCTTTTTATTACCGTTACTTACTAGCATTTAGAATAGTCAAAATATCTTAACAGAGTGGACTTAACAGTCTTATTGTAAATCCTTGAGAAAGGTGACATTCCAAAAAGAGTGTTTAAATCCCCTTAACATGGCCACTCCTAATAGGATGAGATCTTAATAGATTTGAGGTTAATCCCTTAACCGAGTCACACCTAACAAAGTGGTTTTTAATCTTTAACAAGATTGGCTCTTAACTAGGTGTACTTCATGAGAGTATATTTCTTAGTGGGTGACAATTTCCATAGTGGTTTTTCCCATAACTGGGTTTCCACATTAAAACCTATTCTACACACTATTGGATCCTTTTCTTTCCACTTGCAAATTTACAATATGATTGAAAAACTAGTGTCGCTGACTCTTTAAACCCACTCCAAATCTAACAAGGAAAAGGACCAATTAACAAGGATCATAAGAGTGATCCTCCTACACTTTGAGCCTTGATGCTCAGGAAGGTACATACCTATGGATCCACTTCTTGAAATGAATCAAAAAACTTATTTGCATTACCTAGCACATATGTTACTCATTTGTTTTAAATATTATATCATTTATATATTGATTTGATGATGAAGATTTTCCCATCAAGAATAGATCAGTGTCTTATTCTCAGGCATAGAGTCATCTACAATATATATCAATAGAAAACACATTTCAAACACACCTAGAACCTAGAACAAATGCCTTACAAATTGTCCCTCTCACTCTCAGACTCAGACATCAGATTCTTGCAAAAACTATAAATTCTGTGAAGTTATCTTAAAGGATTTACCCCTTCCTTGAAAATGAACTCAAAGAAAAACTCAAAAACCTACTTTGTAAACCATACATTAATTTTTCTTTGCAACAATAACATATAAGAATTCAAGCTTAAAACAAGAAGACATACACAAATTTGAGATGAAATTCCAGTGTATTTTCATTAATGTTTTTCAATATCAATACATTGACAATAGCAGAATGCCAGAACAAAAATTGGAGATCAAAATTCTATATTCTATTCATTTACAAAATTCAAAATCCTTAACAAAAAGTTACAACAAACTATATATAACATTCACTAGCCATCTTGGAATCCTAGAAGAATCAGGATGCAACAAGCTTCAAATGGCTAGGAGAGGAAAAAGAACTAGAAGACAAAAAATAGTTACAAATCATTACAAAATAAGGAAAGGAAACTGGAGGAATATTTTCCCAATCATTTGAAATCTTTAGCAATTGGCACCTTCGTCTGCATATATTCAAGGTAGTTTCATAAGTTGTTATATGGATAGTGACTGCCTCAACTGGCTAACATACACTATCCTCTTCATGATAGCTACCTTCCCTATGCTCATTGATTAGGTGCCAGATGTCACTTAGTCCTCCTCCATTGTTTCCACATCAATGGCCTCTAGATTTTTCTTCTTGGGCTTTGTACTTTTATTCCACAATGCAACCTCCTCCTTAGTAGGCCAAGTGTACTCTTTCAAATCTGGTATTATCTTCACCTGTTTGTCCCACCTAGAATATTTTATGGCCTTGGAATCAGCTAAGAACTTTCTACAATCATTCTCCACCTTAAAAACATCATCAAGGATTTTGTTGTATCTGCTAATGTCCAAGGTGCCATCATTATTCAGGAAGGCCCCCTAGCTTGTCAATAACTGATCCATACTTGATTTCCAATCCTCAGCACTTATGGTGTCACCATCACCATTATGAATTGGAGGGAAATACTTACTGAAATAAGGTCCAAAAATTTCTATCTTGGCCCTAACCTAGCTAGCCTTACCTTTGAAAAATGCCCAAGTGGCACTGATGAGTTTGATTTTCTCTCCCACTTCTCCAATAGATTCTGGGATATTAGTCCTATGTGGCTACAACATTTCAAGTTTCTCAAAGAGTGCACCTCTATCATACCACATATTAAACAATGGCTCCAAAGTAGCCACAACATCATTCACATTCCCATTTATCCTTTGCAACATGACATATGAATTATGGACTAAGTCCATCTTTCTTTTTATTACTTCAAGTCTATGTTGCAAGATGTCTGATAGGGCATTGAGGGCCACTTTCACCTTATCCTTCTCTAATTCATCAGTTGCCACATCAGGTACCTCTTGTTAGGATTAACAAGGCAGAAATAACAATTACATGTAAATATAACCAATATCAGAAAACAATAAACCACATAGAAGAGAACACAAGACACAAAGATTTAACATGGTTCACCCAATCCCTAGGCTACATCCACCAACAACAAGTCCAATATTATTATTATCCAGTGATTAAAACTTTATTACAATCCGTAATCCCTTTACAGCTCAATTCCACCACAAGTACTAAAATCATACATAATGAAAATCCCTAACCCTAAGCCATATTATACAATATTTTGCCGCTTTAGGGTTAGAATGAGTTACAACATGTCAACCCAAAAATAGCCAAAAATATGTCGGCCTCAAAAAAATTCACCTCAGGGGTTGCACCCCTAAACCCCCGCTCTTGGGGGCTGTTTCCCCCAAACCCCTACTCGAGGCTCGGTCGGACCTCAAACCCTAGTGAGGTCAGGAGGAAAAGTGTACAATACTTTCCTGATTAGTCACCACAAGCTAACAATCTCCCACTTGGTGATTGATTAGTATCCACACTAAAAAACCTCCCACTTGGAGACTGATCCTGTAGCAAAACTGCTACCATATGAGGCTCCTATTGAATCGAACGACCCTGGACTCAACTGTTCCTTTATTTTGTTTAGTCTAGAAGACTAATTGAAGTTGAACATGAGTTCAAATTCTCCTTTGTTACTACTTTTGTGAACATATCTGCTGGATTATCATCTATAGGAATCTTTTCTAGCTTTAACTTCCCATCATCCAAAACTGACTGAATGAAATGGTACCACAACAGTATGTGTTTTGTCTTTGAGTGCAAAGCAAAATTCTTTGCAAGATGAATGGCACTTTGGCTATCTGTATGCAGAAAATTATCCTTCTGTGGATGTCCCAATTCTTCCATGAAGAATTGAAGCCATATCATCTCCTTGGCTTCCTCTGTAGTAGCAACATACTCTGCCTCTATAGTGGATAAAGCAACCACCTTTTGTAGTCGAGAAATACAACTCACTGATGTCCCACCAATAGTAAATACATAACCTGTAGTACTTCACCTACTATCTATATCTCCTACCAAATCTGAGTCAATATAGCCTTGTACAATAGTAATAGAACCCCCAAAGTGTAAACACTTACTAGATGTACCTCTCAAATATCTGAGAATCCATTTGACTACATTCTAATGCTCAATATGAGGGTTACTCATATATCGGCTAATGACTCCCACTTCGAGTGCAATATCTAGCCTAGTACATACCATAGCATACATTAAGCTCCCTATAGCTGAAGCATAAGGTACCTTAGACATTTTTGCCTCTTCTTTTGATGTCTTAGGACACATCTCCTTAGTCAATTTCAAATGAATAGGCAAAGGTGTCCTAACAGCTTTGGCATTCTCCATAGAGCAACGTTGCAACACCTTCTCAATATAATAAGCTTGAGATAGAGACAACTTCCTATTTTTCCTATCTCTACAAATTTTCATACCAAGGATTTGTTTTGCTGCCCCCAAATCCTTCATAGCAAATGAATGTGCTAACTGTTGTTTCAACCCCTTAATGTGATCCATGTTAGACCCAGCTACAAGCATATCATCAACATATAAACATAAAATAATGTAGTTTTCATCATCCAAAATCTTAAAATAAACACAATGGTCAGAATGACATCGACTATATCCATGCTCACTCATAAAAGTGTCAAATTTAATATACCATTGCCGAGGTGCTTGCTTCAAGCCATATAAAATTTTCTGCAATCTGCACACCAAATTCTCCTTACCCTTGACCTCAAATCCTTGTGGCTGGACCATATATATTTCTTCATCCAAATCACCATGAAGAAAAGCTATTTTAAAATCAAGCTACTCTAAATACAAATCTTCAATAGCCACAATACTTAAAATAGTACGAATGGAAGTCATTTTAACAACTGGAGAAAATATCTCATCAAAATCAATGCCCTTTTTCTGTGCAAATCCTTTTACAACTAACCTGTCTTTAAATCTTTTCTTACCTCCATCCTCTTCTTTTATCCTGTAAACCCATTTATTCTGTAAAGCCTTTTTACTTGCAGGTAACTTACATAAATCCCATGTTTGATTTTTCAGCAAAGAGTCCATTTCATCTGTCATTATAGACTCCCACTAAATCTTTGTATCCACCTGCACAACTTCATTATAACATTCAAGTTCACCAACATCTGTTAATAAAATAGAATACAAAGATGGAGAAAATCTTTCTAGAGGTCTACTTAGTCTTGTTGATTGTCTAACATTCATTGGGGTGTGTGGTATTTGTTTTTTCTTTTTTTGCGGAGCATAAGGAATTTCTAGAACATTATCATTTGGAATATCATCCAGCACTACATAATCATTTTCTTTCTTCTCATGCTACTGCAACAGATCTTTGTACAACACTTTCTCATTGAATATGACATCCCTGCTTCTTACAATTTTATGATTGTCAAAATCCCAAATCCTATAACCAAATTCATCAATGCCATATCCAACAAATATACATTTCTTAAATTTAGCTTCCAGCTTGGTTCTATTTTCAGAATCTATATATGCAAACACTTCACAAATGAAAGTTCTGAGAAAAGAATAACTCACCTTCTTACCTACCCATGCTTCCTCTGGAATACCACAACCCAAGGGGGTAGAGGGGCCTCTATTTATCAAATATACAATAGTATTTATAGCCTCTACCCACATGTTTAGGGGAAGCCCAACATGCAAAATCATGCTCCTAGCATGCTCCATTATTGTCCTGTTCATGCATTTAGCCACTCCATTTTCCTATGGAGTCCTTGGAACTATTTTCTGTCTACGAATACCAGTAGAGGCACAATAATCTTGAAATTCTTTACTGCAATACTCACCTCCATTATCAGATCTGAGACATTTTAATCTTTTTCCAGTCTCATTTTCAACCAAGCTTTTCCATTTCTTAAAGTTTCAAATACATCAGATTTCTGTCTAAAGAAATATATCCATACTTTCCTAGTTGCATCATCAATGAATGTAACATAATACTGAGAGCCACCATAGGAAGATACCTAAGCTGGACCCCATACATCTATATGCACAAGCTCTAATTTTTCATCTTTCTTTTCCTTCCCACTCTTTACAAAACTAACTCTCTTTTGGTTTCCATACACACAACTTTCACAGAAATCCATATTAACCCATTTCAGACCTGGTAGAACTTTCTTTGAATGAAGTAATTTCATACCTTTTTCACTCACGTGCCCAAGTCTATTGTGCCATAGCACTATTTCAGAATCTCCAGCTACTATCTCTTGTTCTACCTACTCAACTGCAACAACTGTCCTGAACATTCATTTTTCTTTGAAACAATTAAAGTAGAGGGAACAGTATGACCTGTACAAAGATATAAGGTGCCTAATTTAACACCTTTTTCTACTACTAAGGAACCTTTTGAAACCTTCCAATTTTTATCATTAAAAGTAACTGTGCAACCCTCATCAGTGAGTTGCCCTGCTGAAATTAAATTTCTACTCAGCCTTGGAACATGTCTTACCTCTTGTAGTAGCCAATGATTCCCATTGTGCAACTTAATCTTGATTTTTCATTTTCCAACAATTTGACAGGGTTCATTATCTCCCAAATAAACTATCCCAAAATCCCCTTGGACATAATCAACAAAATAACCTCTATGGGGTGTAGCATGAAATGAAGCCCCCGAATCTAACACCCATGAATCATCAACATTTTCTAAAGACAAGAGAAAATAATCCTCTTTGGATTTGTTACTTACCACATTTTCCTCCTTGTTTCCATCATGTTTGTCTCCTTGATCTTTCTTCTAAGACCAACAATCTTTCTTCTTATGTCCTGGTTTTCCATAGTACCAACATTCGCTAGGTCCTCTTGACTGAGACCTCTTTCCCTTTGACTTCCCTCATGATTTTCCATGATTTCCAGAGTTGTTTCCTCTATCTCTTGTTCTGCCTCTACTTTTTGCATTCAATATACTACTCGATGTGGATGCCCCTGAGCGTTTCCTATGAATTTTCTCACTCAATATAACACCAATAACATCATCGGACTTTAGGGTATTAGAACCAGAAATAGAATTACTAACAACCATTACCAAGCCATTCCAGCTTTCTGGCAAAGAACACAAAATCAAGAGAGCCCTAACCTCTTCATCAAAAATAATTTTAACTGAGGCTAACTGACTTGTAACTATATTAAACTCATTCAAATGATTAGTGACTAATCCATCTTCTACCATTTTCATATTAAATAAATGCTTCATAAGAAATACCTTGTTTGAAGCTAAAGGCTTTTCATACAACTTCGCTAGGGTTTCCATCAAAGTTTTAGCTGTTGTTGCTCTAGTAATATTGAATGCCACCGATTGTGCCAGGCATAAATGAATACTCCCTAGTGCCTTCCTATCCAAAATATCCCATTCTTCCTGAGACATTGTTGCCTCTTTCTTGGCTATTCCCTCTGATGGCCACCATAGATCCTTCTGATAGAGATAGTCCTCCATTTGCATCTTCCATAATTGGAAGTTCTCCCCATTAAACTTATCAACCTTCAGCCTACCCTCATCTTCCATTTCTCCCACTTAATCGAGAGACTCTTCCACCGACTCGTGAGACTTGCTTCAGAGAATAGATGAAAGAATGAATGAAATAACCTCGCTCTAATACCACTTGTTAGGATTAACAAGGCAGAAATAACAATGACATGCAAATATAACCAATAGCATAAAAAAATAAACCACATAGAAGAGAAGACAAGACATAAATATTTAACGTGGTTCACCCAATCCCTGGGCTATGTCCACCAACAACGAGTCCAATATTATTATTATCCAGTGATTACAACTTGATTACAATCTGTAATCCCTTTACAGCTCAATTTCACCACAAGTACTAAAATCATACATAATGAAAATCCCTAACCCTAAGCCATATTATACAATATTTTTCCGCTTTAGGGTTAGAATGAGTTACAACATGTTGGCCCAAAAATAGCCAAAAATATGTCAGCCTCAAAAAAAGTGTACAGTACTTTCCTGATTAGTCACCATAAGCTAACACCTCTGCCACTGGGACTTCTACAACTTTAGCTTTTGGAACAAGAGGAAGGATGGCCTTGGATGCTTCCTCAAGTTTTATTTTCATTAACTCTAGCTCATCCTCCAACATCTTTATTTTCATGAGCTTTGCCTCTCTATCCTTGGCCAATAGGATGGAGTCCTCGAACAAATTTCCATACATGTTGGAGAGTTGCACAGTCTTGGCCTCATTTAAATGGGCAAAATGGGTTACTGCCTTTGAAACCTCAAGATAATTGGTGTTTTGCACAGTCCAGATGATCTTATCTCCCTCCATTTTATCTTCAATGCTGACTAGAGAGAGCATTTTATTTCTAGGGTCAAGAGACCACATTGCCAGGGTTTGGGACCTTGGATCAAATCCACTCCCTCTTACTATCTCCCCAATTTGAGCTTCATATGACAAACCACCTTGTGGTTGTCTCCTTATTTGATCAATGATAAAAGCTGAGGTTAGGTCCCACACTGGAACTAGTAGCATCCAACTTGACTTGACTAATTGCCTAGCCTCCTCAACTTATATCTTCTCTGTGGTTGGATCATATAAGTCTAGGATTTGTAAGGCCTCACTGCTTGGTTCTACATCCCCAGTTGCCTGACTAGAAATATCTTGTTGCTTCCTCTAGATCAAGAAGCTCTTAAATTCATCACTTTTGATGAAATCCTCATAATTCATGAGATATTCTTGAAGAAGCTCTCTTTCATCTTTGCACAACAACAAGGGTAGCTCAACCTCCTCTTGTGTGTTTATCTTTTTTCCCTCTCTAATGATCTTCCTTAGGTGATGATGATAAGACCTATCACTTGGCACCAAAGTAGTTACTCCATCAATTATCTTTCTTGTACTGTGTGCTCTTGAAGATTCTCCCTCTTCAATTCTTTGCTTCTTGTGAGGGGGTTCATTTGTATCACCTACATCCTGAGCCTTAGTTCCCTATTCTTGAACTGGCTCATCAACATTCTGAGGTGGGATATCCTCCTCATATGAACTCCCATTGACAGTCTGATACTCAGAGGATGAGTATGCCTTCCCAGCTTGCATTTTAGCATCCAATTGGGAGTCCTATTGATTATACAAGATGTTATAATTTTGGATCATCTTTTCAATCTTGCCAATATAAGGTAGATCAGGGAAAAAACCACTAAAGGTAATCCCAACCCTTTTCAACTGTGCCTCCAAGTCCATCAAGTCATTGACTTTGCTCAATCTTCTTTCAATTTCTTCTTCATCTAGGATATTCTTGATAATATCCTCCATATCACAGCCCTCATGTTCTCTTATGACCCCAATGATAGGAATAAGAATCTTCCTTACATTTTTTATAAAGTCCTTAGGGTCAACATACCTATATGTTGCTGAGGCCAATTTGAAATGATTTAGCCATTGAGAAAGCTATGGTAGGGCTCTCTTTGCAATTGCAAAATTTGTTACTTTGAACATCCAGGGGGTGAAAGTCCCTTTCTTGTGTGGGGCCAGGATGTCCTTATCAGTCCAAATCAATTGCCAAAAAAACTCCAATAGAGAAATCCATGGTGGAACATACTTGGGAAGAACATGTGGAGGCTGTGGACATCTATACACTCTGATCAAAGTGAAATTCTCACCAAGGTAGAAATCTCCCCAATTGTGATCAGCTGGCCATTTGTCAACATATTCTCTAGGCCTTAGAAGCCTAAACATCTTCATTGGGAGCCTTGTGAAAGTTGTGCCCATCATGTTCAAAATGGGATTCACCATCCAATTCTAAAATGCATTGAAATCATTCTCATTTGAGGTAATATTCCAAACCCTCAACCAAAACTGAACTAGGTTTGGTTAAGTACGATTCATCTTCCTTGGTTTCAACATACCCACATCCATGTAGTCAATGTTATAAAACATGATCAAATGCATCAACAAAGAATAATGCATGAAATTGGATGGCTTACTACTATCATTGATTGACATCAGGCCCTCATGCATCCTATCGATTATATACTAGATGTAATCATAATCTGTATTAACATGGGAGTTTTGCATGTCCAAGATGATCATCAGCAAATCTGCAGGCATATTTTCCTCATCCCCATCTACCCCTAGGACTCGGCACAACTGACATAGGATAGACAAGGAGGATCCAATTAAGGATAGTCCTCACAAGCATCCAAACACCACAATGTGGAATTACACAATAAGATAATGTTTTCAATTGAATTTTCATTAACATGCCTGGCTATAAGGCCTTTTGGGTTAGGTACAATTAAAATTAGAAACAATTCTACAAGATCAAAAAAGATCTAATCCAACTCTAGCTAGTCCAGTTCTAAAACAAATTAGTGACTGATGGAAACCCTAAGGTAGATCTAAACTTGAGCTCGCAAGCCACCAAGAAATCTCCTTATCTCCAAGAAAACAACCACTAGCTCTGCTACTACAAACTATCAGAAATCATTCTGACCTTCAAGATCTCGCAGGATCCAAGTCTAACTAGATCTTATCTCCTATCTCATGTGATGTCACTAAAAAACTACCCAAGCACTCCTTAAATACTAATCTTCAGCCACAAGTCGGCTGGATGACATAATTAACTCTTAAGACAAGTCGGCTCCTACTACAAACAAATATTAAATACAACAATAGTCAGCTCTCAAAATAGCCTTACAAACATTTAATTCTCCATGTCAGCCTCTAGATGTACATAGGAGAATACAACAAAAGATACCAACAATAAATATACCAAGTCGGCCAACCAAATCTCCAAGAGCTCCAGTCAGTAAACTAGAACTACTGAGCACCAGAGAAATAACTGAGTACCAGTGAAATAATTGACCAAGCCAAGAAACACCAAGCAACATGCATCACCGAGAAAAAGTTCCTCTGAGCACAAGAAGCTCCACCTAGTTCCTTCAGCAACCGAGCTTCCTTCAATAACTAAGACCATCGGTTAAAGCTACAACCGAGTACCATAGAACCAAAACAACAAACCTCCATGCAGATTCATTGAGTACCCTAGAATGCCCCTACATCAACAACCCATAAGCAAGGTGCTTCATGTAGAAATGGAGAGCCTTAAATTCATATGGAGCTTTCATGTGGCTAGGGAGAGAAGCTATATATTTTCCAGTTCTAGGCATATGGTGAGCGACTTGGGATTTTACAAGCTCAAATTGTTTGACATACTTTTCCCTTTCCTTCCCTAAGTCAATCTCTATTAAGGAAGAGGTATATAGGTTGAAGGCTTTCATAAATGACCCCCTATTTAAGGTGAATAAGGCAGACTGGTCACTTCTCCAAATAGACTTGGAGATTGGGTCATAATTCCTATCCAACTCAACTAAAAGGTCAACATCCAAGAAGACATCAGGGACAACTAGCTTGCCCAATCCTAATTTCCAGGTGTTACACATTGGAATAGCCTTATCTTGGTTGCTATAGAAGTAATAATAAATATGGTGTTAGGATTAACAAGGCATAAATAACAATTACGTGCAAAAATAACCAATACCAGAAAAACATAAACCACACAGAAGAGAACAGAAGACACAAAGATTTAATGTGGTTCACCCAATCCTTGGGCTACGTCCACCAACAGTGAGTCCAATATTATTATTATCTATTGATTACAACCTGATTACAATCTATAATCCCTTACAGCTCAATTCCGCCACAAGTACTAAAACCATACATTATGAAATCCCTAATGCTAAGCCATATTATACAATATTTTTCTGGTTTAGAGTTAGAATGAGTTAAAACATGTCGGCCCAAAAAATAGCCAAAAATATGTCGGCCCCAAATTTTTTTTCCTCGGTGGCTACACCCCCAAATCCCTACTCTTGGGGACTACCACCCCCAAACCCCCACTCGGGGCCCGGCCCGGCCCGGCCCTGAACCCTGGTGAGGGTAGAAGGAAAAGTGTAAAGTAATTTTCTAAGCAGTCACCACAAGCCAACATATGGTACCTTGACACAGGAGTAACTAGGTCTCTACAATTAGCTAAGGAATCAGTAAAGGTATCATCACTAACCTTTTTGTTTTGTGTCGATCCTGGGAGTAACTGGATGAACTACTCTAAATAATTTGGCTTTCCCTTCTAGTCACCACCCTGCTCTTTTTCTCCTTCACTGGATGAAGCATGGCTAGCCTCTGGTTGACTCATTCTTTCCACTCTCAAGGTACTATGCTCTGCAAATTATCTCCTTGAAATTGCTACACTACAACAACTCGGCTTCACAATCGTTCTTTGAAAATTGATAAGTGTGAGTGTAGGAGCATCTTGTCTATATATCTTTGATCAATGAATGCATGGAAATCACCAGAATCACTACAAATCTTCCCTATGTCACCTCAGCATTCACTTCTATGTGAAACCAAATTTGAATATAGGCTAGCCATGAGATGAGAAGTTGATAGGCTGCAATAAGTTCTTGGAAAGAAAGAAAAAAACCAATGATTACTATTTTATTGCTTTAACCCTCGAAAATTATTAAAAACTCTCACTTGAAATTAGATTGGCTATCTCATTCAATTTTCCATCCTAGCACAATACCTTTTCCACATCAAATCCACCTTTTTCTTTATTTCTTGGTGATCTTAACCACATCTTACTTGGAGATTTAGCGACTGAAGGCATCTCATGATCTCAAAACACTTAACCTAGGTTTGATCACAAGATTCAACGACTGAACCAAACCTCTGAATCTCAAAACGCATGTCTTAACTAGAGTTACATTGTGAGAACAAGAGACCAAAGCCTTCATGTGGTTTCATAACCTTTTCCTTAATTCACATATGATCAAGAGACCCAGCGACTGAGGTGAGTCTCACAATCTCATAATATTTTTCTTAACCTTAGTTAGATTACGAGATTTGACAACCAAGACAATTCTCATATCCTCTATACCCTTTCACTAACTCATGTTTGATCTAGAGATGGAAAATTTCATACAAATTTTGAAGACATGGTAAATTTTGGCTAACACACGCTGTGAATAATTTGTGAGATTGTTTAACTGATTGATATAATTTATTTACTGTTGTCGGTAAATAGAGAATAGTGTTTCTATCGAGTAGTTACCAAGTTAATCAGAGAAAATATTTTAAGGTATTTTGTGATTAGGATTACAGATTCACCCCCCTTCTCTATAATCCAACATTCAATGCTCTTACATAGCTGTTTGTTTTCTATTAGTCTCTATATTCAACAACTTGTCATTTTTTTTTCTATTTTCCCCTCTATCTTGCATTATTAAATCACATCTCTAAAAAAATGAAGGATATTTGCACCCGCTTAGCACTTAAGTCCTACTTGGGCCTAGTGGGCCATATTCCTTTGAATGCAATAAATAATTAGTTAAGTGTTTCATTAGGGAACTACTCTAGAATCCCTTACTATTTTCTTAACCACCTTTTTTTTATCATACACCCCTATTTTACATCTAAGATATTTCACTTTTCTATATAAATCAAGATTTGGGTATGTGCAGGATCATGGGATACCAAGGTATGGCCTTAAGTGACAATGAAATATTAGAAAATCAGGGTTAGTCAATTTTATGTAAAAATTTGAACACCTTATCGACCTTATGTCAAAAAGTTGTAAGAATAGAATATGTAGGAAATTGAATTTAATTTCTAAACTACTAGCCCTTTTTTGAAAAAAGCTTAATCTAATTGTTGAAAATTTTAGATTTCAATGCAGTAGTACACAAATTTCTGGAAAAAGATAAAAAGTGTGTGTATGTCTAACCACCTTAATCACAATAAAATAATGATATTTTTTCACAAGATTCTAGATATAAGTAGTATCATGCCCGAATGTGACGCATATTTTGTGTACCTTTTTTCCAACTAAATAATTAATTATGAATTTTATGCTACAACATTTTTAGAATAAAAAAATCCCATGTCTGACCACCTTAACTAGTTCTAAACTTTACAAAATTGAATTTTTTTTTTTCTTATAGTAGACGAAGCAAAGAATATGACGCGTGTTTCAGATTTCAAAAAGGTTAAACCATTTGAAAGTTATAGTTGTTTCTCAATCAATGGGGACTTTAGAGATAACTCAATTGAAAAATAAGTAATAATTACTTACTGAACTTGAAATTTGAAAACAACTATATTGATGGAAAGATACTAATCTCTTTAAGAAACCCTTTTCATTTCATCTAATTCGGGTAAAAAAAGGTTGTCAACTACACAATCAAAGTCTAGAGATCAAAGAAAATATGGTAAACACCTTTTTGGGGTTGACCATCCACATTTGACATTCTGAAGCCAAAACCCAAGACAAAACTCGAGCCCAATCGAGTATTTGAAATAAAATTGGGTATCCGAAACCAAATTAGGTATCCAAAACCAAATCGGGTATCCAAAATGTAATTGGATACCCAATTTGGACATGTTTGAATTCAAATTTCACTTTTCCCACCAATGTCATTTGGGTTGTTTTTTCATTTGAAATTTTTATTAGTTGATTTATAGGGATTGAATATATGATTTTTTAATTTATATTTGTCCATTGGTTTATTTTAATTAATTTATTAATTAATTTTATATTTTGTTTCTAATATTTTTTAAATTAAAATATTATCTTAATAAAATTATTTAAATAATATACAAAATTAAAAAATATATGTTATTAGATATTCTATTTTAGATTATGTGATATATTATATTTAATGATATATATATAATATATTATATTTAATGATATACTCTCTCTCTCTACATATGTTAGGAGTCCTAACATATGTCCTTGGTAGCAAAGGGACATTGCTACCAATGTCATCTCTGACCTGTATATGTTTACAACCATGAGGTTTCCCTACGAGTTATACTATTTAATGTTAAATCCTTGGTAAAAAAATAAATTTACAAAATAATTGAATTAACATTAAAACCTACCCATGCTGGACTTTCTTCAAGAAATGTCAGTTGGGTCAACAACGATACAAAACCTTGGCATTGTACCTCCCTAAAACTAGGGGTTACCTACAAAATTCAAAAAGATATTTGATGCAATCATGACTTCATGTATATACTTTATAGTAAAATAAAAACAAATATATTTAGAAATATACGTACCATGGGGCCATCATTGTGAATTGAGATGCATGTGACTCTAGGATAGTGAGCTAGTGTCACAACATCATCAGATTCCACCCTCTAAAAAATAAACCATGTAAATTAAAAATGAGTACACACAAGCGACTAGTATAAATATGCATAAACAATCTAAAACACTTAACTACCTTCCCCTTGTCAATTTCTGATACCTAAACCCCCTCACATTGCTCCCTAATGGTAGTTGGTGAAACCTGCAACAATATTTAATAAGATCATAAAAATTAGAAAACACATGTATATACTAATATAAAAAAGGAAACCAATGAGTACATTAAAACATATATACCGTGGAAGAGTCAAGGCCAAATGAAATGGTCGAAAGCGTGGACCCCTCCACCTATGCTATCTCAAGTGGTTAGTCATTATAAGTAAATTCTACTAAAAATATGAAGTTTTGAAATTAAATACAGTGTGACTTGAGTTAAATGTTTAGTCTTACCATAATAGTAGGAGTCCATGACTCTACATGCCCCTCCTTGTTTCTCATGTGATGCACCTCTTCATGAGGTGCTTTAGCCCCTATAGAAACTTGTGTTGTATCATCCACCTTGAACATGTAGTCATATGCATCACTATCATTCAAGTGACCCAAGCACAAATTATTACACATAATGAAAATATGGCACACAAAAATTTGAGCTTGTGGAGGTTTTGGAAGGGCCAGAGTCATCAACACAAGGAGGCAATAATTTTGCACTTTGCCTAACTAGTAGATTTCTCAAGGTGTGAATGGATCTAATAATCTATGAGTTGGCCTTAGTAATAATATTAGGATGCTGCACTATAGGAGGGGCTGAAATATTAGGGGGGGACATATGTGAAGGATTTCACCTAGTGTGTCCATGGCCTATCTTGTGGAGTGCTTAAGCCTATGCCCTGGTTTGGTCTCAAGATCCAATAGTTAACTTTGTGATCGAGCATAAATTCAACATACAATTTTTTAATAAAGTAAAATCAGACCTCCAAATTTTTGTGGGGTGGTCTATCAAAACTATCCACCAATGGTTCCAGAAGTGGTCATGCATCGCATCATTTGTGCACTACTTAATTGACAACTTGGGATTTTTAGGGTCCACTTTTAATCCTATTTTGGGATTCAAAAAAAGGTTACATATGACAATCTTAGTTATATTTAGGCCCATAACCGCATCATAGTCAAGACTATCATCAAACTCAGCGTGCATGGAATCACACCAAAGCAATGCAACGTTATGTTGCTGTTGTCAATCAAGATTGTAGGTCTATAGCTTGATATAATATCTAGCTATGCGCTTGATATAACATCTAGCTATCCTGTTGAAACATGAAAACTCTGTTGGGTGGTGGGTTGTCCTAAAATGAGAGAAGACTCTCTAGATGAGGCCAGTTCCTAAATAGTGCTCAACTAAACCTAATTGTATATGGGGGAAAGGGATAAAGAGATATGAATGATTAAAATCTAAGTGAGGCGATACACCAATGAAATTATTGCAGCTTCAATAACTCAATAAGAAGTATCCAAAATACTTTTGATTCACAATACTCATATAAAAATGCAATGCAAAAGTGATTCCAATGAAGGATCCGATTTTTTTTTTCTTAGAAAGTGATGCCTTAGCTTCACCAAATTTTTGCAAAAGATAAAGATCACAAACATAGACCTCCAACCACAAGTATCAAGATTCACATATGCAATAAGGAATAGGGCTTAAATAAAGGATATACACAACATAAAAGCAATAAATTCACAATATTGCAACATGAACCAATGAGAAGGAATCATTGTATCTATATAACTAATGATGAAAAAACTCTGCCAAAAAGTGACCTTACAATTTTTTGTAAACAATTCTTGCAAAAAAGGCCCCTATGCAAAAATTATTAAGAAAAAGATCCTCCTAAATGAGGTGAATATACAATATATAAGGCTCAAAAACCTAACTTGGATCCATAAAATAATGCATAAAAATGCATGTCAAAACTACCCCAAACTATGAAGAAACCCATATAAAAAGTCCTTAAGTCCATGTCCAACTGATCTGAAACTCAAAGTTGACTTCAACTGAATGAAAAAATCCTTAAAATAGCCCATAACTGATGATAGAAACAATAAAAGCTTAATCTCCTCAAAATAACATGCAGTTAATTGAAATAATCTCCAATCACTAAAATTTGAACTCCTAAGTTTGCATGAAAATCACCTCGAGTCTCTAAATCCAAAACTGCCCCTTGCTTATTCTTGCATAGAAATAATCAATTTATTCATAGTGTTTTATAATTTCATCACTTTAGAATATTAATTTTACAATATAAAGTACATGCAACATATTATTATTTTATCTATTATATGATTTAATATTTATTAAATAACAATATTTAATAAATATTAAATAAAACAATACGCATGAATAGATAGCATAATATTTTTAAATTTAATTACCATTATTTATTTGTTTTAAATGATAAATGTTTATGAAAAAATTTAACATATATAAATAATGGCAATGAAACTATGAGAAGGAAAAAACACTTCTCAAAAACCTAGACTCGAAATTCATATTATGTTCAAATTTATTCAAACTAGGGATCCATTTTTTAAAAGAAAGAAAAACCCTAAGCATATTTTCATTTGGCATTTTGGTTTTTGAGGGCCGCCATGCTGCCAAGGTTTGGATATGTGGGAAATGATTTCCTCGATGGC
Source organism: Chamaecyparis obtusa (assembly GCA_027943335.1). Lineage (NCBI taxonomy): Eukaryota > Viridiplantae > Streptophyta > Pinopsida > Cupressales > Cupressaceae > Chamaecyparis > Chamaecyparis obtusa. The sequence goes on from BSBK01003603.1 coordinate 737,498, forward strand.
TCTACTACTGTTATCTTTTACAAAGAATCTTCAATATTGATAGAGGTATTTCAACATTTTTCTGTTGCATCGATTTTTATTTTACCAAAATTTTCATCTGCATTTTTATTCCATGGTTAGGACAGAACATAGAGGCTTTTTTATTCCATGGTTATGACAGAACATAGAGGCTTTTCTTTAGCTTAATAAATTGCAGTCTTGTTTATTTTCCTCATGTTTCCTTTTGCATATGCTGTGAGATCTTTGTAGCATTTCAATCTACATTTCTTTAGTTTTATGCTGCTTTCTTTCTCTAATCCGTAGTGCAATACAACTCGGATTCTCATGAAATTTAATGGGTTTTTACATTTTCTAGTTTTCTAACTCTAGTAAAAATCTTAGACAAACCCAGATCATGGATTGGGAGAAATGGAAAAAACATGACTGGTTGTCTTTATTTGTTGCACTGCTTTGAATATGCATTGGTATTTAAGTCGCCTTCATAAAACAATAGTTATCTCTTCTTCCTTTGATGTTATGAGGATTTTTCTTGTGAGAGAACCTAAATAGCCCATTTTTTGACAAAAAACATATTTTAGATTTTTTAGATTTGTCTTCATTTGCCCAGAAAAACACACATGAAAATATTGTATTTTCTGGTTTTCTACTTTTTCCTGATATTGTTGTAGCTATGATATTAATGCTTAAACTAGTGGCTGCAAAATTTCCTAGTAGTATTTTGAAGATTTCCATGGTTTGAAGATTCTCTATTTAATGAATGTTGGGCTCTTCTTTATTTTGAGACTCCTTTGGTTATATTCCATGATATAAAAGAAAGATACTTGGCTATTCAAACCCTTGTAATTTGTTTTCTCTATCATATTTCATACTGAAGCATAGGGGTTTATTTTATGCATTTTTATTTTGCTGATAAAATAAAACCCAGTGCCAAAGTATGAAGTTGTTGAACCCATATGAATAGATTTAAATTACTTTCCTTTCAATGATTAAATACTCTGTTGTTGCCATTTTTCTCTTTGCTAAATTTTGTCTGTATTAATGGCTTCATCAAACCAATGACTCCATTGGGGAGATCTGTACTGATAAGTCATTTAAAAAATGCTCATTTTTGTGTGTTGTCCCAAAGGATTTGTTGGGAGTCGACATGACTCATAATTTCTTATCTACTCAGCAGGATTTGAAATGAATTTTCATTCCATGAATAAAAATGTTGATACAGTTGACGTGATTTACCTCTATTAGGTCTTTTACAAATTTGTCTTCATGCTTTTGATATACTAGTCCTTTATAGATATGTGATAGTTGAAAAGAACTAGTTATTTTGAACACATATGATATAATCTCTTTTCTATTTTATGACTAATCATTGTAATAATTCTGATTACTGTCAAAATTTTTAATGCTTGTCACTACCATTCTTCTGTAGGAATTAGTTGAACAAAGCCAGAAACTGACCTCTTGTAGCAAAATAATTATTGTCATACTTTGATCATATTTTCAGATAATAATGACCCTTTGCATTTTCATTTGAACTAATTTCTAAATTAATACACTGATGTTTATACTCTGTTCATTTTATTTTCATATATCCATATAACATATACCTCTTTTCTAGAAAAACATAATGTAAATCATGAAACATACAAACCTCCTGTAGCAACTTAAATGATTACCAATATTGGTCCATGAACACATGTTCACATGACCTCCTATAGCAATTATGTCCTCCTATAGCAACATGGTATTATGTAGAAATATCATAGACTTCTTGTAGCAAACTCCTTCATGTAGAAATCTGAAATTATATTGAAATGTAGTTGCTTCCTGTAGAAAATTGATTTCTCCTGTAGCATCAAAAATTCATGTAGCATTATGACTGGAGTTATGTAGAAATGTTATTGATTCCTGTAGCAAGCTTCTTCCTATAGAAAATTGATATTGTATTAACATGTAACTACCTCGTGTAGAAATTATGATTCTTCCTGCAACAAACTAAAATTGTACACAAGTGTAATGGGCTGAAATGTTTCATGATAAAAGACCATGTCCTTTCAACAACTAGTCTTCATCAACATGATTAATTCAACTAGAAGGTCCCATACTTAATATGTATGCCCCCTCTATAGTCTCCTTAATTAATCTTCGCCTCTACATAACTTCAGTTGGAAAGTTTCACACATGTAGTATATGTGTGTCCCTTCAACAACCTACTTGGTCTTCATACATGAATCTACACATGAAGTAAACAACATTAGCAAAAACATAAGTTTTTCCTTTTTTTTTTCTCACCTCTTCTTGATTTCATCTTTTAATGCCTTATCTTCATAAGCACATTGTATTACATAGAGTACTGTAGAGATGTTTAGGAAAAGATCCATTGCTCAATTCTTCTTGAACTAACCCTTCTTATTTCATATTTGCAGGTCTAATCAAAGCTGGAGATGTGGGCTTGGATCTTCATCATAATTCAACTAACGGCCTCCGATTTAGGCAATGGAGGCTTTACCTCTCTCTCTCTCTTCATTATTTTCTATTTTGCAATGTGTTTATTCAGATGATGTTTTAGAAGTTGCCACAACTTGTGTGGATATGAATGCATTGTATTAAATATGTATCATTGAAATTTGAAAATCATTGTACCTTTGTAAAATAATTTTGAATAATATGGAAAAAAATACATAGTTTTGTACTTGTAAATCAGTTTTGAATAATAATGATCAAAATTCAATGTTTTTCTGCATTTGTACTTCCTTTTCTTGTACTTTGGAATTTACTTCCTACACTCAAATAATTCTAAAATATTCATGGGCATCAAATTGAAACACATAATTCAATGTATAAGAAAGTTAATAATTGAACAATTTAGTATGAGAACTAAATTGGTAACATTTTCGGTGACCTCTCAGGAGTGTTTTCCTGCTAAACAATAACAAACCAATTTACTTTGCAATCCACTTGGGCACAGAGTCATTTATCTTTGAAAATTTATAAAACTTGAAACCTTCTCAAACTGAAAACTGAAAACTAAGTCTGAAAGAAAACTCAACCAACTAGCTGAATATTGAAACTAAAACAATGTGCACTGAGCACTTGGAGAAAGAAAAATACTACAAACCAAAACCAAACAATCCAAGTGACTAAAAAGTACTCAATTTTGTTCTTGGTATATGTCACTCAGGTGAGGAATTGGGCTTTTAGCTCCATGTCTCAACTAAAGCATATCTTCCTTGGACATCATGCACTTTTCAGGACTTGGAACTAAAACAACCAAATAAGTCACCTGATGCATATTCAATGAAGTGTATGTGCAATATCTTGTGATAATTAGCCATTAATGATTGTTATGACAAGATATCATATATGTTTGATTACACGTGCATCAAGTGGCATATTTTTTGCAAACTAAACTAATAACTAACTGTGTGCAAATGCACTTATTTGCAACTTGAAAAATACCTCAAAAACAATGTTTGAGGTGTATCCCATTAACCAAGATAGATAAATCTTCTCCTTCAAGTGTAGACAACTAGAATGCATTGTGTGGCTTGCATGATGTTATGATAAATGAACCAACCCACATAGCATCAAATTTCAAATGTCTCCATGTCTTCTTTTCAATTCATCCCATTTCAAAACAATGTCTCCTTGCTGGAAATTTTTGGGAGACGCCTTTTGTCAAAAGTTCTTGTCATTTGATCTTGGTGAAGCTCAATTTTCTGCAATGCATCTCTCCTCTTCTCCTCTAATTCATTTAGTTGATCCAACCTTACAATCATAGGATCCTCATCAATCATATCAAGTTGAATAATGATATATAATGTTAGAAACTCAACTGAAATAGATAGTCTTTCCTCTTTACCATAAACCAACATGAAAGGGACATACATGTTGATCTCTTAGGTGTTATTTTATCAACCCATAATACTTATTTTAACTTCTCATGCCAAGAACGTTGATTACCTTCCAAAGTCTTCTTGATAATCTGAATTAGGTTCTTATTTATAAATTCTTGCCCATTACCTTCCAAGTAATAATTTGATGAAGTATGCAGAAACACACCTTTAGTAACAACCCATTCCACAATTTTACTTCCTATAAATACAAGTGCATTATTTGAAATAATAGAATCTGGAACACCAAATTTGCAAACTAGATTTTCATAAAAATTCAAAACAACAGCCTCAATGGCATCTTTAAGAGCAACTACTTCAGTCCATTTTGTAAAATAATCAGTGGTAGTTAATACCCACTTATGACCTATACTTGATGGTGGGTTAATGACTCCAATAAAGTCTAAACCCCATTTCATAAATGGATGGTCCACTTGGATAGGCTACAATGATAGCACTGCTAATTTTTCTTTACCTGCAAAGATTGCACATTGTTTACATTTTCTAATGCAAACATGTGCATCCTTGAACACACTTGGCCAATAATATCCTTCCTTCATTAACTTAAGAGTTGTAGCTCTTGGTGAGAAGTGACCTCCAGCTAACCCAGCTTCATGAAATTGATGTAAAACATGACCAACCTGATTTGGTCTTATACATCTTAACAAGACACTCTGCAAATCTTTAATAAATAATATATCATTCAAAAAACAATAACAAATAGATTGCAATCTGAAATACCTTCTTTTTGCCTTATCCAAACCTTCAGGACATTGTCCTGTTTGTAAGAAAGTGGTCATATCATCCACCCAATCTATTTGTTCATTAGGAATAAAAAGATGATCATTATCCAATAAAGCTAAAACAATATCAAAATCAACTTTAGGAATATTATCTCCATTTCCAGCAAGCTATTCACACAAACCTTTACCTCTTACCGGCTTAGTAACTTTGATTTCAATGTCATATTCGATTAATCCAGCCAGCCCTCTTAGTATTCATGTCTTTATTCAACAATAACTCTTTGACAGAAGGATGTGCAACCATCAACTTAATCTTATTATTTGAAAGCATATGTCTGAATTTATTCAGACTTCTAATAAATGCAAGCACATGCTTCTCTACAAAATAATAATGCAATTCATAATCCTTAAGTCCTTGACTACAAAAATGCTAATGGTTTCTCAAAACCTTCATCATTTTGCTATACTAACATAGACGGAATATTGTCAATGTTTTCATAAGCATATAATATAATTTTTTTAGAGAAATCTAGATTTAACAATGTGGGAGCAACAACTAATGCTTCTTTAATCTATTCAAAACTACGTTTTCCTTCTTTTGTCCAACTAAATATCATGTTTTTCTTAAGCATTGTTGTTAATGGCATCAATAATTCTACAATATTTGGTATAAATCTTCTCACAAAGTTAATCCTGCCTAAAAAACTTTGAAGTCCCTTTTTATGGGTAGGTAATGGCAAAACAAGAATAGTAATTACTCTTTCTAGTTCAATTGTAATTCCTTGTTTAGATACAACAAATACAAGCAATTTCCCTTCATGAACAACAAACACACATTTCTTTGGACTCAAAGAAACACCAAATTCCCTAAATCTTTTAAATATAATTCTAAGGTGTTTGAAATGATCTACTGAATTCTTTGAAAAAATAGGAATATCATCAAGATAGACAAGTACAAATTTATACATTAAACCCCTACATGCCATGTCCATTACTTTATGAGATGTTGTACCTACATTTGACAAACCAAATGGCATTTTTTGATAAGCCATAGTTCCCCATTTGGTAGTAAACACTAGTAAATTTTACCTTAAATTTTGACGAGAATTAGCCAAATTTTCTACAACAATTGGTCGAATAGGCAACTAAAACTGCCGTCGATCTTTTTTCGTCAAATTTTCTACATGGTAAATAATAGTCAAAATTTCGACCCCACAACTGGTTGAATTATTGACTGCAACAGTCCCTTGGAACTAGAAGAATAAGATGTCGATCAATTGGTGTGATGGTTGAAATTGAGACCCTTTACGACATTTTAAGACCTCTAAGATGTATTCTTAGAGGTCGTAAAGGGTCGTAAAGGGTCATAAGGGGTCCTAGGACACAACAGATGAGAAACATAAATGTAGGCATCATGGTCACAATGTTTTGGAAACACAACATAATTGAGTGGTATACCTAGACGATGCAACACAACCACTACTCCTATAGTTCTAAGTTGACACTGCGGGATCCAAAAACCAAAGATAAGGAATCTATATATGGTTTTTGGATCCACAGTGTCAGCTTAGAACTATAGGAGTAGTGGTTGTGTTGCATTTTCTAGGTATAGCATTCAATTATGTCATGTCTCCAAACAATTGGGACCATGATGCCTACATTTATGTTTCTCAGCTCTTGTGATACCTACATTTATGTTTTGTAGCTGTCATGTTTATTTTCATGTTCTTTTTGTTTGGTTTCTCTCCCTCACATCGAAAATAAGATTTTTCCCACTCCGAATCAAGAATGCACGTGCAACACAAGCAGAATATGCACGAACAATAGGTGGAGTTGAAAAAACACAACACCTTTACATTTTCACGATGGTCTATAACTTAAATACACAATTAAAGACCTCTATAAAAAATGCAACCCTGTTGTGTTTTTCAACTCCACTTGATATCCGTGCATATTCTGTGAGATTGCATATTGAACTAGGCTTCTCCTTTTGCATTTCCTGAAACCAAGAGACTATCACAGTTAACATCTAAATGGCGCATCTCATCATCACAACTAATCCACCTTAAACAATTGAATATGTTTCCTTGTATTAAATATTCATTAATCAAAATTTGAATAGAAAATGTATACCTTGAGTACTATAATTCACATTAGAATCGATGCCTCCATCGTGCTCGGCCAGTGTAGTATCAATATCCACAGGTTGCATTCCAATGTAAATAATATATTTAGATGATGATATTGCAAAAATTCCTAATTCACAGTCCATCATTTGTTCTCTGAAATACTAAATTAGGGATTTCTACAATATCCTCATCTGTATTTACAACTATTGCCTCTGTTGTTGCAGGTGCTTTTCCCCTATTTGATATTTATCTTCAGGTGTCCACACTCGTTCTATTGGTTGTTGCCAGCTTCTCTTTATTTTGAGAATATTTTAACATTCTCTGAGAAACATAATTGTAGGCATCATGGTCACATTTTTTTGGAGACAATGTAATTGAGTGGTATACCCAGATGATGGAGAGAAACTTCTGCACCTCCGGTTCCAAGTTGTTCTCCATCCCACAATGTCAACTTGGAATAGTTTCATCCCTGATGTGACCATGATGCCTACAATTATGTTTCAAGAATAGTTTAATTAACATTCTCTACTTAACAGGGCCAACCATGTGAATGTGGAAGCTCATCTGGCCCCTCCTAGGAGCCTCTTATGACCCTTTATGACATTTTAAGACCTCTAAGATGTATTCTTAGAGGTCGTAAATGGTCGTAAAGGGTCATAAGGGGTCCTGGGACACAACAACTAAGAAACATAATTGTAGGCATCATGATCACATTTTTTTGGAGACAACATAATTGAGTGGTATACTTAGATGATGAAGATTGACTTCTGCTCCTCCAGTTCCAAGTTGACAATGCGGGATCCCAAGACCATAGATAAGGAATAAATTGAGAGAGTGGAGGAGGGCCATAATGAAAAAAATAATATAGGACAAACCTCAAGTTAAATGAGGCAACTGCAAACATTTTAATAGAATTCTATACCTCAAGTTAAATGAGGCAACTGCAAACATTTTAATAGAATTCTATTAAAATGTTTGCAGTTGCCTCATTTAACTTGAGGTTTTCCCTATAGTATTTTGGTCATTATGGCCCTCCTTCACTCTCTCAATTTTTTCCTTATCTATGGTCTTTGGATCCCGCAGTGTCAAATTGGAATCAGAGGAGCAAAAGTTGCTCTGGGTATACAACTCAATTATGTTGTCTCCAAAAAATTGTGACCATGATGCCTACAATTATGTTTCTCAACTATTGTGAAATCTACATTTATGTTTCTCAGTTGTCTTGTTTATGTGTATGTTTTTTATGTGTTTGGGAAGACATCTTTCTAGCCTGAGCCTAGATCCTTTGGCAATTAGCTTATAAATAATGTAGATGATAGATGAGCAATTAGCTATCCAAGAAAAAGCCCATAAATGAACTATATGTACCCCAATTAATGTGCCATCTGTGCGTACCCAAATGATATATTTGAAACAACAAGGGTAAGGCTAAATTTACCCTTGTTGTTTCAAATATATCATTTAGGTATGCGCAGAAGGCACAGGAATTAGGGTACACACAATTCATTTACAAGATTTTTCTTGGGAAGCTAATTGCTCAGCTCTCATTTGCTTGATTTATTATCAAGCTAATTGTCGAAGGATCCAAGCCCAGGCTAGAAAGACATCTTCCCATTCTATTTAAGCCATATTCCTTGTTCTTGTCAAACTTCCTTGGTACGGTAGGCCTGCTCTCTACAGTACTCTTCTTCAGCGAGACTTCATACCATACTGTGCTCAAACTTCAGTGAGACTTCATACCATGCAGTGTCCGTAGATTACGTTCAATGCGTTATTTACACTTGTATTGGTGGGAAAACTCTTGAAAACACACAAAAGAGATTGCATTCAACCATGCTAGTTACATGACACATGTAGTTTACCTCCAACCTAAATCAGCATTAAATCATGTGATTGATAGAAGATTGGGGCTCACTTGAGCCATAAACATGAAGAATTATTCTAAAAAAATATGTAAACCATATATATGTGCACTTGAGGAAAAGAGAAGTTATGTCATATCAATATTAAAATATTAGTTACAATATGAAAATACTAAACTAACTAATTCTTGAGTTCATCTCTGCATATGGTCGCAACAAATTAAATATGCAATTACAATACAAAGAAGGCATCGTAAAAATATAATTTCAGAATTTGCCCTAGCCTGACACGTTTTGTACTCAAATCCTTCATTGCAGATAAGTGGAGATGGGCAGATAGATGCAGATGAGTTGTCATCGACCCAACTAAAGTATCCGCAGCCATTATTTCCCTGTGATACCCAATCTACATTAGTTCTTATATTATAATGAATAGTATTTACATTAGAAACTTTAAATATATACACATTAGCAACCTTTTTTCAATTAGGGCAGCACCAAAATTGTCATCCAGGGTTGTTCAATGTCCGTGAAGTCTTCAACACACACTTCCCACCACCACATTGACAGTTTGGCACATTGACAAGAGTCATCGAACCTATATCAATAATGCACCGCACCATCGTTACTACATTTATTATTTTTATATGACTATTTTTACAGTCCAAATACACCAAGGAGTACCATCAAAAATATTAACCATTTACAATAATGAAAAGTAAACCTAAATCAAATAGCTCATTTTTTTATCAGCATGTGTAGTCTGTGTGTATATGAAAAATGAAAGAAATATGAAGCTGAAATAAAATAGTGAACAAAAGAGTATTCCAAATACAGTGAATGAAATATACCATCAAAAGAAGGTGAAAAAATCTTGTCACGAAGCACAGACATAGGAAATAAAAAAGGGACAAAAGACAAGAAATAAGAAAAATCATTATGACTATAGAAAAATCATTTATAATATAATAAAAAAAAGTAACACTCTTTGTCAACAATTTCCAAAATCATTAGGACTATAAATGGATGGTTCTGATATTGCTTTTCCATTACAACAATTGAGCATTCATCATTTGGTACTTCTTGGTGTATTCCATTTAAGTTTTTCAGTTGCCGTGTTTATGTGCATGTTCTTTATGTGTTTGGCTTCTCTCCCTCGCAAGGGATACGTCGATAGGTAATTGATTTGAAAGCATAATGATTTGACAGTCTTTTTTAGGATAGGCGTAATCATCCCACCAACCTTAATTAGCAACATTGGTGTCCTATCATTGCACAAGTGCAAGACAGTAAGGATCTATTCAAGGAGGGATGAAAAAAAGGTCATTTTAACCTTGCAAGGCAAGAGGAGAGACAATCCAAAGAATTCTATGGTGACTGTCCCAAACAACAGACAAATGATGGAATTGCTAACATGTTTTCTTTTCATGTTTCTAACAAGTTTGTTGCGATCAGGCTAGTGTGGTCACAATTTAAATTGTGAGTTTCTCTTGGAATTGAATAGAAGACTTTATCTATTGTGCAAAAAAACATATGTAGGATTATTATGGTCACAAAGTAATTGTCTTAGCATCAACATTTCACTTTTAATATAACATGAAACTCAGGGATGTTGAACTATATGAAAATGATGACCTTATATTAACCATGACCATGATGTCATCATCAAATCATGTCTTATGTATTTTATAAATTATTAAAATACATACCAATGGACGAAATTCATTTCCCCCTTCAATGTGACCATGTTGCCTACAATGTTCCTCAGCTGTTTTGATTAGATATCTTCGAGTCTTTAAGCCCTTACAAATTTTTCAAGCACAATAACATTTTCCATCACCTTTTCTTTTTAAGTTAGACCATAGTCTAGCAATTGTCTCCCTATTTTTTTGTGCGTTGATATCGTTAGACATGGTCTTTCTTGGATGGAATGACTCATTGGTGGAAGAAGGATGATTTGTTTGCAACCTGTAGATACAAATCATTACTGAACAACCATTTTCTCAACTATAATTTTCTCAATGCAAAGGGACATTTATCATACCAAATCAAAGTTTAGAAATGGACGGTTCTGATGCTTTGCCATTACAATAGCAATAGAGGGTGTATAGATAGAAAAATAGTTGTAAAGAGTAGATTTAAATAAATAAAATCAGGTAAATAACTAGGGAAACTGAATAACATTGTAGGACTCCTTACCTCCATATATAGGTTGCTCTTAAGTAATGAAAACACAAAGAAACCTCTCCTAATCATATGAATACAAGCATGAATTTTTTTATTTCATTGTTAACTTGAGCACCTTATTTCAAATAGAACATTATCATAAAATCTCGTAGGCCTTAATTTTTTGTATTTTTTTAATGACATTAACATGGTAACTTTCCAAAGTTAAGCACCTCCAATAATACTCCCAAGACCATTCTTGTGGCTTACCATAATGACAACTCATTTCTTAGTTTCCTGAACTGTTAAATTGCCTCTACAAGTCCATAGTACTTCCAATATTAGTAATCTATCTAGTTGTGAGATTTTCATATTTGATCTCTTAACATATTTGCTAGAAGCCCTCATATTTCTCTCAGTAAGAATAGTTGTGGCATAGGATCCTTCAACTATTTGTGGACCCTTTGTCTTGTAAACAATGACCAATCTTTCAATCAAATGCACCTTATGTTTGATGTGTTGTGGTAACTTTCTCATTGTAGTGACGAATCTATTGTTTAAATCAACTATTGTCTCATAGATGCCCTTTTTGATAGTGGTAAGTTCATGTATAGAAAACTTGATATCGATCGGATCCCCATATTGTAATCTAAAAACACTCATAAACTCCTCCCAAGAAATAGTACTACCGTCTAGGATATTTTTGTACCATTCTTTGGCACTTTCTTTTAAGGAATTCACAAACAATTTTATCATGGCATCCTCATTGTTTGTCTCATATTCATGTGTAGTATTGATGAAATAACTTAGATGTTCTTCCCCAATTACTCCATTATTACCTTGAAACATATGAATCATTCCTTTTATTTCAACTATTGGTACAATTTTATGGACATGGTATGGCTGTCCCAGAATGACAGCATTTTGGTGAGTTAATTTGTTTGTGTAGAAGTATGAATGGATTGGATCAATGGATTGGAATGGATATGGGTAGAGTATAGAAGAGTTTAGAATGATGTTAGAGTTTCTTGTGGATGAGAAGGAAAAGCCATAGTGTGCTTAGGGTAATAGTGTGATGACTATCCCAACTAGAGAATCCCTCATATTTCTCTCAGTAAGCTGAATAGTTGTGGCATACGATCCTTCAACTATTTGTGGACCCTTTGTCTTGTAAATAATGACCAATATTTCAATCAAATGCACCTTATGTTTGACGTTTGGTGGTAAATTTCTCATTGTAGTGATGAATCTATTGTTTAAATCAACTACACATGAATATGAGACAGACAATGAGGATGCACAAACATGAATGATTCATATGTTTCAAGGTACAAAAATATCCTAGATAGACAAAGGGTCCAAAAATAGTTGAAGTATCCTATGCCACAACTATTCTTACTGAGAGAAATATGAGGGCTTCTAGTAAATATGTTAAGAGATCAGATATGAAAATCTCACAACTAGATACAGCTGCCCTAGGCAAGCCAGTTTGCATAATTGGACAAGTTGAAAGGTGCCATGAAGAACCTATAATATAAAGTTGTGATTCTCTAGTTGGGACAATCATCACACTATTTAGAAGAAATATGAATATGAAGAAATAGTACTACTATCTAGGATATTTTTGTACCATTCTTTGGCACTTTCTTTTAAGGAATTCACAAATAATTTTATCATGACATCCTCATTGTCTGTCTCATATTCATGTGTAGTATTGATGAAATAACTTAGATGTTCTTCCCCAATTACTGCATTATTACCTTGAAACATATGAATCATTCCTTTTATTTCAACTATCGGTACAGTTTTATGGACATGGTATGACTATCCCAGAATGACAACATTTTGGTGAGTTAATTTGTTTGTGTAGAAGTATGAATGGATTGGATCAATGGACTAGAATGGATATGGGTTGAGTATAGAAGAGTTTAGAATGATGTTAGAGTTTCTTGTGGATGAGAAGGCAAAGCCATAGTGTGCTTAGGGGAATAGTGTGATGACTGTCCCAATACAACTGTAATAGGACATATGGAACTTAGTCAAACATATTGAGCACTTTAAATAAAGAATACAATGGAAAACAAAGAACACTTTCAATGATGTTCCTAAAATACGGTAGCAAGAACTTTGGTATCCCAGATAACAGAAAGCCAAAAGGCCACTCCAAGAAACAACGTGTCAGTATATTATACAGGAACCTGAGAAATTAAAAAAGAATGGGAAATTATTTGACTTTAATATTGCCAATAAAACATTTAGATTTCACTTAGAGTTGGGAGAAGTGAGAAGTGAAAGGAATGTTAGTATTAGAGGAATGCTCATTTTTGACAAAGAAGATTGACTCAACTTCCATAAAGGGGACAAAGAAGAGCTGGTCTAGTATTGGAGAATGCTTGGCTCATGTTGGTCCACAAGGGTCCACAAATAGTTGAAGGATCCTATGCCACAACTATTCTTACTGAGAGAAATATGATATGAAAATCTCACAACTAGATACAGTTGCCCCAGGCAAGCCATTTTCCATAATTGGACAAATTGAAAGGTTCCATGAAGAACCTATAATATAAAGTTGTGATTCTCTAGTTGGGACAGTCATCACACTATTTAGAAGAAATATGAAGAAATAGTACTACTGTCTAGGATATTTTTGTACCATTCTTTGGCACTTTCTTTTCAGGAATTCATGAACAATTTTATCATGGCATCCTCATTGTCTGTCTCATATTCATGTGTAGTATTGATGAAATAACTTAGATGTTCTTCCCCAATTACTGCATTATTACCTTGAAACATATGAATCATTCCTTTTATTTCACCGGGGATTGTGTTTGGGTAATTAGAAATTCCAAAGAAATCCAATTCATGTCTATATATTTATGCTCCTACAGGGTGTTTGAACTTTGAAAGAAACAAACCTTTGAGCTCATATTCAAACCTGATGTCTAGGGTTTGGCACATTGCCAAACCATTGATTTCGCTACTAAGTACTAAACTGCTACTGGCAACAGTTTTATGGAACTTGATCATTGTTATGGTTCCTGTGTTGTTGTTGATTTCTATTTTATTGTTTTGTATTTTCTCTCCCTTCAATAGGATGCATTGGCTATCTATTTTATCAAGAATCTTGTATATGCTCTTGTGACCTAGCAGGCGAAACATGATATGTGCGTTTGTGTTTAAGCATGCCAAAAATTCTCTTACATGCATCCGTTAAATCTGCAAATGCCTTAAATCTGCAAATGCATTGGTTATACCAAATGTACAATGTCATGTTGCATCCTAAACAATGATATGTACATTTGTGTTTAAGCATGCCAAAAATTCTCTTACGTGCATCCCTTAAATTTGAAAATGCCTTAAATCTACAAATGCATTGGTTATACCAGATGTACAATGTCATGCTACATCCTAAACCCTAGTCACAACCTTCATAATTCTCAGTCATAGCATTTACAAACCCTAGTCAAACCATAGTCACCATTAAGAATAATCATTGATTCAATCACCTACCAGCATATTACTAACAGAGATGACAAGAAAATGACAATCCAATACGTAATGAAATATAGCAAACATGAAAGATACCTCAAACTCCACAGAAGATAAATGATGAAATGTGCTATTAACCTCAGGTGTAGGGCTCTTCATGACTTGGAATAAGCTCCTCTCCTTAGCTTAGAAATGAAAATCCTAATTCGCGCACTGCAATTGTAAAAATGAAAATGAGAATTGAAATCCTAATTCATGCGCTGCAACCGTAAAAATGAAAATGAGAATTGAAATGTTTTTTTAAAGTAATATGCCTGTGTTGGTTGAAATTTCGACCGACATGGTATTGGTGGAAATTTTGACCAACATGGGCATGGTTTTAAAAAAAAACAAATTTTTCCTTCTATACCCCGACCAACCTAAACCATTTTCATTAATGGTCGATAATTTTTGTAGAAAAATGATGTCAAATGTACTAGTGAAATGTTGTTTTATATCTATCTTCTTAACTAAAATCTGGTTATAACTAGAGAAACCATCTAGTAATAAAAATTGTTCTAAGCCTGAAACAACCTGTAAAATCTGTTCCATTGAAGGTAAAGGATGTCTATCCTTCAATGAAGCTCTATTTAAATCACATAAATGAAATTTTCCATTCTTTTTCCTAACTGGAACCAAATTTGACACCCATGAAGTATATTTTATAGGAAATATAATGCTACTCTCAATTAACTTATTCAACTCTTTAATCATGAGAGACTCTAGCTTATGATTAACTAGTCTTTGCTTTTCTCTAACTAGTTTTACACCAGGTTTTAACTTGATTGTATGTTGATCAATACCAAGATCAAACCCTTTTAAATATGAATATTCCCAAGCAATAATATCTTGAAACTCTTTTCATAAGTTGACAAAAGTATTACGTTCTTCAAGGGTACATACCTTTCCAAGATTTAACACTTTATCTTTATCAACTTCAATATCTTCATAATGTTTTTCTTTGACCTGCAAGCTGGATTTATCCTTTCTAAGCTGGTCATCAGTGTTAAGTATTGATTCTAAGGTCACATGACTTTTGGAAATTTTGTTTGACTTCAATTTAGTGATCTAGTCTTCATATTGATCATTTAACTTTTTCTTGTTGGAATCTACAAACTTAGCTTTTCTTAAGAAATTAACAATTGGCTGGTCTGATTCAAATACATGCCATTTTTCTGCATTGTTTGGAACAACTGGTCTAACAATTATTTTTACATAATTGTGCCCTTTACACTTGCTAATTTTAGTTGGAATATCATACTGTGCACCAATTGTTGCAAGTTTGTCAATAAATTTATTCTGATTTATTAGAATATATTATAGATTAAAAGCTTCAAAAATTTCAATAAGATCCTAGACTACATGCTTATAACTTTTTAGAAAACCCTTTTTTGTATCATGCATAGCTCTAACCTTATTAACAATTAATTCAAAATCTCCAAAAATTTGTAAACAACTGATACCTTTCTTTATAGCCCATTTAGGACCATGAATAAGTGATTCATATTCAACTATATTGTTAGTACAACTAAATGTGAATCTAGAAGATGCATAATATATGTCATCAGTAGGTGAAATAACCATACATCCTCCTCCTACACCTATTTTACTGCGAGAACCATCAAAAAACAACTTCCAAACATTATTAGTTTGATGTTCTAAATTTAAATCTGGATTTTTCATGATATTTTTTACAAAATCAGTAGTTTCATGAATCACATAGTTGCCCAAACTTGGTTCTTCTAGCTGAATCTCTTGAATTTTAGTGATATTTTCAGCAGCCCACTCATCTAATAATATATTTGGTACATTAGCCAATTGAGTTTGAGTCTCATGAACCACTAAAATATCCTCTTTATCAAACAAAATAGCTGTAGTTTCTTTTTCAGAATCAATAATATGATTTTCAATGCAATCTCTTGTAGCTAGTTCTGAAGGAATAGCAACTTTAATTCCATACCTAGTACAGAATAACATATGAGACCAATATGGGATAAATAACCTCCTATTTTAGTAGTAAAGTCCCTTGACAAGCAAATAGAAAAATAGGGAGGAAAATCAATGATATAAACATCCATAGGAATGGAACAACTAGGAAAAACATGTATAGTTAAATCTAAATTCCTTATAAGCCCAATAGTTTCAATAGCTATCCTATCTAATTGAACTACCCCCTTTTCGAGTGACTCATATTAAAGACCAAGATAGTCTGCAATATTTTTGGACATAACAAAAGATGAAGGACCTGAATCAATCATACAATTGTGTACAAGGTACTTCCCTATTATGAATGTTATATAAAGGGGTGGTGGTTTAACTAGGTTGGATGACTGTTGAGCTGTTTTGACATTTGTAACCATTAGCACTTTAGAAGGTTGTTGACCTAAAACATCAACACTAAGGTTAAATGATCTCAAAGATTCCTCTAACATATCCTTTTGACCTAGAAGTGCAAGCACATCCCACATAGATACATGAGCACATTTCTTCTTTAAATGCTCAACAATATTGGAATTTTGAGCACTAACCTTGTGCTTCTATTTTGGGACAGAAAGCACCTTTTTTTGTTGTGGTGGCTACAAAATTGTCTTTTGAGCTTGAAGTTTTTGTCCAAGTTGTCCCTTTGGTACATATTGTGTTATTTGTGTATTGGAGGGTCCTGGTTGATTTGTAGCAACAATTGCTTTCTGTTGTTTACCCTTGTCAGCTCACTTTTGTAACTTATCAACATGTTGTTGTTCATATGAAGCTCTTGTTTTTTATCTTTTATTTGCTGCTACTGGCCTCCATACTTGATTTGGATCAAAATTTACTGCAACAATAGATTCATCCAAATCTAAGTTCATTAATGTAGTGTCAGGATTACTTTGTGGTTGTTATTGGTCATGCTTAAAATCTCCTAGAATACTGGAGCTTGTCCTTTGAGAACATCCTATCACCTTGCTTATGAGGCATGTGGACAATCTAGCCAATAATGACCAGCATTATAGGTATTACACTTGTAATCACCTAAAAATGGACAAAGATAATTAAGTAATAAATCAAAGAAAATCAAGGACAAGATCGAGGCAATTGAATCGAATCAAACATTTAGCCAATCAAAATTAAAATCAAGTCTTATTTCAAGATAAATCAAAATTGAGAGCATTTTAATCAAGTGAAATCAAATCAATGTGCAATTAATTCTATTAATTGTATAGTTTTGAATTTAATCAAATTCAACCCATTCAAGGGGTACATGGCTATAAAAATGAATTAAAATCAATTAATAAATCCTAATTTCTCTCAACAACCAAAAGGGGAGGAAAATCAATCAACCAATAGGATTTGAGAAATGCATTCACATGGATCAAGCCAAATTCAATCTCAATCACTCAAAGTGAAATAACATCTTGTCCATTCATCTTGTCTACTTGTCCCAAGCTTTGAGGACACAATATTTAAATTTTCTTCAAAGGGTGGAACCAAAGAATCAACTCAAGCTTAATCATGATCAACACAACTACACCCCCTACCCTTGCATAAATCTATAAAAGGAAGGCTAAAATCATTCATAATTCATAACCACACATCTGAGAATTACATCTAACCTCTTGAGAATTAGAGCTAGAAAGGCAATTTAGAGTTAATTTGAGCATTTCAATTTGATTAATTGTTAGCATTTGCTTTATCATTATCATTTCTCATTCTAGGACTGTCATTAATGGTAGCTTGCTGAGAGCTTCACATTAACACTCTTAGATAGAGAGCCATAGGATGCTTAATTATGCTTTATTTGTTAAATAGAGTACTAATTATGGTTTATTTAGTTTCTATTTCATTTATTGTTCAATACTGATTCTATGAAGGTACATTTCTTTGTACACAAAATGGCACCCACCATGGGGTAGTATGCTTCACTTTTCTAAATCTCTTAGAATTTTCATATTTGCCAATTTTTTTGCATGTTTAACTCTCGGGTTTTGTAGAAAACAACACTTCTGATAGCTCAAACAACGCTTCTGCATAGTTAAACAATGCTTCTGAGCACTGTTTCGATGCTTCCATGATAAATTTGTGCACCTTTGCACTGATTAGCAGTGCTTTCGAATCCTTCTGATCTCTGTCTAAATTTCTCACAGTGCTTTTTCCCTGAATACTGAGCACTTCTACTCCGTTATTTAGTGCTTTTACTTAATTTTTACTGCCTTTGCTTAATTTTGTAGTGCTTTTACTCTCTATTTTTGTGCTTTTGAAAGTTTAAATAGCACTTCTAATCAAATTAACAACACTTTTAAATAGTTAAATAGTGCTTTTAAACATTACAACAACACTTTTGAGTAAACTACAAATTTTCATAATTTGACTATGGTAAAATGATTTTTGTGTCTTAGCAGGATGTTTGATCACAGAAAAGTGAAAAAGCTAGAGAGCAGATTTAACTAAGAAGGCAAGGCTTTAGCAAGGAAAATCAAGAAGGAGAACATTGCACATATCAAGCTGGTCCTTGAGGATTCACAACAAGAAAATTAGGTTTATGAAAATTATCTCAAAGTTGTAGAAGCATACAAAACTAAATTTGTGTCACTAAATTGGATTTTCTCACCTTAAATCAAGTTTTTCTTAAAATTTGCAAATAAGGCCTTAGATTCAATTCAATCTTTGCTTCTTCAAGTTTATTTTTGTTTCCTTCACTTTGGCTGGTTTTGTTGACTAATTTGTTGGAGGAAAAGCACATTGGAAAGGAGTGATTGCTAAGGTAAACATAAAACATGAAAATAACTCAAAAATGCCCCTAGCCTTTTTGCTAGCTACAAGGAAAGGTAAGCCTCAAACAAGTGAATTTTTCCCTTAAATTGTGGCATTTGGTGCTTGTAAGAATCTAGTAATTAAAAAATAGCTTATCTTTGTTTGGAAAGTTTAGCATTAGGCCTATGCTCTTCACTTGTTCTAGTGAATCAAAATGCCAAAGGTGTTAAACTTTTTAATTAAGAAGAAAGGTTGAGGAAATCAAGCACATAAAATAAAAAGCCCCTTGTCTGTAGAAGATAGTAGCAATACTCAATTCTCTCTAATTAGTGGGCTAGTAATTGAACCTTGTTTATTGTATTTGGGAAATTAAGAAAATGCTAGGGATATGCTCTTCACCTTTTGGTGAATCAAATTCCCAAAAACTAGTTCTTAACTCCATTTCCTTGCTTTCCATGAACATGCTAGAAGTTTAGTGGGCTCGCCTCCCGAGATTTTCCTTAAAAGGGCCGATGAGAGGGACAACCCAAAGTGGGATACACTTTCTTTTGCTGTGAAAATCCAACCCACTATAAAACAAAACACATACATCCTTAATGGGGTGTGTGACAAAAGGATACAAAATTTTTGAACTTCCTCGAGTAGTCCTCACAGATTGCGCAAAACTCTAATATACCGGTGGTGGGAAGCCTCTTAATATACTTGGAGGATGAAAGTTTAGCATCCATTTTGAACATAATACATATTAAATCCTTGATAAATTAGAAAGACCACCTTTTTAGAGCCATGTTTACGAACCAATCTTGAGCTAGGTAGGTGCTTGAAGTTTCTTTTTGTGCAAACCCATGATAACATACTTTCAAAATCAAACACTTATTGTGTAGTGGGTAAAAATAAACAAGTGTATGTGTGATTGTTGTGTTTGAAATACATAAAATGAGTGAAAGAGATATCCATTGAAAGTTCATCTTACATTTTTAATCTCTTCAATCAAAATCAACAATTATCAAATCAAGGATCAACTCGAATCAAACCCTTGTTGGATGCTGGTTTCCATGCGGTCCCAGAAACTTAGGGTATCTTTACAAGGATATAGCACTTGCATTGCAAATGAAGGCTGTGAAGTTGAATACCAAAGTCTCCTCAAAAGCCAAGATCAAGGGGATATTTTCCCAAATTTATTTGAAGAAAGACTTAACAATATGGATCAAAATTTTGCATTTTATGATCATCAACATGGAGGAAACAACCATAATACCAATAATGCCAATCATGCTCCTAAAGAAACACTTGAAGAAAAAGTTGAGAGAGAAACCCAAGACCATGAATTCCTAGAAGTTATGGAGAAATTAATAGATAGGGATAGGGAGAAATTTTTCCTAAACCTAGCCCAAGTGGGAGTAAAGCTTCCCTATGACTATGATATAGAGAAACTTAAAAAGGACCAAGAAGTAGATAGCCCCATGAATGATATGACTAGACAATTGAAAACATTCCAAGAGAAAATTGATTCCATGAAAAAGGTGGTTGAACCTAAGCCCTTTTCTATTGAAGCTTTGTGTCCTTTCCCATTGGACAAAAGCTTAGTTATGGTGCCCTTTCCTTTCAATATGATTTTTCCTAAATATGATAAGTATATGGGTAAAACAGACCCACAGGATCATCTAAGGGAGTTTTGTGCCTTAAGCATTGAGTTCATGCACAATGATACATACCTAATGAGACTCTTTCCTAGGAGCTTGGGATGTCCCACCATGGAGTGGTTCTCAAAGTTACCCCAAGGAATAAAGACTTTTGAGGAGTTAGCCTCCAAGTTTGTAACCCACTATTCCTATAACATCGAGCATGAAATCACGATGCTCAAATTGTGTGATACCAAATAGAAAGATGGAGAATCCTTCTTAGGATTCCTACAAAGGTGGAGGACCATTTTTGCAAGGTATCCACAAAGTATCCCCGAGAAAGAGAAGATGGAAATATTTACAAATAATTTGACCATAGAAATGAATTATCAATTACAACTCCAATGTCCCCTGACATTTGAAAAACTTATCAAAAATAGGATCAAGATTGAAGATGTATTGGTAAAGAGAGGAGAGATAAAATTATTTAAAGACAATAAATCCAATACCAACAACAATAATAACAATTATGTACCTAAATATGTTAACAACCAAGGGACCAACAATCACAATGATAAGCCAAATTTATGGTTAAAGAATAATAAAAAAAATCTTGTGAACGATGGAGTTGTGGAGGCTCACAACTTGAAGACAATCCCTTTTAAATTATCAAGTGGAGCTAGTTCTTTAAATAATGTAAATCGAATGAATATAGCTCCCTTTAATTCCAATAATTCCAATAACAATTCCAAAAATTCAAACAACAATGCTAATAATCCTTATAATAATGCTAATGGGAATAAGCCTAAACCCTTTTACTCCACTTATAACAAGAGAAAATTCACCTTTTTAGGTGAACCCTTGGAGAACGCATTAAGGACCTTGGTTGCTAACAAGATCATCACATTACCTGATTTAAGAGATTATGAACCTCAAGTTAAACCTAATTGGTGGAGTGATTCTCATCATTGCGAGTATCATCAAAATAGAGGTCATAAAACCAATGAATGCATGAGGTTGAAACACTTAGTGCAAGATTTAATAGATGATGGAACTATTCAAATCGAAGGGCCTCAAAACAATGAGGATCATATGGCCTTGAAGAACCCCTTTTTGAACCATGAAAAGGGTGAGTCATCTAATGCCAATCAAAATCAGAAAAAGAGGTAATGAGAAGGTGAACTTTTCTCATACCTATGACAACATGATCAATACTTTAAGTGAAGAGGACAATACCATAAATGTTATAGTAGTTAAGGAGCAATTAAGAGAAGCATCATCAAATGTTGTCACTAGGGGGAAAGCATAAAAAATCATTCTACCTACAAATGCTCCTAAAATTGTTCTACTACACATCATCAAAACAATATAACTTGGTTGATCAACTACAAAGAACTCCTGCTCAAATCTCTATTCTTGAGTTTCTCAAATTATCACCAACTCATAAGGATATCTTGGAGAAATCATTATTGGAGACCAATGTGCCTCTAAATTTGGAGGTAGAAAAGTTTCAAAATATGGTGGGACACCTCATTGCACCCCATTGCTTATCATTTTCTGAGCAAGATGACATGTCACTTAATCATCCTCAAAATTTTCCTTTGCACATAGAAGTCTTGATTCATAAGAATAGGGTGAAAAGAGTTCTTATAGATGGAGGAGATGGCTTAAATATTTGTACCCTTATCCTAGTGAAAGCCCTAGGATTTTCTGAGGAGGCTATTGACCCTAAGAAAAAGATAACTATTAAAGCCTATGATGATGAAGAAAGAGCTTCCAAAGGAGTCATAGTACTACCCATAAGAGTTGGTCCCATGCAAAAAGAGACCATTTGTCAAGTGCTAGATTTAAAGTTGACCTACAATATTTTGTTAGGAAGGCCGTGGATATATGAAATGAAGCCATTCCTTCTACTTATCACCAATGTTTAAAGTTTCCTTATCTAGGGTAGGAAATAATGGTAAGTGGGGACTTAAACACCTTCCAATATTGTAACAACATCAAGCCTATCAATGACTCTTTAGTCTCACACAATGTAGAAGTTTCTATACTTAATCAAATGGAGCAAGGGAAAAGTTCTAAAGACATCCCATTGTTGAAGGGAAAAGAAAAGATAGAAAAGGAAATTTTTATTGAAGACATACCAAAACTCACTAACCTAGCTACATTGACTAAAGGAAAAGAGAAGGTTAGTGAGGATAATATGATTGAAAAAGTGAAAGAAGACCAAACCAAAGCTATTCAAGTATACACCAAAGAGGCCCAGTATCAGAAAATGGACCAAATGATGAAGAATTTTGATGAGCAATGCAAAATCAAGCAAAAAGAAGTAGGCGAATACTCCCTATCCATGATAGACTTACTGTTATCACCTAAGTCCTATTGAAGACCCTCAAATCTACCCCATAAATATAATGATAACTTTGTAAGGGCAAGCACGTTATCCGCCATGGATGAAGAAGATAATGAGATTCTAAACTGGTTATACAAAGATGAAGAATCAAGTGCACATGTTAAACACATTCAAAATATAACCATTCCCACACATCAATATGGGAAAGGATTTCAAATCATGCAAAAGATGGGGTACAAAGGCCAACAACCTTTGGGCATGAAGAATGAATGACTCATTGAACCTATAGAAATGACATGGTGAGATAGCAAGGAGAAGACCAGATTAGGGTATCTTGAACAAGGGTACACTCAAAAACACTATCCTAAACTATATGATCAGATATTGCAATTAGAATCCCATAGTGATGAAGAATCTAATGATTGGGAATGGGATACATTATCTGATGAGTCATGCCATGATAAGGGTATTGATGTTATTCATACCTACACTTCTAGTAATGAATGAAGGTCAGCCTGCAAAAGCAAGTTCAATCACATCAAAATTGAAATCAGTTATTATTTGGATCATTCTAAGTCAATAATTTTTTTTCAAAATATCAAACCACAATCAATTTTCATGTTTCTACTTAGATAGAATGAAAAATTTATCATCACCCATCATCTGAATCTAGATCGATGATCAAATATTCACACTATGACTGACTCATACTGACATCTTACAACTCCTATAAACATCAAGTTCATTACTTTAACCTATCATCTGATCTATGACATCGAGCAAATTGCAAAGTGGACTTAGTCAATTAAAATCATTTATGGCAGGGTGAAAGTGCTATTTGAAGCTTTAAAAGCGCTAAAACACAAAAGCACTGTTTAAATGTTTAAAAGCGCTACTTCATGGATTAAAAGCACAACTTGGGGCAAAAGCACTATTCAAAATATTGAAAGCACTATTCTAATTGGCAAAAGTGAAATCAAAGGTAAAAGTAGTTTAGGGCCTAAAATTGGCATGTAAATAAGTAGTTTTAGGACACAGAAGCACTATTTAAAGTCGCAGAAACACAATTTGGAGGGTAAAAGCACTATTTAAAGATATAAAAGCGCTACTAGAAAAATAAAAAGAAAAAAAAGAGGTTTTTATCATAATAAATTCAGATTTTTTGGAATTAAATGCATAAAATGACAAAATGAAGAAGTTCAGGCACTCGTTGGAGGTCTATAGCCAGGTGGACGCTAATAGTGACAACCTCACTTGAATCTATGCTCACGGATGGGGATCAACATTGTTAAAAGTCAAAAGGAGATTAGAGCTAAAAAGTAAAAAGTAAAAGTGAAAATGAATAGTGAAAAGGAGATTTTACCCCTTTATATAGGCCTTTTTGACCTAAAAAGGGTATCTTTGATCTATAAAGGGAATATCTCACCATAATTGACCTAGTGACCTGAATTTTTCATCAAATCAGCCAAAGCTGGGGCATTTGTCATCAAACAGATATAAAACACAATATCAAAAATTAAATCAAAATTCATTATAAATTGACCTAAATCAACTTACATTGACCTAAATCAACTTACATTGACCTAAATCGTAAGAATTTTCAATCATCGATCAAATTTTATTCCATTTCTGAGGGGGCATACCATTGGATAATCAACATCAACAACATCATCATTGAATCAAGAGATTGACCATCAAATCAGAGTGCAATCTTTTATCAAAATTTTTTTTGTTAAGCAATCGAATGAGGCATCACATCAAAGTATATCATGCAAACATGTATTGCATCAAAATCTTTTATCAGATTAACCATCATATCAAGGATCAATCATTAGAATGACCATAAAAAAAAAATATCAATTGAATGAACATCATCATAATGACATCAATTTCATATCAGATATCAAGAATCGATCATCGAATAATATCAAATGAACATCAAAGATTGACCATCAGTTAAATAAGGACCTATCATCAACAAAATCAAAATGTTCTTTGAATTATCATGCTTCACATGTCAACTCAAAGAGGGGCATTTGTAATCACCTAAAAATGGACAAAGACAATTAAGTAATGAATCAAAGCAAATCAAAGAAAATCAAGGACAAGATCAAGGCAATTGAATCAAATCAAACATTTAGCCAATCAAAATTAAAATCAAGTCTTAATTCAAGATAAATAAAAATTGAGAGCATTTTAACCAAGTGAAATTAAATCAATGTGCAATTAATTATATTAATTGTATAGTTTTGAATTAAATCAAATTCAACCCATTCAAGGGGTACATGGCTAAATAAATGGATTAAAATCAATTAATAAATCCTAATTTCTCTCAACAACCAAAAGGGGAGGAAAATAAATCAACCAATAGGATTTGAGAAATGCATTCACACGGATCAAGCCAAATTCAATCTCAATCACTCAAAGTGAAATAACATCTTGTCCATTCATCTTGTTTACTTGTCCCAAGCTTTGAGGACACAATATTTAAATTTTCTTCAAAGAGTGGAACCAAAGACTCAACTCAAGCTTAATCACAATCAACACAACTACACCCCCTACCCTTGCATAAATCTATAAAAGGAAGGCTAAAATCATTCATAATTCATAACCACACATCTGAGAATTGCATCTAACCTCTTGAGAATTAGAGCTAGAAAGGAAATTTAGAGTTAATTTGAGCATTTCAATTTGATTAATTGTTAGCATTTGCTTTATCATTATCATTTCTCATTCTAGTACTGTCATTAATGGTAGCTTGCCGAGAGCTTCACATTAACACTCTTAGATAGAGAGCCATAAGATGCTTAATTGTGCTTTATTTGTTAAATAGATTACTAATTATGGTTTATTTAGTTTCTATTTAATTTATTGTTCAATACTAATTCTATGAAGGTACATTTCCTTGTACAAAACACCATTCTTCATCTTGTGCATAGTTATTCTAAGGAATAACTATCACCTCCTTGGAGTGTTATAATTATATGGATGACTAGTTCTTTGACCATAATTCCTTTGTTGTCCTTGAACTGGCCTTTGTTTATTTGAACTTGAAGCTTGACCTCCTTGTCTTTGTTGATATGGGACTTGAGGATGCCTATTGTATTGGCTTTGTTGCCTCTTCAAATTCATTATTTTATTTCCATAACTCTGCAGAGTCCTCAACATAATTTCATTTTGTTCCTTAAGCTCCAAATTTTGTTCTTTTAGCTCCCTAAAAGGTGTTGTAGCAACATACTCTTCAGCTGCAACCTATCTATTAAATGGTGAAAATCCTGGAATGGCAACAATAGTTGGTTGTATAACAGGCACCACTGGTACTAAAGGTTGAATTTATACAATAATAGGCATTGATGGCCTAGGAGCTAACATACCATCTTGTATTGACCTATTTTCAGCTTGTATGGAAATATCAAATGATACTGGTAATGTAGTTCCTCTCATAGATAGGATCTAAAATGATATATTCTTATCTAATGCCTTAAGATAAAATAGAAAATCATACTCATTGGATGGCTTAACTGCTACTGGTATCCTATTCCATGTTTTCTTGATCCTATGATAGAAATCATTAATATTCTCATTAGGTGCTCTTTTGATAGTAGTTAATTTCTCAACCAGAGATAAATGATCAGATTTGTCTTCAAACTATATATTCAACAGTTCTCCCAACTGATCCCATGTGGTAATAGAATTAACTGGTAATTACCTAAACCATTGAAGTGCTTTACCCTTAAAAGATGTTGCTAATAACTTCATAGCCACATCCTATTCGATAACTTGATGTAAACCACATAAAGAAGCTACATCTCTAATATGCTCAATAGTTGATACATGATTTTCACTCGTAAAATATGGAAAAATTTTAAGTGCGACATCAGGTGTATCATGATGAACTAGAATATTGAGAGGATTACCTTGATTGAAAGCCACAAACAGATGATTCCTAGCTTGTTGATGATCCATTTGAGGTGTTTGATTAAATACCTAAATTATAATAACTGGTTTAGGTTGAACAACTATTGGTTGTGCAACTCTAGTAGCTCGTATTAAATTTGAATTTGATGGTAATTCAAAAGAAGATGCACTTGGGGCCTCTGAACCACTGAAAAAGTCAAAATCCTTAGGTAGTTGTTTTGAAACTTCTTCAAAACTCTCAAACAATGGATTCTTGAAATATGTGACAGTTGGGTCACCTTCTTAAACAATACTCCTTCCACCTCTATTTGTTGACCTAAAACCTTTCTTAGCTATACCACCTCTTGTACTCCTTGATGGTAACTCTTGACACTGAAAATCTTCCTTATTCTGTCTTGTGATAATATTTTTCATAGGTAGTTATGATTTGGATCTGTAATTACTACAAAATTTCAAAGTCACAATATGTTGTAAAATACCTTCAAAAAGGCTAAAATACTGTTGTTCACACCAAAAATAATAATAAAACTAGTAATTCAAGGAACTGAGAAGAAGTTCGAGTCCCACCGGGCATGCCAATAATTATTGCTAATCAGGATTGCACCTATAGCTTGATATAATATCTAGCTATGTACTTGATATAACATCTAGCTATCCTATTGAAACATGGAAACTCTCTTAGGTGGAGGGTTTTCCTAAAATGAGAGAAGAATCTACAAAAAAGGTCGGTTCCTAGATAGTGCTCACCTAAAACTAATTGTTTATGGGGGAAAGGGATAAAGAGATATGAATTATTAAAGCCTAAGTGAGGTGATACACCAATGAAATTATTGTAGCTTCAATAACTCAACAAGAACCATCCAAAATACTATTGATTCACAATACTCAGACAAACATGCAATGCAAAAGTGATTCCAATGCAAGGATCCATAAATTTTTTTCTTAGAAAGGGATGCCTTAGCTTCACCAATTTTCTACAATAGATAAAGATCACAAACATGGACTTGCAACTACAAGTATCTAGATTCACATATGCAATAAGGTATAGGGCTTAAATGAAGTATATACACAACATAAAAATAATAAATTCACAATATTGCATCATGAACCAATAAGAATGAATCACTGTACCTGTATAACTAATGATGAAAAACCTCTGCTACAAAGTGACCTTACAATTTTCTCTAGAAATTCTTGCAAAAAATGTCCCCATGCAAAAATTATTGAGAAAAAGATCCTCCTAAATAATGTGAATATACAATATATAAGGCTCAAAACCCTAACTCGGATCCATAAAATAATGCATAAAAATGCATGTGAAAACTACCCCAAACTATGAAGAAATCCATAAAAATGTCCTTAAGTGCATGTCTAGCTGATTTGAAACTCAAAGCTAACTTAAATTGCATGAAAAACTCCTTAAAATAGCCCATAACTAATTATAGACACAATAAAAGCTCCATCTCCTCAAAATAACATGTAGTCAACTGAAATAATCTCCAATCACTAAAATTCAAATTCCTAAGTTTGCATTAAAATCGCCTTGAGTCTCTAAATCCAAAACCACCCCTTGCTTATTCTTGCATAAAAATAATCAATTTATTCTAAGTGTTTTATAATTTCAACACTTTAGAATATTGATTTTACAATATAAAGTACATGCAAGATATTATTATTTTATCTATTATATTATTTATTATTTATTAAATAATAATATTTAATAAATATTAAATAAAACAACATGCATGAATATATAGCATAATAATATTTAATTTAATTACCATTATTTATATGTTTTAAATGATAAATTTTTATGAAAACATTTAACATATATAAATAATGGCAATGAAACTATGAGAAGGAAAAAATACTCCTCAAAAACCTAGACCTGAAATTCATATTATGTTCAAATTTATTCAAACTAGGGATCTGTTTTTGAAAAGTAAGGCAAACCCTAAACATAATTTCATTTGGCATTTTGGTTTCTTAGGGCCTCCATGCTGCTGGGGTTTGGATATGTGGGAAATGATTTTCTCAATGGCTCTGCTACTGTTATCTTTTAAAAAGAATCTTCAATACTGATAGAGGTATTTCAACATTTTTTCGTTGCATCAATTTTTATTTTACCAAAATTTTCCTCTGCATTTTTATTCCATGGTTATGGCAGAACATAGAGGCTTTTTTGTAGCTTAATAAATTGCAATCTTGTTTATTTTCCTCTTGTTTCCTTTTGCATATGTTGTGAGATCTCTGTAGCATTTCAATCTACATTTCTTTAGTTTTATGTTGCTTCCTTTCTCTGATCTGCGACACAATACATCTCGGATTCTCATGAAATTTAATGGGTTTTTATGTATTTTCTAGTTTCTAACTCTAGTAAAAATTTCAGACAAACCTAGATCATAGATTGGGAGAAATGGAAAAAACATGTCTGGTTGTCTTTATTTGTTGCACTGCTTTGAATATGCATTGGTATTTAAGCTTCCTTCATAAAACAATAATTATTTCTTTTTCCTTTGATGTTATGATGAATTTTCTCATGAGGGAACTTAAATAGCCCCTTTCTGGACAAAACCCATATTTTGGATTTTTTTAGATTCATCCTCATTTGCCCAGAAAAATGCACACAAAAATACCATATTTTCTAGTTTTCTTCTTTTTCCTAATTTTGTTGTAGTTTTGATATTAATGCTTAAATAACTAGCTGTAAAATTTTCCAGTAGTATTTTGAAGCTTTCCATGGTTTGGAGATTCTCTATTTAATAAATGTTGGGCTCTTCTTTATTCCGTGACTCCTCTAGTTACATTACATGATATAAAAGAAAGATACTTGGCTATTCAAACCATTGTAATTTGTTTCCTTTTCCATATTTCATACTGTAGCATACAGGTTTATTTTCTGCATTTTTATTTTGCGGATAAAATGAAACCCCAATGCCAAAGTATGAAGTTGCAGAACCCATATGAATAGATTTAAATTACTTTTCATGCAATGATTAAATACTTTGTTGTTTCCATTTTTCTCTTTGCTAAATTTTTTTTGTATTAATGGCTTTATCAAACGGATGAATCCATTGGGGAAACCTATATTGACGAGTCATTTAAAAAATGCTCATTGTTGTGTGTTGTCCCAAAGGATTCATTGGGAGTCGACATGACTCATAATTTCTTATCTTCTTAGTAGGATTTGAAATGAAATTGGATTCCATGAATAAAAAATTTGATACAGTTGATGTGATTTACCTCTATCAGCTCTTTTGCAAATTTGTCTTCATTCTTTTGATAGACTAGTCCTTTACAGATATGTGACAATTGAAAAGAACTAGTTATTTTGAACACATATGATATAACCTCTTTGCTGTTTTATGACTAATCATTGTAATAATTTTGATTATTGTCAGCATTTTTAATACTTGTCAGTACCATTCTTCTGTAGCAATTAGTTGAACAAAACCAAAAACTGACCTCCTATAGAAGAATAATTACTATCATACTTTGATCATATTTGTAGATAATAATGACCCTTTGCATTTCTATTTGAACTGATTTTTGAATTACTACACTGATGTTTATGCTCTATTCATTTGATTTTCATATATCCATATAACATATACCACTTTTCCAGAAAAACAAAATGTAAATCATGAAACATAAAAACCTCCTTTTAAACCTCCTGTAATAGCTTAAATGATTACCAATACTAGTCCATGAGCATATTTTCACATGACCTCATGTAGAAATTATGTCCTCATGTAGCAACATGGTATTATGTAGAGGGTGCATATAGAAATATCATAGACTTCTTACATAGAAAAATCTTTCCGGTAGCATCAAAAATTCCTGAAGCATTATGACTAGAGTTATGCAGAAATGTTATTGATTCTTGTAGCAAAATTCTTCCTACAAAAAACTGATATTGTATTAACATGTAACTACCTCCTGTAGCAATTATGATTCTTCCTGCAACAAACTGAAATTATACACAAGTGTAATAAGCTAAAAGGTTTCATCATAAAAGACCATGTCCCTTCAACAACCAATCTTCATCAATACCATTAATTCAACTGGAAGGTCCCATACTTAATATATATGCTCCCTCTATAGTCTCCTTAATTAATCTTTGCCTCTACATAACTTTGGTTGGAAAGTTTCACACCTGTAGTAAATGTGTGTCCCTTTAAAAACCTACTTGGTCTTCATACCTAAATCTACACATGAAGATAACAACATTAGCAAAAACATAATTTTTTCCTTTTTTTTCTGTCCTCTTCTTGCTTGCATCTTTTAATGCCTTATCTGCATAAGCACATTGTATTACATAGAGTAGTGTAGAGATGTTTAGGAAAAGATCCATTGCTTAGTTCTTCTTGAACTGACCCTTCTTATTCCACATTTGTAGGTCTAATCAAAGCTAGAGATGTGGGCCCATATCTTCATCATAATTCAACTACCAGTGTCCCATTCAGGCAATGGAGGCTTTACCTCTCTCTCTTCATAATTTTCTATTTTGCAATGTGTTTATTCAGATGATGTTTTAGAAGCTACCATGACTTGTGTGGATATGAATGCATTGTATTAAATATGTATCATTGAAATTTGAACATCATTGTACCTTTGTAAAATAGTTTTGAATAATATGTCAATAAAATACACAGTTTTGCACTTTTAAATCAGCTTTGAATAATAATGATCAAAATTCAATGTTTTTCTGCATTTGTACTTCATTTTCTTGTACTTTGGAATTTACTTCCTGCACTCAAATAATTTTGAAATATTTATAGGGAGAAACTTGAAACACATAATTCAATGTATAAAAAAGTTCATAACTGAACAATTTAGTATGAAAACTAAATTGGTAACAATTTCTCTGTAAGTTTCTCCATGTTTTCAACAATGGTGTTCAAGGTGGAAAATATGGGGCACAATGTGGGGATATTGGCATATGTGTTTTGGAAGCCCCTTAGTTGGTTTAAATTTTTACTTATGAGCTCCTCTAAAGGTCGAGGGTTGAGAACTGGTTCGTCAGCAGGCGGTGGCTGATTATTTTCAAGTGGTGGTGGATTAATTTGTAGTGGTTGTGGATTCTTTTCGGGTTCATTATTTGGAAGGGGGGTTTGTAGTTGGTTTGAGTCCATGCCTGGTTACATTAAAAATAAATTTACAATTACAATCAAAATTTAAAAATGATTAACAAATTTAAACAAAACCCTACTTTTTAGAAAAAACAAATGATTTCATTAAAAAACATATAGAAAACAACAAAATATCAAAATTTATACATACCTTGATGATTTTTTCTTTAAATTGGCAAGAAGATGATCTTATACCCAATCCCAAACTGCGTACACAATACAAACCTACCATTTCGCAATGTAAAATGATAAACACTGGCCGCAGGTTTTGTTTTTTTACTGGCAAATATTGGGTATCCGATTTGTTATCAGATACCCTATTAGGCTTGTGCATCGTATTTATCTTTGTCCATGTGTACTAACACCTAGGTCTACTAAAAATTCAACACACTTTTTAGTGCATTTTTGGAAGAGTGAAAAGGAAATTTTTTCACATCGTGACTTTTTGGCATACCATGATCCTGCACATACCCATCTCTTTAAACTCTATTATGAATAAACAAAGAGATACTGATATATGAATTAAGTTTATCCTCATTTCATTAAAATCCTTCGTTCATGTATACTTTTAGAATAATTTTTTAAAGTTCACTAAATATTTTCAAATTCTTGTGAATGATTAGTAATCTTGGTTGATTTATTATAAAATGTTTTGACTATCTATTAAACTTGTAGTTATTGTTATTTGTATTCATGAGATATAAAAGGAGAGACCTCCTTAGCCTTGTGGAATTAAAAATGTAAGGGATATATATCTTCTCTCATCATTGCACCTACTCATTTATGAATCTTGACTATAAGTTCACAATCCTTACTACTTGAAAATTTCCTAGAGGTGGGAGGTAATTATAGAATGAGAATGTTAGGGATTCGTAAGAATATTAAGCAATCAATTTTTCCAACAAAAAAACTCATGATTTCCATTACTAGAATAATAAAATATTATATCCTCTATGTAGGCATCGATGTCACATTCCTCTTATAAGCAATATATTTTCCTGATAAACATTTTCAGTTTGTTCTCACCAAAGTTGGGAGATTAATTTTAAATGAAAAGAAACCCTTTTTTCCCT
Source organism: Chamaecyparis obtusa (assembly GCA_027943335.1). NCBI lineage: Eukaryota > Viridiplantae > Streptophyta > Pinopsida > Cupressales > Cupressaceae > Chamaecyparis > Chamaecyparis obtusa. The sequence goes on from BSBK01003603.1 coordinate 770,642, forward strand.
TCATGAAAGTGTAACTAAATAATTTTATAGCTCACATAAGACACTTCATGAACCTAAAACATATTGAATTAAATAATCAAGATGATGTTCCTTATAATCGATCTTCATAGAAAGCCAACCTTTAGTTATGGAGATGATGCATGAACTAGGAGGAGCTTCTTTAGAGTGTGGCATTTTTAGTTATGGAGAATATAAGAATATAATCATCAAAAGGGAAAACTATAATTCTTGATTCAAAATATAAGTAACATAAAATACCTACCAAACCGAATAACTTATTAGAAACATCACAATAATTGATACTTATAGGAGGGAGTAGAATAATATTTTCAAACTCAAAATCAACCAATTTTCTCATGATACTCATTGAATCTTAAAGATCATTTCAAATTTATCAAAAGATATTATATCAAGTTGAGAATTATAGGGTCTCATAGGGGTCATTATATGTGTGGAATGGGTAGAGGACAAGATAGAGAGACATGTAATTTTACACAAGGAGTGAAGGGGCACAATTGTGGGTTATAAGGAGATCATAGAAATACACAAGGGAAAGATCAAAAGAAGGAAATAGTGTGTTGGTGTAGTAAGAGGAGTAACATATTGAAATGTGGCTAGGATGGCTATAAAATCAAAAAATTGAAAGACACATTAATGTACATTTGACATTGGAGTGGGGGCTAAGTGCACCAAGTTGCTAGTAAAAAAAGCGGCCACATGATAAAAAAATACACACAAAATTTTACAAAATGTGTGTGGGTTATTTAAAATTCAAAACATTTAGGCTTGGAAAAATTGAGCCATGCCTAGCCTAAAAAATAACAATTAAAAAAATTATAGTTCTTCATAATCCATGTGGGTTATGAAGATCTATAAGTTTTTTAAAACCTTACCAAAAAAGAAATAAATTATCATCATTTTGTTATAATTTAAACTAATAACACTAAAATAACTTCAAGAACAATCCCAAAAACAAGAGAAATCAATAATTTGAAATCAAATGTGACAAAAAATATGAAAACCTATCTGATACTGTCATAGAAAGACATGAAAAATAGCAATGGGCCCCTAGAACAAGTTGCAATGCTATTTTTTTTGGCCATTGGGAATAATATATTTAGCTCAATGGAACATGTATGCATTTCATTGAGATAAAAAGGTTAACACTCATATTTCCTCATAACGTGTGTGGGTTCTATAAAACTAAAACTTATGCAAGCTTTTAGTTCTACATAAATTGCACGTGGGTTATATAGAACTGTTAAACAAACAAACAAACAAATATATATATATATATATATATATATATATATATATATATATATATATATATATATATATATATATATATATATATATATATATATATATATATATATATATATATATATATATATATATATATAGAGAGAGAGAGAGAGAGAGAGAGAGAGAGAGATGCATGTATACAGATATATATACATATATATCTAAATAAATAAATACACACACACACACACACATATTATATATGTAAATATATACATATGTGTAGTGTATGCTAATTTTAAAAGCATATGTTTTTTACTTCTTCATAACCTCTACGAGTTTTGTAGAAGTAAAAATTATGCTTTTAGTTCTACATAACCTACATGGGCTATGTAGAACTTGGAATGGTACTTTTGGTTTTTCAAAACCTATGTGGGTTATTTAGCACATAGGAACCTGTATGTGTTATGGCTTTGTAAGAGGGTTGGAAAATGATCATAAGGCTTTCATGCCCATTTTCCCTCCATTTTTGTCCCTTTACATGTTTTTTCATCTTCCAAGATGATTTCTCGATTCCTCATCATCAGGTTTATAAATGATCAAGTGAGTATCTCTAAAATTACCACCATAATCTCATATGTCTTAGATTTCTAATCATATACTTTTTTCTATTTTTGGACAACATTAGCATAGCAAACTTTAATTTTCTTTACTAGTGTCTTGATAGTCCTCAGAAACATATGTTTACCATTTTGTTAATAAATTTTTATCTACTTGACCAAATAAAAAACAAATTACATATTACTACTCTAAACTTGATTCTATACACTTAAAAAAAGAGAGTTTTCATTTATGATTATTTTGCTGCAAGTTATGCCGAGCACACGAACATGTGCTAGATTTTGAGGATGCGTCCACTTCAAAAAATCATTTTAAAAAATACTCAATAGAGAATTAAAAAAACAACAACTTCTAGATCTCACTCTTACCTATCATCATACCAAAGGGTTTTTTATTATATAAATCTAACTATATCTTTTATGAAGCACACACAAATAACTATGTTATGTTTTTCTAAACAAATCAAGAACAATTTTTTATGTGCGACATATTTGAACCTCTTATTCTTATCCATTTTAAAAAAAAAATAGTAGTTTAAAAACTAGATTCAGAGTACTACAATTCTTATTATTTTCACAACTCCTAATTTTGAGTGCATGACCCTAAAATTTCTCTTTAAAGTTCAAGTTAACCTAATTTCAAAAACAAAGTGGCCACATATACCCCCATTTTTGCACACCATCTTGGTGCACTTACCCAGGGTAAGAGAATGGGAAAAACTTATATAGATTTTAAGTGGGGACAGTGAAAGTGTTGAGAACCCACATAATGAGATTATATGTAAAATATCACTGACTGTAGTTCTAGGAGGAAAAGTAACCAAATACATGAGAAAAGAGCCAAAGGGGATATTTGGTGTTGTTGTGATGCCAAAGGAACATGAGGGATAAGTGACCTTATGAGAGAAGGAATTTATATACATAGAGAATCCAATATGAAAGGCATAATTTTTTGCAATAGAGTGCATGAGAACAAACTTAGAATATGCACAAGATTCCCTATCACTTGTGACATAATGGGGTATCTAGGAGTGGTACATAGATAAGGATAATCATGAAGAGTGAAGATGATTAAAGAGATAATAAATTTTTAGAGTTGGTGGTATAAGTGCATGTAGAGGAAGGCCTTATAATTCCAAGTTGAATTACAAGATATTAGAGGATTCGACCATTATGCAATGAGGAGTGGAGCGAGACAACTAGACTACATTGATAAAAGAGTCAATGTGATACGATTGAATGCATGTGAATAAAATTTTAAAAGGATTTTGGTTGTATAAGCACTAATTTGAGGTAGCCACACAAGGAGCCTATACGAGGAAAAATATGAACTACATAGTAGAAAGATGAAGAACTATCTTGAGTAGCACAAGTAGAGGGTATAATAAAGGAAAATAGGAGGTAATACTCCCTTGATATACTATATCTTCTATTTTCTATTGCATCTCTTCCCTTGGAATGACTACCTTAAATTAGTCTTTTTCCATAACCTCTTATCTTGAAAATCCCTTTCCATGAGGTGGGGATTGTGAGATAAGGGTATTAAATCTATAATAAAGGAAAGGAAACATAGTTGAAATGGTGAGGTATAGAATTTAAAAAATTGGAACAAGAAAAAGGGATTCATTACTTTTTCTACCTAGGAAGTATCAAGTAGGGGCATATTGTGTATGTAGTTAAGGTAATAAGGAAATAATGTAGGAACATAAAACACTATAAGTGCATACAAAAGGATATAAGTTTGGTGTATTGAAGGAAGAAATTGAGAAACATGGAGGAAGATAGTTCCAACACGGTGATAAGTATTGGAATTTGTCAAAATCAAAATGCACAACCTTTTAAAAGTGAAACCAAATTATAAAAACCAGTGCCTATCATTTACAATGAGAATGTAAGTAATGTACATAAAGAGCCTTTCACATATAGGAAATGTTGATGAGTGAGAAGTTAGCAAACTATGACTAATTGCCCCTCTAAACATCAGACACTTGTGAGCACACTCGATGAGTGTGTGAGAAAGTGGCTAATGTGTATGCACTAGGTGTCTCACAAAGTGAGTACACATTTCTAAACTAGATGAAGTGAGTCAAAATACTAAAAAATTGTAAGTGGATAGTAGAGAAATGTGAATGGGACTATCTCTAGGCATGCTAAATGCTAACTAGTTTGATAAAGTCACTATTTGTACCAATACACCCCACTTAAGTGAAACTTAGGGAGTGACGTATACATGATGATGAGTCTCTAATACTAAGCTATGTTAGGTACTCATACACAAATTTATTATAAAGTGGAGCAAAGAATAAAACCCAATAGGAACAAAAATCCTCTCCAAAAGAGAAATGATACAATGATAATTGTACATGTGAGAAAGATAGGTCATAGAAGGAATGATTGGTTAGAACACCCCAATGAATAATTCTATGCACAAGTATAGTTAATGTTCTTTGGATGAGAGAGAATTGAGAGACTATGCAACCCCTCATAATGTGGTACCTATTGATGCCTGAACAAAACCATAAATGAGTGCAAGATGGCTTCCCATTCCAAATGTGTAGAAAATAATATCATTGTCTCTAAAATTTTCACATGATGCAAAGACTAAGTACAGTCATACTAGTTTCCAAATCCCCAGTGCTGGAAATTGGTATGCATATTTTGTTGCAAGGAATCACTCATGCTTTCTATGAAGCATTTTTAGATTTATATGTAGCAACAAGTGATGAGATCACATTGAATGTCATAGGACTACATTGTTCGTATTCATAATGTTCAAGGTCTAGAAGTGCTCATAGAAATGACTACAAAAATACTTGAATGCATAACTTAGGACAACCTTTAAAGAGAAATACAAGTAAATAAGGTATAAAAGTATTCATGGTACTACTCATAGAAGTTCTCATAGGCACAACTCAAGTTGGCACTTTATAATTAGTTCTTTTTACAATGTATCTAGGTCCCTTGTGCATAGAATGTCAAAACATGCATTTTTGCAAAAAAACAACGCTTGATTTTGAGCTACCATTTAAAATTTTTTGACATTCAATTTCTTACTAAATGAATCATTTTTAATTACATCTACACATTAAAATATAAAAAAAGATCTCTAAGTTGAGATCCAACCTATGCTTCCAACTATTCATTAGAATCGTCACATATTATTCTTTCTAATGATTATACATTTGCCAAATTTCACCTCCGTGAACAAATATGATGACAAAATGAAAAAACCAGCCCCCTTTGTAAGCACTTTAAATGAGAATCAAATGCTAAAAGAAACATTAATTATCATGATTCTGGTGATCCCACCCATGTTCTCGAGAAGGAGGTCAAGATTATGCTTGTGGTTACTAATAAAGGAAAGGCTCTAGTGGAGGGGAAATGTAGTAAGTATGAATTTTTTAGGAAGAGGTTGGTGGGATGAAAAGGAAAATGTTAGATATGGATGATAGACTTTATAATGTTTCCCACTTTTCTCTCTAGGTCATACACAGTTATACCGCCACTCTATTCCTAGTACAGACATATACTTCCAATGGTGAATATGAAGAAGCTGACCACAAGGAACTATTCAAGTTCCTTACAAAAGATTGGGCCACAATGATACCAATGAAAGAATGCATGAAGATGAAAGACTAGAGAGGTACTCCCTTTTTTATTTTTTGCACTATAGTTAGGAGTTGCCACTTAGGCCTTGTTATTTTTTCTTCAAACTTATGCGATGCTATTTTGGTATTTTTTTAATGTCAGATTGGTATTGACCCTCGGTAGTCTATGGTTAAGACTTCTATTACTGTGATGTTTACTGTGATGGACACTAGTAGTAATTTGGTTATTTTGATAATAGCTACTATTATAGATTTTATAGCTATGCTCAATGCTAATGATAGGTTTGTTAGTTTTTAGAGAAGGTTAATATTATGGGTCCTAATACTCTTTTGCTACATGTTTTTTTTTTTATATGGAAAAGTTAGGGTGTCCAATTTTGTAATTCCTTGTGTTGTAAATGTGATGTTGATGTAAGTATACTATTTTTTCCCTCTGGGCTTGTCTGTAAAGGAGTAACAATACCATTATTTTCTTCTTTTTAATATAAAAAAATATTAATTATCATATATACAATAAGTATAGCTCATGAAAGGATGACATAAGGTTATCTTTTAATAAGATAATTGTCTACAAGGATATCATTTAATATTGGTGGTCTTTACACCAAGTATAAAATTTTGACCTAATCTATAGGGTGCTTGAACCAGGAACTTGGAGTTTGACCAATTATTTTTCTCAAGATCTAACCTTGACCAATTATTTAATTCATTGGGAGAGCCATTTGGTTTAATGGAGATCCAAAAGGAAAATCTGACGAAGCCAACAATTTAGGCTCGACGTGTGAACCCATTTGAGAGCCTATGATGATTGACAAATTCACCCAACATATGGAAGAAAACACGCAAAATATAAAATGAGATAATTTCTTGCAGATCTATGGCAACTGAGTCTTTTGTTAAGTGGGGAGGGCACATGGATGATACAATCCCAAGTCTTAAGAAGAGGTTGTGATAGATTTGGGAGACTCTTAGGTCATGCATGAACTAGATGAATGAAATTTCTCAATTAGACAACAAAAATAATTAAAAGAAAAAAAAATTATATTAAATTTGTTGTCATACATTGTAACTTGGTGCTATTAGTGATTGTAATTTGGTGCACTTGTTAATGGTGGAGAATTTGTACTTTTGAAAAAGAGTGCACCAAATTTAATAGGGACAATGTAATAAGACACCCTTTTTACAAAGATGCACTGGTCTGTGATGTGGAGGGCATACAAAGAAAACTTTTTGGTAGAGTGATTTTGATGCCAAAAATATACTAAGTCATTGAAGATAACAACAATTAAAGTTGGGTACTATTCAGGAGGTCACTTGGGTGAAGTCATTGTATTTCTCTTTTTTTTTTTTGTCAAAAAAAGAGTATTTCTTTATTTCTCCAACCTTCTATACTTAATAGCGATGATGATCCATGTAATTTTCTAAGAGAGCTATGTGTGGAGTCATTTATATGTAACAAGGAAAGTGAAAGAATGACTCTGATACCATGTTGGAATTCACCAAAATCATAATGTATAAAAAATTTCTACAAGTGAGACTAAATTAACACAAATAGAAATATATATCATTTACAATTAGAGTGTAAGTAATGTACATAAAGAGCCTTGCATATATAAACAAGGTAGATGAGTGAAAATATGGAAAACTATGACCAACTACCCCTCTAAACATAGCTACCACAATAGATAGTTTAGGTAGTACTACCAAAATATATAGTTTAGGTAGTACAAAGAAAAAGGAAATGGATTAGATGTTTATAGGATAAACACAAATTATAGAATTTTAAAATCCCAAAGGTCCAACTATAGCAATTGAATGAAGATGATGGAAAAGAAGAGGCTAGAGAGATAACTAAGAGACTCAAAAAGAAAAGAAGAAGAAGAAAATATATCTGGAAGTCCAATTAGGTTAGTGTTAGAATAATTGACAAAGGAATATCATCACAAGTGAGCCATGAGAATGTTATGGTGCCATTAAGATGGTGATAAATAGAACAACTGAGCTACCAAAAAGGGTAGGGACAACTCAAAACTAAGCCTAAAAGCACAAATATGGAGAAGGAGGGTATGCATAGAGGTGTTAAAGGAAGGTTATAGAGTTAGACCATGAGAATGATAATGTAGTATGGTAAAGTGTGAGGAAAAAGGCCACCTGCATGTGGACCATAATTTTTGATAAACTACAATTGATTGAATATCTTGAAGGAAAGTTTGACAATGGAATGGATAATTCAAAGATAATGATTGATGATCATCGAGCTACTAAAGTGTATGTAACACATTAAATTAGTTAATTTATTTCCATTGATGTCAACTAGTTTTGACTATACTTATCATGATGGTTACAAACATCTTAAGAAGGAAAAATGGTAGAGGAATGAGATATCTACATGAAGATGAGATGGATGAGAAAGATATGGATATGGTATACATTGGGTAACTTATTGATGAGTCTATGGAATTATGTTGATGACTTGATTTTATTACATGATTCTATTATGTATTGAAGATCAAGACTGAACCAGTTTATGTGGTCGATAAATGAAGATTTCAGTATACACCAAGCAAGTGTAGTGTATACTGAGTATAGTATTAACCGAGCTAGTTATCACCGACACATTATGGTATTGATTGAGTGAAATAAATAAATGGAGTTTGTGATAGCCAAATAAAGGTGACGAGCTGGATAATTATTTATTATTATGAGGTAAATGACAATGTTTGTTATGATGATCAAATGACTAACAAAATTTGAAGATAATCAGATGAAGGAGAATGAAACGTGTTATTGACATAACTGCCAAGGATGGTTAAAGAGGAAAAACCTATGGGAGGCAAAATCTATGGATGGAAATAAAATGGTTTATGATGTCTATGTAAGGAGACATGAGATTCATTGTTGAGTCTGGATGCTACAGGAGAATTCATGTGAAAAAGATTGATTTCATGCAACACTGATCAAACTAGTTGAAGGCAGAACCGAGCAAATCCGCAGACAACACCGAGTGATAGAGAAAGTAATTACCTAGAAAAATAGAGTTGGAGGAAACAAAGATGTTGAATTGAATATTGATCAGAGGTATTTTTGAGCTTAGCATAGATCTAAAAATCTGCAAATCAAGTTGTATTTGAATTAGATCATTACTGTATCAGTTTAACTATTGTTACAGATAAATCTCTTAACCGAGTGGGACTTAACAGTCTTTATATTTCAATATGACATTCAATGAATGTTGATTGTTTTCTTGTTGACCCCATAGTGAATGTTTTGTCAAGGGAGAATTATTAGTGATAAATCCTCTAACCGGGTCACACCTCATAGTGTGTTTTGTAACCTTTAACAAGGTTAGCTCCTAACTGAGCTCACTTTAGAAGAGTGAATTATTTTGGGTTACCGATCCCATGTGGTTTTCCCCTAATAGGGTTTCCACGTTAAAAATATATGTGTTATATGTGTATGGATGTGTTGAATTGTTATTCTACTTTACAAATTACTATAATTGGATAGATCGGTAAACACAATATTTAATTTACTGGTAATCGGTATATGAAGAGAAATGCACAGTTGATATTTTACTGAGTTGATTATTTGATTTGAAAATATTGTTATATACATCTGGGAGTATTTGGGACTATAGGATAACTTTACTTAACTTATTCACCCCCCCTGTCAATTATCTAACAATTGGTACCAGAGCGTAGAGTGTTTGGAAGAAAAGTTTGAATATCTTAAGCTAAAGATCACAAGATGTATAAGAGAGAGGTGCCAAAGCTAAACAAAGACAAATTCTCGACATGAAAAAACAAAATGAGATTGTATCTATCAGGAAATGGAGAATCTGTAATATACTACTTTGATAACAAATTCATCTTACCTACTGGACCTTTGACTATTGATCAAATGAGAGAAAGACATGAACACAATACTACAATGATAGAGCTTGCTGCTTCCTTTTCAAATAATGAATTTGAAGATGTTAAGATATGTACTTCTTCTAAATAGATATGGGACAAGCTTACACTAGTTCACGAAGGAGATGTGAATGTGCTAAGGGCTAAAGCTGAATGTCTTAGAGGAAAGTTTGATGACATAAAAATGAAAAGAGAGAACATATCATAGTACAACAACCAAGTCAGGGAGATCGTGAATGATATCGAAGGAGCAAGAGGTATTATTGAATAAGACACTATTGTAAGTAACATTCTCAAAACATTGTTACATGATTATGCGATTAGAGTTTCTGCAATTCATGAGATGAGATCATCTCTGGGTAATCATATTACACTTGATAGTCTAATCGGTAGACCGATTGCATATGAGTTGAATAAATTTGATAATAGTGATGTTCCTACTAGTGAGTATGTATTTATGTCATCTCTGAATATTGGTAAATCAAGTAGTAAACACATGATAAGAAATGAGAGTGATAGTGAAAGTGATGAGGATGAACTTGATGAGCTTGAAGCATTAATGGCTAGAAGAATGGAGAAAGGTAAATAAAGATATAGAGGAATATTACCTTTGGTATGCTTTAACTATAAAGAGATTGGCCATATTGTAGTTAGATGTCCTAATAGGAAAGAACATGAGAAAGAAAATGAAAGATCTAGTGAAAGGAAATCTAACAAAAGAGATAAATGAGAACACATAGGAAACCAACAGTATGAGAGAAGAAGTAACCGAGATTACAAAGAAAAAGGCAAGTTACCTTGTTGAAGATGATGATGACGACACCGGAACTGATGATGATGATGACACCGGAACTGACACTAATGAAGACATTGAGGTGGTATTCATAGCTTTGAAAGAAGATTCAAAAGAAGAAGAAAGGTATGTTGAAACAACACTTATTTCTAAAGTTAGCAAGAATGATACTTGGATTATTGATAGTGGCTATACACATCATATGACTGGTGATGAGGAAAAATTTGAATACCTTGAACATTATAATGGTGGTTTTGTTAAAATGGGAAATGATACACCTTGTCTAGTAAAGGGAAAAGGGTCTATATTGTTGAACAATAAGATTAGATGTGAGAATGCATATTGGGTGAAGGGACTAAATTATAACTCATTGAGTGTAGCACAACTGAATAACATAGGTCACTGAGTTGAATTTGAGAATAAAAATGTGAAAATCTATGATGAGACTGGAAAGTTGGTTGGTACTGGTGAACAATCTAAAGGTAATCTATTTTATCTTGACAATGCTGAAACTTCTTATTTAATGGCTAGAACTGAAGATGTGTGGTTATGGCACAAAAGGTTATGTCATGTGAATTTTGACAACATGGTTAAGATTAGTAAGAAAAGGAGAGTTAGAGGCTTACTGAGCATATCTAAACCTGACCATGTCATGTGCAAACAATGTCAAATGGGAAAAATGTCAAAATCTAGTTTTAAGAGGAAAAACTATTCATCTAATGCTATTTTGGAGTTGGTTCATAGAACTCAGAGTTATTATGGAGACATATTTTATCTTGTTTTTTTATGACAACTCTAGGATGATGACTATCAGGTTCTTGAAAGAAAAATATGAAGCTTTTAAGATGTTTAAATGGTTTAAAGCTAAAGTGGAAAAAGAAAGTGGAAAAGAACTAAAATTCTTGAGATTAGATAGTGGTGGTGAGTTTATTTCTGATGAGTTCACTAACTTTTGTAATGAGCATGGAATTAAGAGACAAGTTTTTGCACTGAGGACACCCCAGCAGAATGAGATTGCTGAAAGGAGGAATAGATCTATTGTTGATTGTGCTAGAACACTAATGATTGAAAAGGATGTTACAAAAATATACTAGAGAGAAGTTATTAGTACTATTGTATACACATTGAACCGAGTTCAACAAAAGAAAGATTCAATCAAGACACCCTATGAATTATGGTATGGTTACACACTAAATGTAAGTTATTTCATAATATTTGGAAGTAGATGTTACATTCTGAAAGATGATAGAAATGGGAAATTTGATTCAAAAGGTGATGAATGAATATTCTTTACAGGATATTATAGTAAGAGAAAAGATTACAAATGTTTGAATAAGGCTACTAACAAGATGATTGAAAGTGAAAATGTGAGAGTTGATGAATTTGCTAAGAAGAATGATGAAGAAAGAAAAAAAGGAATTGGAAGATTATGATAGATTTACTTATATTGAGAAACCTGACACTCTACCTGAGAAACTGGATAGCATTACCAAGCATCAGGATAATACTACCAAGCATCAGTCTTTACAAACTGAGAATCAACAAACTGTTATCGATGAAGATACTGATCCTACACCGAGTGGAGAACATAATGAATAATAGAGAACTAAATATATACTTGAAAAATATGTGAGGGGACATCAACCATAGAATCAAATTATTGGAGACAAGAAAGTTGGCATGATGACATGAAGTAAGTTGAGAAATAATACATGCTTAGTTTGTGAATTTGAGCCTAAAACTGTTAGAGATGCACTTGAAAATGATGAATAGATTAAAGCCATGAATGAAGAAATTGAATAGATACTAAAAAAAATACACAAACATTTTTACCAAGACTGAATGATAAGAATGTAATTGGAACCAAATGGATATTCAAAAACAAGTTGAATGAAAATGGAGAAGTCACTAGGAATAAAGCAAGACTTATATGCAAAGGGTATGCACAAGAAGGTATTGACTATGGCGAGAATTTTGCACCAGTTCTTAGACTTGAAGAAGTTAGAGTATTGCTTACTTATGCTTCTTACAAAGGATTTAAAGTTGATCAGATGGATGTTAAATCTGCATTTCTGAATGGGATACTTGAAGAAGAGGTATACATTGAACAACCTGAAGGTTTTTTTGATCCTAATTAGATAAACATGGTATGTAAATTGCACAAAGAACTATATGGATTGAAACAAGCACCGAGAGCATGGTATGAAAGACTACATTCCTATCTTATCAGTATTGGATTTGTTAGAACAAGTGACATCAACAACTTATAATTGAAAGGTAAACTAATGATAAGAAACTTATTGCTGAAATTTTTGTTGATGATATTATATTTGGAGGACATGATAATCTATGCAAATCATTTGATGATGAAATGAGAAAATAATTTGAAATGTTAATGTTTGGAGAGATTAAACTGTTTCTTGGCTTGAAAATTTTACAACAAATTGAAGGCATATACATTACTCAATCAAAGTACATAAAATAAGTATTAAAGACCTTTGGTATGAAATATTCAAAACTGGTCGGTACACCTATGGTCACTGGATGCAAACTGACAAAGGATGATCAGTCAACCGAGGTAAATCAAACACTATACAAATCAATGATTGGTAAGTTGATGTAAGTTGTACATAGTAGACTAGATATTGCACATGTAGTTGAAATTGTTACAATATTTTCTACGAATCCTAAAGAATCACATATGACTGTTGTAAGAAGAATTTTAAGATACTTGAAGAACACTGAAAACTATGGTTTGTAGTACAAGAAAGAGGGCAATTTCAAACTAAAAGTTTACACAGATGCAGATTGGGCTGGAAACATTGATGACTAAAAGAGCACTACTAGTGGAGAATTCTTTTTGGGAGAAAGACTAGTTACTTGGATAAGTAAGAAACAAGGATGCATTTCTCAATCCACTGCAGAAGAACAATATGTTGCTTTTTCTTCTAATTGTTCAAACATTGCATGGATAAAACAACTTTTGAAAGGTATGAATGAAGAGATCACTGACCTAGTGATAATATAGTTTGTGATAAATGGAGTTTGTGATAGTCGACTAAAGATGATGAGCTAGACAATTGTTTATGATTCTGTGGTAAATGATAATGTTTTGTATGATGATCAAACAACTAAAAAAATTCAAAGATGATTAGATGAAGGAGAATGAAATGTGTTATTGACACAAATGGCAAGGATGGCTAAAGCAACAAAACCTACGGTGAAGATTAAGAGGCAAAATCTATGGATGGAAATAAAATGGTTTATGATGTCTATATAAGGAGACATGAGATTCATTGTTGAGTTTGGATGCTGCAGGGTAACTCACATGAAAAAGATTGATTTCATGAAACACTGATCAAACTGGTTGAAGACAGAACCGAGAAAATATGAAAACAACATCGAGTGACAGAGAAAGTAATTATTGAGAAAATTAGATTTGGAGGAAATAAAGATGTTGAATTGATTATTTATTAGAGGTATTTTTGAGCTTAGCATGGATCTAAAAATCTGCAAATCAAGTTGTATTTGAATCAATGCATTACTATATTAGTTTAACCATTGTTACAGATAAATCTCTTAACCGAGTAGGAAACAGTCTTTATATTTTAGTATGACATTCAATGAATGTTGATTGTTTTCTTGTTGAAACACATAGTGAATGTTTGGTCAAGGGAGAACTGTTAGTGATAAATCCTCTAACTAGGTCACACCTCACAGTGTGTTTTGTAACCTTTAACATGGTTGGCTCCTAACCGAGCTCACTTCAGAGTAGTGAATTATTTTGGGTTACTGGTCCTAGGTGTTTTTTCCCCTAACATGTTTTCCACTTTAAAAATCTATGTTATATGTGTATGGATGTGTTGAATTGTTATTTTACTTTACACATTACTATAACTGGATAGATCGGTAAACACAATATTTAATTTTTTGATAATCGGTAGATGAAGAGAAAGGCACAATTGATATTTTACCGAGTTGATTATTTGATTTGAAAATATTGTTATATACATTTTTGAGTATTTCAGACTGTAGGATAACTGTACTTAAGTGATTCACCCCCCCTTAGTTATCTAACAAATTTTAAGAGATGAGGAGCTAAAATAAGAGTATATACAATACAGGTGTAGTTCTTGTAAAATGTAACCAATGTAATCCTTCCATAAAATGAACTATTTTGGTCCCACAACCATGCTCCCCTAATGGTCCTTATGGCCTCAAGAGGCCCCCCTCTTGCTTTCTTCTTGTCTCCCTTTTTGTTGTTTTTAGGTTTTTGTCCTTAGTTTTTTTTAGTTTTTGGCCTTTTCAGCCTTGTCACTCTTTCGCACTTTCAGATGTCTGAAAGTGTGAAGGACCCAGTTGAGCAAGTAGCACATCTTTAGGTCTTTTAGCTCTAACTCATTTTTGGACCTTTCAGAAGTCATCAACCCTGGAAGTCTGACCCTCGCAAGGGAGTCATCCTTTCAGGTCTTTCGGCCCTTCAAAGGTCTAACACCCCTGAAAAGGCCAAAAGGCTGATTCGTGGGGTGCTTACATCAGCAACCCCACGTAGCTTATAAAAGCACGTGAGGGTTTTTTAACCCTCACTTTTGTGCTCGCTCCTCCACCTCCTGCCTGCTTTTTCACTGCTTGTCACCTTTTCATCGCTTGGATCTCATCTCCTTTCTGATCATCGTCGAGTTCTTCATCTCCTAAGTAGGTGGTTTTTTCTCCCCTCTTTTTTGGTCTTAGATTAGCATCTTTTTTCTTTCATCCTTCTTGGTTTTTCTTAGGTTTAGGGTTTGCATCTTTTCGGCCTTGTCCTTTGGTCTAGGTTGCTTAGAGTCAACCTTTTTTGGCCTTAGGGATTGTCAAGGTAGTCACCTTGCATCCCTTGGTGAGTTTGTGGTCAAACTCAAAATTGGAATCACTTTTTGAGTCTGACTGTAAACCCTAGTTTCAGACCTTCGAGGTCCAAAAATTTTAGAGCAACTCGTGCATCGACAAAAATCTCCAAGTGCTAGATCCTTTTTGGTGTTGTCACACACTGAAACATTTTGCACCTCTAAAATGCCAAAGTGAATCTTATGCTCCTTGCCTTCAACACTTTTGGCCATTTTGGCCTTTTCGCATGCCGAACATCCTTTACACCCCAATTTGCCAATTTTGTCAAGACAGGAACCCCTCCTTAGCCTTTTGGCCTTTTTGAATGTGTCAGCCATTTCAGCCTTTGGGGTCTTTTGGACCTCTAATTCATCAAAAGGTCTTTGAACATGGCAGTGGCCTCTTTCAGCAGTTTCAACCTTTTTGGCCTTTTGAAGATGCGACACCCCCAATGGTCTGAAAGGCTGAAATTCCTTTTTTGACTTATTTGAGTTTGAATTAATAATATACTTTGTTTTTGGGTCTTTTTCTCTCATCATGTTACTCATTCATGTCATGTCCTCTCTGTAGATATGGCCAAGAGGGTACTAGCATCACCAGAAATGAAGTATCAGTTCAAAAGATACCATCCACCATCCAAGGTGACCGACTTGCACGCAGGGATAATCAATATAGATATCGGGAATGTGAGTTGGAATGAGTACCTAAATACTCTTGCTTAGCTAGTGGGCCATTTAGAGGACTGCACTTCATTAGTCCACTTCTCGCTGGTGAATGCGGCAGTGCACCTAGTCTCCATCCAGTCAGCAGAATTGATCAACACACTAGCCAGTAACTATGTGCCAGATGAGTGCATAGTTAAGAATAGCATTGGAGAGGTGGTCTCAGATTTGAGGCCCAACAACATTGAAGATGTTTTCCATCTACCTAAAGGGTTAGATAAGTTCTTTAACTTCAATATCAACAAGGGGATGTAGTTTTACAATACAGACACACAGAGGGCTCACAATATCGTTAACAATGAGTATGAGTACCTAATGCAACCATTTCCCAAGAATAGTTTGGATAGAATCGATATGAGGAGAGGCTATATGAAAGAAGATAATCCAAAAATAGATACTAAGGAACAAATAGTTGATGAGTAGCAAACTGCTGATTATGAGGAACATGAACAAGATGATGGGAATGAGCAGGAAACAGGAGAAGAAGAAGAAGAAACTTAGGAGGAAATAAGGATAGAACACTTAGCAACCTCTTCTACATTGGCTACTCCCTATGAGCCATTGAATGCATTCTCAAAGTCCACATGGTTTACTAAAGAAGTGCAGCCAAGGGTTAGAGTATACACTAATGATGAGGTTGACATGATCACGCTAGGGCATGCTTTCCACCAAATGACACCAGTTCCTCAAGCAAGGAGAATGTCTTATGTGACACAAGACCAAATGGGGAGATGGAAAGCACAGGTGGCTATTCCTATAATGGATGTTGCTATAAATGAGATCACTCTAAATGATTATGTGTTGGAGGAGGTAGATTTGGGGGAACCAACTAGGGAAGGTAGCAAAACCTTGGCTACTTTGGGCTTGAAGCATGCTCTAGGCTTCATGAATAAAGATGAAAAAAGGATAAAATCTCTAGAAGAGTAAAATGAAGCTATGAAGAAATTCATTCTAAAGACAGTGGGTCCAATTGACCCTAATAACCCTGAAGCCTCATTATAGACAATTTTGGAGAAGAAGGGGGATATAGATGTAGATGTTCCACATTCTTTTGTATAGGCTTGTGCTGAGTGGAAGTTGGATTTTGAGCAGTTCACTAGCTTATCTCTTAGGAGGATCTTAAGGCCCTTCTAGAACATTTTGGTGGGAATAAATCCTTTAGTGGAGATCATGAGTGAAGAAAATAGTGTAGAAGAGACCATCTTCAATAGGCAAAAAGTGTTGGATGAGCTAACGATGATAAGAAAGCAATGCTTCCATGTTTTGATGAAGATTTACAAAGTGGAGGAGTTGGATAACTTTGAAGAATGGATCCATGAGATAGTAGTGGCATTGGCCATATTTGGAAAGGTCCTTAAGAGGTTGAATAAAAGAAAGGATGATAGCACACTTTTTGCAAAAGACCTGCAGGAGTTCTTTGAAGGCTTGGATCTAGACTTGTTTGATGAGGATGATGATAAGACTATGCATTTAGTAAATGACATCATTGATTAGTATCTAGGCATTTTATGAGGGGTGAAGTCTAAGGAAGACCTCCAATAGTTGTTCTATCAAAAGGAGGAGATTAAAAAAATGTTGTCTCAAGAGGAAGAAATAAAGGCTTTTGCAAAAGAATTGATGGATTTCAGAGATAGGCGGAAAGAGATTCTTTAAGGGATCAAGATGCCAGACTTTGATGAGATGCTAGAGATAGTGGATAGGTTCAAGAAGGCACACCCAAAAGTGCCTTCTATCTAGTTAGGCTCTAGTTTAGAATTTGCTAAAGTTTGTGTACAGGAAATTTAGTTTTGACACTTAGCCAATTTTGCAGTGCCTATTTTTTGAAATTTCGGCCATAAGGAGTTTTTCGGCCACCTACAAGTATGACAAGTTTGACAAGTGTAAAAATTGGGAGATAAAGGACTTAGCACTTAGTCAATTTTGGGTCTTGAGTTTTTTGGGCCAACTGTCAGGATTTGGACATTTTTTGGGACGTTCGAAAGTCAACTCCAGTTATCTAAGAGATCACTTTCCAGTCATCTGGGCTTCCTTTTTGGGATCATTTGTGGATTATTTTAGGATCTCTTCCAGTTGGGTCCACGTGGAGAAGTCGAAACCAGGGGTCAAGGGCACAAACATGAAGATTATCTAGTGCATGCACAAGTTCCAGCTCCATTTTTGAGTTGTTTAATGCCTAATTTATGCAAATCTTTGTAATGCACAAGGATTAATTCCATGCTAGGATAGCTTAACTAAGCTTTAGAATTAGTTTCTTTAATGCAAGCTTGAGTTTAGATTTACTTTCAAGTTTTAGTTGCAGCAAAACCCTAGCTGGGAAAATAAGAGCAGAGCTCTATAAATTGTAATAAAATGATGTAATGAGGGTCGACTTGATGATTAATACAACAAATACAATTGGTTCTTCATTCATGGTGTGATTTATCTACTATCTATGTGAAGTTTGTGAATGTGTGATTTTCTCATTCCTTATTTCAAAAAGCCAATTGGTTGTTTAATGATTTTAAGTCTGCGATCTTTTAGCTTGGTGTTTGCTGGTATTACATTGTTGTGTTGTGATGAATCTCTAAGAAGATCATTCTTTGGTGCTTGAAGATTAACTGGTCTCATGTGTGCACACATCTAGAGTGGCTTCTTGATCTGATGAGTTTTGACTTATCATACGTCTGTATTTGTTTGATTTCGTTGATGATTGCATCCATTTAGTCGAAGATTGTGATATGATCTGATCTCTATTGTGTGGGTTTCCTCATCTTCTTGGTTATTTAATTCGCATGGTGGTGTGATTGCTAGCATATGTCTATTAGGTTTCTTTTCAGTAATTTATTTGAAATTTCTTGTTACCTTACATTTCTTAACCCTCTTTGCAAGTTACTTTCAGTAGATTAATTAAATTAGCATTGCTTCATTCTTAAATATGAAATCGTGTAAAAAAAGAGATATCTTGGTTTTCTAAAGTTTGTTTTGTAGTTTCCCTTGAGAGAAGAACCAGAAAAGGCCTCCTTGTTAACAAATTCACATTTGTCTTCCATTGAGCTATCCAAGCAGTTGAGATCCAGCCAGAAGGAACCTTGAGATTTATTCCATCAATCTTCCAAGAGGGGAAGTTTCTCACGCAAATTCCTAGCCATTGTCTTCGTGTAAAAATGACGCTCAATAGAAGTGGCGCTAGGAGGGCCCTCAAAAGGGACACCCCAGAATATCAGATCATTCTCTCCTGAGAGATTTGAATGAGTCCTTAGATCTTCACCCAACAAAGGGGAGTTCCTTGAACTTACAGAGTTTCATAGATGTCGCAATAGAAAAACAAAGCACAGAGAGGATGCTATGGATCATCCAAATCTTCCTCCAATTCCAACCATTTCTACCCCACCCACTGCTCCTCCACCACCGGCCCCAATGGCATTTTTTGCAAATGCTCAAAGTTCACCACTGAACTTATAGGGACAACTCCATTAGCTACCCAAGAATCTTGAGAAATTCTACCTAGGATTCATCCATGGAGAATCTAGGACAGCGGAAGAACAGGTCTATGCATTCAAAGAATTGTGAAATCGAAAAGAGATTGCTCATCAAGACGTCATATGCCACCTCTTCCCCTACAAACTGGGAGAGTTTTCTTATAATTGGTATCTAAATTTTCCATGAGGATCCATTGCTACCCGGCAGGAATTTAAAACAAAGTTCCTAAATCAATTCAAACTGTATGTGGATCTGACAACTCTTCATCATCAGTTCATCTTGGTGAGAAAAGATCTCAGTGAGTCTATCGCTATGTTTAACCACCATTTTCACAAGATGTACCAGAAGCTTGAAGCTCCATACACAGTACCAGTTGGTGCTGCCATACAAGTTTACTTGTGTGCCTTAGACCCATTAACATCTATATTCTTGAAAAGGCTACCTCCAGGAGATATTGACACTTTAGAGAAAGTGTGCAATGAAGCTATCTTATTCACTCAACAAATGGACCCGTAGGAAGGTGGGAATTATGGCATCCCACCAACATTAGGGAATGCTGCTGCGATTGGTCCATTCAAAACAAACAATCAACTTCCAATGCAACAAACCCCCAGGATCAATCTAGTACCAACTCCGTAGGTTGCTACCCCACCGTTGGCCATCACATACTCGAGGTATGATACACACAGGGCTGGCTTGTGTGAATAGAAGGTCGTTGTCCCAAATGAACCAAATCAAGCTCTAGTAAATGAATTAAATGCCATGAAGAAGACACTGTCCCAATTGACTAGGGAGATCACTTGGATGAAACTCAACCCAACTCCAAATCAAGGAAACTATCCACGACCAACTGCTACCCCGAACACCTACTCTCAAAATCAAAATTGTAATTATGGTAATTACAACAACAACAACACTAATAACAATGGAGGTTATGGGAATGGCTCTCAAGACAAACAATTTGGGCAACAAAGGAAAAATAAGACTTGGAATATGCATCTGAATAATGGTAGTATCCCTGCGGACAATGCCAATTTCTTTAGTTCATCAGAAGCTAGCTACACCCAAGGTCCTAACATGCATCAACTAGATTATGAATATAGGGGGGAGTCTGACAATCAAACTCAGGATCCTAGGAGTTCCCAAGCCCATTTTAGTGCCATGGTATTTGAGTCATACGATCCAAGTTTAGAGGGAACTCCAGTCAATAACGCTTCAAAGGAAGAGTTCGTCTTCCCATTCAATCAAGAAAACCAACCAGAGTATTTCGAAGTCCATGCTTTCTGGAATAACAATAGAAATACCCACAACTTGAGAAGTAGGAGGAGCCTTTGACAACTGGCATTCCTCCAAGTATGCAGTCCACTCCACCTGATCCAAGGGCCAGCAATAATCCTATGCCCTCAAAGGAACCTAATACCACTGTTGTTTAGGCAACACCATACCCACCAGACGCGTTGAAAAATCCAATCTGGGCCAATGAAAGATATAGTGTGGTAGAGGAACTGAAGAAAGTTACAATGAATATGTCGATGTATGATATGCTGTAGAGTTGTTCCACTCAGAGAGAAGCTCTCCTAAAGTCCTTGGATCATTCCAAGTCAGCCCCTCCTAGCAATAAGGGCAAGAATGTATCTAACGTAAGTGCTGTAGAGGCAATGCTGACCATGTTCAAAGATAGGGTATAAGTGCCCCCGTTCCTACTTATCCTCAAAATATTTGGAAAGAACCTGCATAATTGCTTAATCGACTTACGTGCTTCATGTAATGTGATGCTATTGTCCATATGCCAGAGGCTAGGAATGAGTCCTCAGCTAACTAATTGTGTGGTGATCCAACTTGATAAAATAGAAGTTAAGGTCATTGGAGTCTTGAAGGACACACGTATTCAACTGACAACTAACGCTAGGATCCAGGACTACATCGATGTTCATGTAGTAGACATCCCAAAGATTTATGGCATGCTGCTCAACCGAGAATGGACCCGATCTTTGAGGGGGTGATTCTCCATGGACTTTACCCAACTTTGGTTGCCATGGAAAGGGCTCAATAACTAGATTAAGATTTATGTGGAACCCAAGCTCAAATAAATGATAACCAAGTACAACACCCCAAATCAAGTTTTGTTCTCACAAGTTGACTTGGGAGTGTACCATTTTGACAAGGCGTTCACATTCCAGCTCAAGGAAGAAGAAGACTCGGACAATAGCCCCATTCAGTGTTTGATAGATGTCTAGATCCCTGAAGAGATTCTCATAAAATTCATAAGTGGTATGACAAAGAATATGATACATTTGGGCCCAGACACTGATCCCAACATACTGATGTTACCCAGGTACTATCATCTTCATCAAACAAACCATTTGGAGTTTACATGCCAAAGCTATCAAGAGGTGGTGGTCTGAGTTATTAACCAGATAGAAGATGTATCCAAACCTCCCAAAAATTTAGCAACTTGTTCAAGTGAGGAGGAATATCCGCTCAATGAAGAACCCCAAGGCCCTACGGCCAAGTGCTTTATATAAGAAGAGTGAAGCTCTTCTGATGATGGCTTCCTACCCCCATGCCGCGAGGTTTGGCATGATGTCAAGGAAAAGAAAAAGATGAAGTGGGTTCCACTTTCAAAAAGAGAAAGTTTAGACAAGGGAAAGTTGAAATCCTCAAGTAAAGAAGATTTGTCACCACTCGCAACCCCTGCAGAACCCCAAACCGAGACCCCTCTACCGAAAGTAGTCTTGAAACCCCAAGTCAAGACATCTTCCAAAAAAAATCATTCAGTATGGAAACTTTGGTTCTATGGCTCCAAGTGCAAGCTGGGATCGAGCTAGTTAACCCTCGTGGGGGTTCATACTATGTTGCCTACTAGTTGCAATTCTACTGCACTAACAATGTTGCCGAGTATGAGGCTCTAGTCCAGGGTCTCCTTATGGCACATGAGAAGAAAGTGAAAGCAATAGTAGTAGAACGTGATTCACAATTGATAGTCTAACAGATCAAGAGCCAATATTCTTGCATCGACAAACGGTTGGTCTCATACCATAATCGCATTTGGGACCTAATCAAATATTTTGAGGGCTTTAAAATTCAGAGTGTCCCAAGGAGGAGGAATACTATCACCAACACTTTAGTAGTATCTGCAAGCTCTTTACAACTGCTAGAGAAATCCAAATTGAAGAAATTCTCCTTTGAACTAGTGGCTATATCGGTTGTCCCTAACAACATCAAAAACTTCCAAGTATTTCAAGATGATCAACAGATAGTAGAATTCATTATGAAAGTAGGGATCTTTGAAAAGTAGAGCATAGATGAAGAAGAGGATCAAATTGAAGAGTCAGATGAGTTAGGGATCTTGAACTTGAAAATTAATACCATTCCTAAAGGTATGGTAGCCCTAGAAAGGATTTTTGAAAAAGATGGACATGCTTGAGAGAGAGGGAAAACACCAGTAGTAGGCGGAGAAGATTGTGAACTCTACAACTTGGGAATGGAGCTCAAACCCAGGGAAGTCCAAATTGTCAAGGTAGGCACACCAGAGGAAAAGAAATGGATGGTTGAGTTACTCACTAAATACAAAGACATCATAGCATGGTGCTATGAAGATTTAAAAACCTATGATCCCAGCGTTATTGTCCACAACATCCCTCTGAACCCAGATGCTAAACCTTTCCACCAGAGGCAAAGACCAATAAACCCCATGATCGAGCCAGTAATTAAAAAGGAAGTACAGAAGTTGCTTGATGCTAAGATAATTTTTCCCATTAGGAATTCAACTTGGGTTGCCAATCTTGTCCCTGTGAGGAAGAAAAGTGGAGAAGTTTTGCTCTGCGTGGACTTTAGAAACTTGAACAGATCCTCTTAGAAGGATAACTATCCTTTTCCTTCCTTAGAAGAAGTATTACAGGTGGTCAATGGTTCCCACATGATGTCCTTTCTAAATGGATACTCAGGTACAACCAAGTCATGGTGAAGGAAGAAGACTACCTAAAAACAACCTTCACTAAAAAATGGGGAACATTTGCCTATTTCCACATGCCCTTTGGTCTGATAAATGCAGGAGATACTTTCCAATGGGCTATGGATGAGGCATTCAAGTGGTTGGTCAACAAATGCATCATTATATATATGGATGATCTCACAGTTTTCACCAGGAACCGGTTGGACCACATTGAAGATTTCTGAAAGGTTTTGAAGAGGTGTCGATGCTATGGGATTTCTTTGAATCCTAAAAGGTGTGTCTTTGGGGTGACTCAAGGAAAGCTTCTCTAACACATTATATCTGAGACATGCATCTCAATTGATCCCAAAAGGGTCGAAGCTATCCTCAAGCTGGTTCCATAAAACAACAAGAAGGAATTGAAGTCCTTTTTTGGGAAAATCAACTTTGTTAGGAAGTTCATCAGTGGTTTTGCAGAGATAGTGTGTCCTTTAAATGATATGTTGAAGAAGGATGCTCAGATCCAATGAAACACCCTGAATAAAGAGTTCTTTGAAGAAATCAAGACATCCATGGCCACTGCTCCAATCTTGGTTAGTCCCGATTATCTTCTACCATTTAAAGTCTACTCATTTGCTTCAGAACATTCATGTGCAAGAATCCTCATGTAGAAGAAAGAAGGTGAGGATGAAAGGCCGATTGCTTTCATGAGATGCCCACTGAAGAATGCAGAACTAAAATATCCTAATTTGGATAAACAATCTTTTGCCTTGGTCAAGGCTATCAAGAAATTTAGACACTACATACTTCAGAGTAAGGTCGTTGCTATTGTTCTGGATCCGATGGTCAAATCCTTATTAATGAAAAATGAACTCGGGGAACAAAGAGGCAAATGGATGGCAATATTGTAGGAATTCGACATTGAGATCCAACTGATGAAATTGGTGAGAAGTCAAGGCCTCACCAAGATGATGGCTGAGACGTAACAAGGTTTGGTGTGCCAGGAGTACACCAATGAAGGAATAGTCACTGACATATAGTATCAAGACACAGTCTACTACTTGCTACAAAATTATTGTCCAAATGGATTGAATAGTTCCCAGCAGAGAGCACTTAAGAATAAGAGCAGTTCATACATGTTGAAAAATGGGAAGCTCTACAAGCGCAATTATGATGGATTGTATTTGCGATGTTTAGATCGAATAGAAGTGAAACTAGTTCTCACAGAATTTCATGATAAGTATGGTACTAGACATGGATCAGAAAAAGCTACAGCTCATCAGATACTAAGATCTGACTATTACTGGCTGACTCTATTCAAAGATACTCACAAGCATGTGCGCTCTTGCCATGTTTTCCAAACCAGTGCCATTTGTGAAAGACATCCGGTGATGCCCTTACAACTGGTATAGAAGTGCATCTGTTCACCCAATGGGGGCTAGATTTTGTGGGAATGATCAATCCTCCATCCTTGAGAGGCCACCGATACATCTTGACTACAACTGATTACTATATGAGCTAGATAGAGGCATAGGTTATGAAAAATTGTACCACTGAGGTGATCACCAAATTCCTAGAAGAGTTCATCATCACGAGGTTTGGCATGCCTTTTTTCTTGGTATGTGACAATGCCCCCTACTTTTCATCTGCAAGTCTCATTCAATGGGCCTTCAAGAACCAGGTAATGTGTGTGTGAATTTTGTACCTGTTCTGTAGACACAACACTTCAGTAAAACATTAGAGGTTAGTTGAAATCAAAATCGTGCAATGAATTGAAAGCTAAACTAACCAGGTGATTTACTACCTTCTAATAGGTGCGAGTATGATGTTCTCAGATTGTAATCAAGATCAGTGACCTTGATGACACCTAAATAAAGGATTTAAATGCAAAACTGATATGAAATATGAATGCAATTAATCTATTTTTTTGATTTTCTATGCAATGATATGATGAAAACTGATATGAATCTAGAATCTAAGATGAATTCTAAATGATATGCATTACTCAAAAACAAGAATGATCTCACAATAGCTTGGATTCGCAAAGATGATTCTTCAGTCTCCAATTCGACAACGTGAGGATGCAAAAATATGAGATGGATTGAGATGAGCTGAAGCCTTAATTTATAGAAATCCAGGGCTTTGGAGGTGCATGGGAAAAAAGCCATAAATCACTCAAATAACTCAGGTTGATTTTTGAGTTATTTTTAAATAAAGGATATTTAACTCACAAAAACATGCAAAAGCAGAGTTCAACTCAAAATAGAGTTTAGCTTTAATTGATAATTGATAGTTGTCTGCTTTTCTTGAATGTGCATGATTTAATATGAATTAATTTAATAATAAAGTGATTTATTTCCAACTTAACTGATTTTGAAAAATAAAACAATTGATTTATGGGTTAATCAATTATTTTTCAAACTTTTATTCAAAAACAATATTATTAAAAATTGACAACTTGCTTTAATTAATTAAATAAGAATTTAATCAATCATTCATAGGATTTTGGATTTATTGTCAAAATTAAATAATATAATTTAGGAATAAATAGAATTAACCTCAATTAAATAATTAACTGGTAGAATTAAATCTAATTAATTAAATATTGAGAATATTCAATTAATCAAACTTTAGGATAAATAGGATTTATCGCCAAATAATCATTAAATCAAAGATAATTAGGATAATTAGGAATATTACTAGGAATATTCCCCGATGTAGAATTTCAGATAATCAATTAGGATTCGATGATGTGTCAATGTGCTTTAGGTTAGGACTTTGATGTCGATTTCGTTCGATATGTTGATATAGAAGATTAATGAAGTTATAGCCCATTTTTCGGGGTATTACATTTTGCCCCTCTTTGAATTGTTGTGCGAAGCGTAGTGGTTCAAAGATAGTCTGTGTTTGATAGAGATATGAAACTGATTAGAAATTGATAATTGATACGAGACATAAGCTAATTGAAAGATTTGATATGAAGATAATAGGTTCTAAATGACCAAAGATAATGTTAACTATAACAATGATGAACCAATGAAACAAAAGCATGCAAACGCTTGATTTCGAACCTTATGATTGCGAAGAAGTGAGTGACCAATTCCAGACTCGATTGTCCTTAGAAGAATCACATAGGTATCACATCTGAACCCTTCAGTTACCGAAGAACCAAGGAAATAACACATTTGAACTGATAGTTGCAAAAACTGATACAATTGACAAGATTAGGAGAATACCAGACTAATATGGATCTCAATGAATCTGATATGCCCCAAGCAATGATAGATTTTCCTCGAGCGATGAGGACTTTTGATGAATCAGCAACTAGACATGGTTGTTGTCTTGATTACTGAGGAAATATATGATTTCAAATTTGATTACAGACTTTGAATGATATGCAATACCATAGAAATGTGTATATGAATTTTGTACCTATTCTGTAGACACAACACTTCAGTAAAACATTAGAGGTTACTTGAAATTGAAATCGTGCAATGAATTGAAAGCTAAACTAACCAGGTGATTTACTGCCTTCTAATAGGTGTGAGTATGATGTTCTCAGATTGTAATCAAGATCAGTGACCTTGACGACACCTAAATGAAGGATTTAAATGCAAAACTGATATGAAATATGAATGCAATTAATCTATTTTTTTAATTTTCTATGCAATGATATGATGAAAAATGATATAAATCTAGAATCTAAGATGAAATTGATATGCAATGAATTGATCTAAGATGAATTCTAAATGATATGCAATACTCAAAAACAAGAATGATCTCACAATAGCTTGGATTTGTAAAGATGATTCTTTAGTCTCCAATTCGACAGTGTGAGGATGCAAAAATATGAGATGGATTGAGATGAGCTGAAGCCTTAATTTATAGAAATCTAGGGCTTTGGAGGTGCATGGGAAAAAAGCCATAAATCACTCAAATAACTTAGTTTGATTTTTGAGTTATTTTTAAATAAAGGATATTTAACTCACAAAAACATGCAAAAGCAGAGTTCAACTCAAAATAGAGTTTAGCTTTAATTGATAATTGATAGTTGTCTACTTTTCTTGAATGTGCATGATTTAATATGAATTAATTTAATAATAAAGTGATTTATTTCCAACTGAACTGATTTTGAAAAATAAAACAATTGATTTATGGGTTAATCAATTATTTTTCAAACTTTTATTCAAAAATAATATTATTAAAAATTGACAACTTGCTTTAATTAATTAAATAAGAATTTAATCAATCATTCATAGGATTTTGGATTTATTGTCAAAATTAAATAATACAATTTAGGAATAAATAGAATTAACCTCAATTAAATAATTAACTGGTAGAATTAAATCTAATTAATTAAATATTGAGAATATTCAATTAATCAAACTTTAGGATAAGTAGGATTTATCGCCAAATAATCATTAAATCAAAGATAATTAGGATAATTAGGAATATTACTAGGAATATTCCTTGATGCAAAATTTTAGATAATCAATTAGGATTCGATGATGTGCCGACGTGCCTTAGGTGAGGACTTTGATGTCGATTTCATTTGATATGTTGATATAGAAGATTAATGAACTTATAGCCCATTTTTTGGGGTATTACATTTTGCCCCTCTTTGAATTGTTGTGTGAAGTGTAGTGGTTCAAAGATAGTTTGTGTTTGATAGAGATATGAAACTAATTAGAAATTGATAATTGATATGAGACAAAAGCTGATTGAAAGATTTGATATGAAGATAATAGGTCCTAAATGACCAAAGATAATGTTAACTATAACAACGATGAACCAATGAAACAAAAGCATGAAAACGCTTGATTCTGAACCTTATGATTGCGAAGAAGTGAGTGACCGATTCCAGACTTGATTGTCCTTAGAAGAATCACATAGGTATCACATCTGAACCCTTCAATTACCAAAGAACCAAGGAAATAACACATTTGAACTAATAGTTGCAAAATATGATACAATTTACAAGATTAGGAGAATACTAGACTGATATGGATCTCAATGAATCTGATATGCCCCAAGTGATGATAGATTTGCCTCAAGCGATGAGGACTTTTAATGAATCAAGAACTAGACATGGTTGTTGTCTTGATTAGTGAGGAAAGATATGATTTCAAATTTGATTACAGACTTTGAATGATATGCAATACCATGCCCCCTTCGGGATTAAAATTGAAATCTGACAAGAAAAGTCAGTGTTGAATAGTTCAAAAGCATGTTAATTGATTTGAGAAATGGTTATACACATTCGAGAACACATTCTGCATAGTTTAGAGGTCAAAAAGACCAAGTTTGACTAGGTTTGACCATGAGTTGACCATGGTTGACCAAGTTGAAATTTTGATAGTTTGATATAAGATAATCAGTTAAGTTGAATACTAGATTTCTGTGATGATGGAAGGTCGATTATGCAAGCAGTAGACAATATGAATGATCTCAAATTTTGATTTTGATCCCGAAAAAGGATTCTACTTGCTGTTTCGTTGGAGGAACCTTCGTGTGAGATTTAGCTCTTATTAGATTTGAAGATGCGATTTGAAGAATCATTTAAGCATTGAAGTTCGTTTGATCATTGTGAGATCATGCAAAGATGCAAAATGAAAAAAGACATGCAAATTGAAATGCAACTTAAGACCTAGGACCTACTCACTGATCATATGTCGATTTGTTATCATCATTGAAATTTTAGGTAACTGGATAAATCAATACAATGCCCACTAGCTATAAAACCATAGACATATGAATATCGATTTGTATGCGCATGAATCAATACAACACCCATTGATTGGGAAACTATGGATATATGAATATTGATTTTGTTTTTCGGAATGTCGGAATAGATATAAACACCAAGGCACAAACACCAGGATGACTTGAATATCATGTCCATTTTGATATAGCAATTTGTATAAGCATCAAAACATAAACATCATGACAACCTGAATACACCTTGCGTGACAAACACATCAAACAGTCAAGAGATCATTCTAAATCCAATGTGAATTACCCGCAGTGACCTTGTATCGTTCACATCCTTAGGTAAGATTACATTTCACAGTAAGAGAAATAATTTACTCAAAAACACAATAGTTAGATCAAACTCCCTTGAATTTTCTAGGTATCAATGGTCGAGGTACGCATGGCCATCCAATTTGAGATAGAGGCTCTTACAGTCAGACACCATTTCAATCCAAAATTTCCAAAGTTGTTGGATTTTCACATACAAGCAGAAGATAAAGAAAAGATTATGCCCCCAGTCATCACTCTCTAAATCTTGTAAAGGACATCATCAAAGAGCTCAAAGGGACACAATATGCAAAAATCTCAATGCGAATCAGTAAGCATACAAGGAGATAAAATCATGTAAAAAGCATAGATTGTTTTCAGTTTTCAGTTTTCAGTTTGATGTTGATGCAAAATCCTTTCTGGAGACGAGACTGACTGACTGACTCAAATGAAGCTTCAAAGGACTCTAACTGGATATGATACATCTAAGATACATTGGAGGCCATAGGATATGACTTTGATTTCCCCCAAGTTTGAACAGTGATAGGATATAGACGCTTGAGCTAATTGGTGTACAGACCGACTTATTGAAAATAGGAATGCAAAAAAAAATCAGGAGATATGTACAAACTAAAGCAAGATTGAAAGTTGGGAAAGACCAAGATTGTGCTGATAGATGGAGCATTTTGAAACAAGTGGCACCTATTTGCCAGGTTTTCACAATCTTGGCAAAGATTCTATTTTTGCTACCAAGGCGCCTGTTTCCAAGTTTTCACCAAGGCACTTTTTCTTTTTCTCATTTTTTTGTTTTTTCATTTTTCCAATTTTTTTTGTACTTTTGATATTTTTGAATTTTTTTGTGAATCATCAAGGTGCCATTGCTAGGTTTTCACCAAGATGTTCATTTTTTTCAGGACTTTTTCAGATTTTTATAATTTTTTTCAGGACATTTTACCATAGACTGAATGCCTTAGGCGTAGAATTTTTTTCAGATGGAGAATGTTGATTGGTTCTCAGAGCTGTTCTCTTTTAGTTGTTGAGAGTTGATAGGCACTAGAGCCAAAAGTAGCAATGATAACAAAGGGACCCAGCCAGTTGGGTTCAAACTTCCCCTTGCGTTCTCGATGTGATTGATTTTTGGGATTCTCTCTCAAGACTAGATCACCAACTTGAAATTCTCTGTGTTTGACTTTCTTGTTGTAACCTCTAGACATTCTCTTCTGATATACTTTGAGATGATCATACACCGCTTGTCTGCACTCATTGAGTAGTTCAAGTTCTTGCAACCTAGACACTCTATAGTCATCATCAGTTACTAGACCATGCATTCTGATTCTTAGTGATGGGATTTCAACCTCAATAGGTAGTACCGCTTCAGACCCATAAAATAAAGTGAAAGGTGTAGCCCCAGTAGGTGTTCTGATACTCATTCTGTAGGCCTAGAGAGTTGGATTGATCATGAGATTCCAATCTCTTCCTATCTTATTAACTATTCGATGCAAGATTTTCAATAGATTCTTATTAGATGCCTCTGCTTGTCCATTCCCTTGAGGATAGTAGATAGAAGACCAATGTTGTGTGATCTTGAATTTGGCACATAGATCATCTAGGTCTTTGTTCTTGAATTGGCCACCATTATCTGTGATTATGGAATGAGGTATCCCATATCTGCATATGATATAGTTCAATATGAACATAGATATCTGTTTCCTATTTGCTTGTGTCAAAGGGATTGCTTCTACCCATTTTGTAAAATAATCTATTACTGTGATTATATGGGTATGTCCATTAGAAGAATGAGGATGTATAGCTCCTATAAGATCAAATGCCCATTGATGGAAAGGCCATTATGTTTTAAAGGGAATTAGATCTCTCCCTAGAGCATGAATTAGGTTGCCATGTACTTGACACTTTTGACAATTCTTAGCAAATTTGATGGCCTCTTTCTCCATTTCCGACCAATAGTACCCAGCCCTAATAAGTTTTTGAGCTAGTGTTAAACTGTTCCAGTGTGACCCAAAAATACCCTCATGGACTTGCTCTAATGCACGTTGAGACTCTTCCTATTCTAAACATCTAAGTAGTGTACCATCTAAACCTTGTTTGTACATATCGTGACCAGTGATGACATATCGGGAGGCATTACAAATAAGGTATCTCTTTTCATGGTGGTTGAAGGTATCGGGAATGATTTGGTCTTGGAGATAGGAAAATACATTTTTGTATCTAGATGAATCATGACCAACAACAGTGAAAATCATGCAGGTTTCAGGGGAATCATATGCAAGATAAGATAGTGCTTCCACTAGGAACTCGTAGCGTAGCTCATGTTCAGGCTGCTGTAATAAAGTAGATAGTGTTTCCATTTCATCGGCAACCTTATTCTTTGTTCTAGGAATTTTCTCAAATGTGATAGATATGAAATAGTTCTTTAAATCATCTACCATTCTCTTGTAAGGAATGAGCTTTTCATCTTTAGTTTGGTACACATCATTGACTTGATGAATAACAAGTTGAGAGTCTCCATGAATGTGTAGCTCTATTACTCTCCATTCAATTGTTATTTTCATACCATTCAAAAGGGCTTCATATTATACAATATTGTTTGTGCAAGGAAACTTTAATCTGAATGCTTTTGGGATTGAGTACCCTTGAGGATTTATGAACAATATGCCTGCTCCAGATCCATTCTATGTATATGAACCATCAAAGAATAACTACCATTCTCTAGAAGAAAGAGTCATGATAGAGGAATCTATAAATTCCATTTACATTGGTGTATTATCAATCATAGGTGCATCTACTAATTGATCAGCAATAACCTATCCTTTGATAGTCTTTGTTTCCACATATTCAATGTCAAATTCACTTAAGAGCATAACCCATTTAGCTAATCTACCTGTGAGGGAAGCTTTTCTTAGTAGGTACTTGAGGGAATCAATCTTAGCTACCAATTGTGTTGTATGAGCTAACATGTAATGTCTCAGTTTCTGTGATGCAAAGATCATAGCTAGACAAGCTTTCTCAATCATTGAATAGTTCTTCTCATATGCAACCAATGTTCTACTGATATATTATATAACTCTTTCCTTTTTGTTCTCATCATGCTATGCTAGCAATGCCCCCAGTGATTTATCTGTAGCGGAGACATATAAAATCAATGGCTTCCCATGAATAGGAGGCATCAAGATAGGAGGATTTGATAGATACTTCTTGATATGGTTAAAGTTGTTCTCACATTCTTCATTCCATGCAAAGGTCACACCTTTATGTAATGTTTTTGTAAAAGGTTGTGATATATCAGCAAGCTGTGATATGAATCTTCTGATAGATTGTACTATCCCTTGTAAGGTTCTCATTTGATTGATATTCTTGGGAGGTTGCATCTCTATTATAGCCTTGACTTTAGTTGGATCAACTTCAATACCCTTCTTTGAAACTATGTATCCTAAGAGCTTTCTAGAAGTGACACCAAAAGCACACTTCTTAGGATTTAGTTGGAGACTAAACTTTTCCATTCTATCTAGGATCATGCTCAAGTCCTTTACATGTTCAGTTTTAATCATAGATTTTGCTAAAGTATCATCAACATAATCTTCCATAGTTCGATGCATCATGTCATGGAAAATAGATGTCATTGATCTTTGATATGTGGCACCAACTTTTTTAAGCCCAAATGGCATTACATTCCAACAAAAGGTGCCTCATGCACATGTGAAGGCAGTTTTCTCTTGATCCTCTAGAGCAATTTTTATTTGGTTATATCCAGAGAAACCATCCATTAAGGAATACATCTCGAAACCTGTAGTCATGTCCACTATCATATCAATGTTAGGTAGTGGAAAATCATCCTTAGGGCATGCTCTATTCACATCTCTAAAGTCTGTGCACACTCTGATTGAACCATCTGGTTTAGAAATAGGTACAATATTGGAGATCCACTCTGCATAGTCAATAACTTGGATGAATCTAGCTTTTACCAAGAGTGCAACGTGAGGATGCATCTTTCTCAACTTTTGTTTAATAGGTTTGACATTTGGAGCTATAGATAAATGATGCATTATAAGATTAGGATCCAATCCTAGTGTATTTGAATATTTCCATGAAAAGTTAATCTTCTTCTCTGTTAGGAATGTTGTAAATTTTTTCTTCTCTTCTTCTGATAAAGATTGTGCTACATGAATCAACTATGGTTCTTCTGTTGTACCCAAATTGATAGATTGAGTGGGCTCAATTAGAACTGGAGATCTATCCTCTAAATGACTCAGAAGGACATCAAATATCTCACCCTTAGGTGCCTCAAAGTGGTTTTCACCTTTGAATACATCTTTTATTTTCACTTTTGTAGGTTCTGAGACTGCCACAAAGTGGTTTTCACCCTCATAACTCTTTTTCTTTTTCTTTTTCTTTTTATTTTTTTGACTGAGATATTTGATGTCCAACTCCATCATGCTAACGCTTGGTTCAATAATGGAAGTACTCATAGGCTCAACTGCATTGAGGTAGCAAGCAAGGGCATAGTCATTTGGGAAGGTATAAATACCATGGCTCAGATTTGTGGAGGTTTGATCAATAAGTTCTGGATATTGGATAGTCAAAGTGGGGAAAGATTGGGAGATAGTGTTTATGGATATGGATCTATCATCATTGGTCCTAACCCAATGCTTGAGTTCAAAGGTGATATTACAACTTAAGACATTCAATTTGTGAATAGGCTCAATGTCATTGTGGGAGTCCAATTCAGCCATAGGTGGATCAGACTCGATAAGTTCATCATTTCGCTCTAGACTTACATTGGGTTCATGTGCATATTGGTGAATAACAACAACATGTTTCTCTATAATAAGCTCATCTTCATTTGGTTTTGGAATGGCTCCCCATTCATAGTCATTAGATTCTTCATCTATGCTTCTAGGAAACCTAAGAACATGAGTAAAGTCAGGATGAATACCCCAAGAAGGGTTACCCTCAGATTGTGATTTGAATTCATACTCATGGGAATCTATCTCAGAATCACTACCACCTTCTTCTTGATCCTCTTGATTAGTTTCAAGATTAGCTGGTTCTTGTGTGGCAACTATTTCTTGATTGATAGTAGGTTCTTGTGTTTCTACTACATTAATTCTTTTGATAGGATCATCTTTATCATCAAGAAGGTCTTTGATCTCCTTAGGCAATTTTTTATAGGGGATGAGTTTTGAGCTATCTGAATCACTATCTAATGGTTATGTTTCTTCTTTCTTAAGAAGAGGTTCTCCTAGTGTGATCTTCTCTATGACATGAGAACAATTACCTTTGAGGTGATAAGGTTTCTTCCTAAAGCCTAGGCCAACAGTATTATTATTTTCCCTACTCGTATGTGATATAGGTGCCACAAGACCTTTTCCTCTAACTCCTAGAGGTCCTTGACCTAGATATCCCATCTTAGCTATCAATTCATTTCCTGGACCATATGACTTAGAAGGGATCTGTGGTGTTGTAGAGTCACTAGTTTGAACATTGTGGGATTCAGATTCATCTTTGTATAGCCATGATAGCATAGCTTCATCCTCTTCAAACTCTTGCTTGGATACTTGTTCTGCCACAAAATTCTTTTTATATGCTTCAAGAGGTTCCCTAGGTTTGGGCTTGGACTGTTTTAAAGATTGTCCATAAGACTTAGGTGAGATAGGGAGAGATGTCAAAGATAAGAATGGATCTATAATATATTCTCCCATCCCATTTTCTTTGATATTGACCTCTTTAGCAATGTCTTCCATTTTGGATGTTGAAGCAACATTTAGTTGTTCAGTAGAAGATTCTCTGTTATTGGGAACAAGCTTATCAACACTTTCCTTCAATGTATTGCAAGTTGTATTTAGATCTATGGGGATAGTAACCTCTACTCCTTCATAAGGAAACTTCAAACATTGATGGTATGTAGAAGGAATAGCTTTCATTTCATGTATCCATGGTCTCCCTAGAAGAATGTTGTAAGCCAAAGGTAGATCAAGAACTTGACATATAGTATCTCTGATAATTGGACCTACTCTGGTAGGTAAGACAATGGTGCCTTTAGAAGATCTTTCTTGTTCATCATAGGCTTTGATAGTTATTTTCTTTCTAGGATCAATAGCCAATTCTGAAAATCCCAATTGTGTGATCAAGCTGTAAGAACAAATGTTTAGGCCAACGCCCCCATCTATCAACACACGTTTGACTCTACAATTCTAGATCAAGACTTCTATATGCAAAAGGCTGATTATGTGGGTGACTCAAGGAGTTTTCATCTTCCTCTGAAAAGGAGATATATTGCGGAGATGTAAGATGTCCAACCATAGTCTAAAACCTGTCTAAATCAAGGTCATCAGGAACATTGGATCTGAGCAAAGCTTTGTCTAGAATGGCTTTGTGAGCTAGGGATATTCGAAGCAACTCAAACATAGAGATTTTGGCATTAGTGTGCTAGAGTTGTTGGACAATGCTATAAGATGTAGGCCTTGTATCTTTAGAATTGGAAGATTTAGAAACAACCTTCTATTTGGAAGTGGAAGAAAGATTGAAGGGCATCTTAGGGACATGAGATGAATCTGGGATTTGTCCTTTCAGATGTGCCTGAGCTTGTGATCGAGTAACTACATTAGCTGAGGAATGATCTCTTTCTCTTCATACAATTGTGATGACATTGCAACTTTTAGAGAGACATGGTTCAACCATATTGATGATAGCATTATTTCTAGGGTAGGCATAGTTGACTTTTGCCCCCATATTGGGCTGAGAAGTTAAAACTCCTTGACCATGTCATAGAAATGGTTCTATAAATGCCATATGATCATAATTTCTCTTAGGATTGTCAACTATGATGTCTCCACTATCGATCAGATCTTGAATGGTGTGTTTCAACCGTAAGCAGTTATTAGTTTTGTGACCTTTACCTCGATGGAAATCACAGAATTCATTTTCTTTCCACCAATGTGGCTTAGGGTCTGGATCAGATTGTCAGATTGCTGGCAAAGAGATGATGTTATTAGCCAGTATAGTTCTCATAGCTAATTCTAAAGATTCTCCAAGAGGAGTGAACTTTCACTTTTTATCCCAAGATTTGTATTCTAGCTTCTTTTGGAATGGTTCGGATGACTTTTGTTCTGAAGCTTTAATGGCTTGGGAACCAAGAGTTAGGTTGTAGGCTGGTGCCTTTGATGGGGCACAGATAGTGTCAACAATGCCATCTGTGATGATGCCTTTATTCTTGTTCCAGTTTTTGTTCTTATCTTTAGAACTGGATCCTGATTCATACTTGTCTTTTTGAAGTGTGATTTCTTCTTTTTTCACAAGCACTTTTTCAATTTTGATAGCATTGTCCACCATATTATCAAAAGATGTGAGATCTTGCATTTGTAGAGGATAATTGATTTTTGGAACAAGGTTATTGATGAAGATTTCCAATTTTTTTGTTTCTGGAATAGGTTTGGCATATAGAGAGAACTTCTTCCTCCATGTCTTGAGAAATGTTAGGAATGATTCTCCTGGATATTGCTTGAGATTACAGATATCAATCATGGTGACTAGATTTTGAATGTTGTGGGAGTATTGTTGATAGAACAATTTGATCAACTCCTCAAAATTTTTGATAGTAGAAGGCAATCTAGAGAACCAATGAATGGATGCTCCACCTAGAGATCGAGGGAAGAGACGCATCAGATAGGTTGGTTCGTGCATGAACTCCATGGATTGTGTACAAAACTCTCTAACATGATCTTGAGGATCAAAGTGTCCATCATATTTATCATACTTAGGCATCTCCACTCTTTTTGGGAATGGTGGCATGTACAAGTCTTTGTCGAATGGAAAAGGACATAGGGCCTCCATGGAGAACTCCTTGGGTTCCTTTTCTTTCTCAAAATTATTAAGCTTGACTTGCATGGAATGCATCTGTTTCATCATAGCTATGAGTGAAGTTTCTTCCTCATGTGTAATGATATCTTCAAAATTAAAGTTGGGAGGAAGTTTAGCTCCTTGATGAGCTAATTGTAAAAAGTATGCCTCTCTATCTTCTTTCAAGAAATGCTTCAACATTCATTTGAAGTTATCATCATTTTGATATTGAGTAATTTCTTCAGGTGTGGGTTCCTAATCTGCACCATGTTGAGATTGAGCTCTTTGAGAGCCAAAGTTTGTCCCTACTTGAGACATGGTAGGAGTTTGTGGACTCCCTGGAATAGATTGATGTGGGGTTTGTTGGGTACCTCCATGAGTTGATGAAGGAGGAATGTAACCAGTTTTTAATCGAAGGTTGCCAGCACCATCATCTTCGTAAAGACCAGAATCAGAGATTTGCTCAAAAGTTGGACCTATGTGGGTCAAAGGTAAAGTATGAGATATTTCCCCAAATTTTTTATGGGAGGAAGCTCTAGTTTCCACCATTAACCTTGGGTGAAGCAAAAGAATAAGATGAAGACAACTGAAGAATGAATTGAATCAAGATGGTCAGATGATGCAACCTTATCAAGGTTTGATTGATTGAAGTATAGATATGACTTAGATGAGGGATACTGTGCCCTGGATATATGGGTAGGTTCCAAAAGATAGCGGACAAGATATCACAACACTTAGTCATTTTTGAAGATTGATTGAAGATTGATAGTTATGACAAGATTTTAACACAAGATGAAAAGGACTCAAATTGATTAAATAGAAGGCTGGATCGGATTCAAAAGGTCACTTTAGGAAAATGATTGGATTTGTTATAAGCTCTACTCTATTCCTGACACAATGATTTGTTTGACAGATTCCAAGACATGTTTCTCAACTCTAGACATGCAGTTTCAGACAATGTGCAATAGGAAAATAGGCATACAGATTCTAGACAAAAATCAGATCTGATAGGAAGTTGATCAATTGGCAGTAATAAGCTCTTTGTTTTGCAAATTTTAGGATAGGCTCGCATGAGAGAATGTTGTTTTGCACGAGGAAGAACCAGGCTTCATGCGAGAATGTGTTGTCTTACACAAAGAAGTACCAAGCTGCGTGTGAGAATGTGCTGTCTCGCATGAAAGAATACTCAGAAAGTTGAAATCTCGTGCAATAAAAGGACACAGTTGATAGTTTTGGCATAGATTTTGAGGTATAGATTTCAAGACACAGATTTTGAGACACAACGCTGGCTGTTCTCTGATAGAATATTTAGTTCTCACACTAGAAAAGGATTTTTTCTCAGATTTTGCAATTGTTGACTGTTTCAGTGTCAGATTGTTATGGAAATTTCAATGTGCAGATTTGAGGATTGTAACATATTTGTTCATTTTCAGTAACCAGATATATAAGCAAGCATGCAAAACAACAAGCAAGTGATTTCAAGCATGTCTGAAAACAATGAACAAGGGAAAAAGAAACCTTGCGCATGGACAATCAAGTGACTTATTTGTGCTAATCCTTAGAAGTGCTAATTGTGTATGTTCCAAAAAGTTTTGCAGTAATGCACATATTCCTAGAAAATGAAAATTTGGCTTCAATAGGGTTTTTAGTAATGGTTTGACTTTGCAACTTTTATGATCCAAGAGGGAAAACTCCAATCCAGGTGCACTGAGGTTTTGACACAGTCTGAGAACTTAATCTTCAGGATCTACTAGGGAGATCTGACAGCCCAACAAGAGACCACACTTGTGGAGATTTATTCCAACAAGACATTTATATAGCGGTTGTCACTACCATGGCGAAAATGGCTATTATTGCTTGAGGTTTCGTCAATGTGGTTGACCCAATTAAGGGAATGTCCACTATAGTTAACCCTCTCTAAAGGTGACTCACAAGATATACCACATGGAGACTGGTTCCAGATTCAAGGATTTGGGTTTTTGGTACTATCCAAAAAGGAAGTAGAGCATAATCCCCTAGCCTTTTCACTTTTAACCGAAACAAAGTAGACAGATTAATCCGACATGCTAAGACCAAGATTATCTCACAAGTATCTATGATGTCAACCCCTTATGATCTATCAACCTCTCCGAAGAGAGAATGCCTAGATCAAAAGTTGAAGACACATGGATCTAGTGGAACATGAGACTCCCTTAGCATCCTCCCCACCTACAAGGGATCCTTCATTGAGAAGAGTTTCGCTAGAAACCCACTCTCTTAAGATCCACAAATAGTGTTCATGGGGCCTAATTACCATGTGTAACAAAGATGCTGAAAGCAAACTATGTTCATTTTTATAGCCCAAATAAAGTTTGTGATAGGAAAGCAATAAAAGTCACTCAAGCTAGATACATGAGATGTTTGTTTTAGATCCAAAATCAAAGTCTTATCAGCTGAGAAGATTACCTTAGGTCCAATGCTCTGCAATCTAGAATTTAGCACACATCTAAAAGTACAAAATCAAGACAAATCAACAGCAAACCGTAAGCGTTAGAAATCAATAATCTGAAAGTACAGATTCACAAATTTTGTCTCTATAGCAAAATCTTGCGTGAGTTAGGATGTGGTCTTGCGTGAGGAAACACTGTCTCATGTGAGGAAGTGCGGTCTCATGTGACGAAGGATGAAATCTCACACGAGGAAGTACAATCTTACGCGATGAAGGATGAAATCTCATGTGAGGAAGTACGATCTCACATGACAAAAGATGAAGTCTCACATGAGGAAGCGCTAAAACCAAAAAAACTTCATGTGGAATGATGAAAAATCTTGTGCAAGAATCCGTGCAGAGATGTATGGAAGCACAGATAGAAAATTAAAAATCCTATAGAGTATACCAGAACCCTTGAAACCCTTAGCCTCAAAAGATAGAAAATTGATAGAAATGAAGGGAAACCCATTTCAGGGCCCCATGGTGGGTGCCAGAAATGTGTGTGTGAATTTTGTACCTATTCTGTAGACACAACACTTTAGTAAAACATTAGAGGTTAGTTGAAATCAAAATCGTGCAATGAATTGAAAGCTAAACTAACCAGGCGATTTACTACCTTCTAATAGGTGCGAGTATGATGTTCTCAGATTGTAATCAAGATCAGTGACCTTGACGACACCTAAATGAAGGATTTAAATGCAAAACTGATATGAAATATGAATGTAATTAATCTATTTTTTTATTTTCTATGCAATGATATGATGAAAATTGATATGAATCTAGAATCTAAGATGAAATTGATATGCAATGAATTGATCTAAGATGAATTCTAAATGATATACAATACTCAAAAATAAGAATGATCTCACAATAGCTTGGATTCGCAAAGATGATTCTTTAGTCTCCAATTCGACAGTGTGAGGATGCAAAAATATGAGATGGATTGAGATGAGCTGAAGCCTTAATTTATAGAAATCCAGGGCTTTGGAGGTGCATGGGAAAAAAGCCATAAATCACTCAAATAACTCAGGTTGATTTTTGAGTTTTTTTAAATAAAGGATATTTAACTCACAAAAACATGCAAAAGCAGAGTTCAACTCAAAATAGAGTTTAGCTTTAATTGATAACTAATAGTTGTTTGCTTTTCTTGAATGTGCATGATTTAATATGAATTAATTTAATAATAAAGTGATTTATTTCCAACTTGACTGATTTTGAAAAATAAAACAATTGATTTATGGGTTAATCAATTATTTTTCAAACTTTTATTCAAAAACAATATTATTAAAAATTGACAACTTGCTTTAATTAATTAAATAAGAATTTAATCAATCATTCATAGGATTTTGGATTTATTGTCAAAATTAAATAATACAATTTAGGAATAAATAGAATTAACCTCAATTAAATAATTAACTGGCAGAATTAAATCTAATTAATTAAATATTGAGAATATTCAATTAATCAAACTTTAGGATAAATAGGATTTATCGCCAAATAATCATTAAATCAAAGATAATTAGGATAATTAAGAATATTACTAGGAATATTCCCCAATGCAGAATTTGAGATAATCAATTAGGATTCGATGATGTGCCAATGTGCCTTAGGTTAGGACTTTGATGTCAATTTCATTCGATATGTTGATATAGAAGATTAATGAACTTATAGCCCATTTTTTGGGGTATTATAGGTAATTCTAAAATTCTCATCCAATTACTACCCACAAGGGAACGGAGTCGTTGAGTCAACCAACAAGAACCTAACAATGGTAATCAAACATCTTTTGGAGGACAAGCCCAGATATTGGCACACCCAGTTGAAATATTCTTTGTGGACAGATCGTGTCAGAGTTAAGAATGCTTTAGGGACCTCTCCCTACCAGTTAGTGTATGGTTTGCAAGCCATCTTTCTGATGAACCTGAAAATACCAATCTTGAGATTCATGGATCAATACATCAAGGGTGATGATCGGGTGCAGATTCACCTCATGAATTTGTTGAACCTTGAAGAAAAATGAACTATGGCCTTAGAACACATAGCCAAACACCAGGCTATTGTCAAGTGATGGTTTGACAAAAGAACCACCATAAAAGCCTTCCAAATTTTTGATTTGGTCCTAATGTGGGACAAAGAAAAAGAAAAACCAGACAGCCACACGAAGTTCCAACATTTGTGGATAGGCCCATTCTAGATTGCTACAATCCTGGGAGAGAATACTTTCCAGATTAGTTCTCTTGATATAGAATTGGTCTCGTTACCAGTCAATGGCTAGTTTCTGAAGCATTATTTTGGGTCTTGATTGGCCCCTTGTACTTTATTGTATATTCTTGTACTATATTATGTTTCCTTATTTCTTGGTTAGTTTTGTCGTCCGTGTCTTTTTTCTTTAGGTCTTGTTGCAGGAGGTAGGTGCTTTCAATTTTAGTGGTCGATTCAGGTAGCTCAGGAAATGAATAAAGCTTCTCATGGCCTAAACCTCAGAAGTGGTTTCATCTTGTAGTGAGCTAGAGACAATGATCAGAGGTATGGTTATTTCTTTTCAGAATCTTCGGGAGGGTGTACCAAAATCAACCATCCTCAGCACTTAAGCACATTTAAGAGGAAAACCCCAGCCATGAGCTTCTCAAATAGGATTCCAATCTGCCCATGGTCATGAAGGAAGTTTGAAGGTTAGAACCCTTTCCTAAGTGAAGTGCAGACTAAAAGAAAAGAGCAAGAGAGTAAACAAGAGGAGCGCATAAAGATGAGATAAACAAAGGAATGCTCGAAACCAAGACAACATAGTCTGAGCGCTACCCTATTTTTCCAAAAAAAGAAAAAGAAAGAGCAATGGATGATGCTTTTTTTACAAAGCTACAAGGAGCATTGAAGTAGTCCACATTGAATTTTTTTTTTTGATGAACTGATGCTTTCAAAAGGATCAGCTAAAAAATAAAATAAAAAATTGAAGCAAACCGAGTCTAAGAGCCCTCCTATGAAGTCTAAGGACTTCTATCAAAGCTCATCTATAGTCGAGAAAGGGTGACTTTAGCAATCTCTATTAGGGCTATTAACACCTATCTGGAAATAGAGAAAGGTTAAATTGGCTGATGGCTGACTTTGGATTGGGGGGTAGTGGCCTGACAAGGATGGAATGATCATCTAGAGCTCATGGTGAAAGGTTTTCAGGGAAATCTAAACAAACACTCCCACATACTAGATACAGAAGTTATGGTTTTCTCAACCTCGGTGATGATAAGAAACATACTCAATCTAAAGATCTTTGTACTTGGCTCATTGCGAACTAGGATTGTCTCCAGGTGGACTGGCTCTGGGAAGCTTCAGTCATTTTTCTTTCTTTGTTTGGGCTATTTGTTGTGGTCCCACAACCACACTCCCCTAATGGCCCTTATGGCCTCAAGGGGCCTCCCTCTTGCTTTCTTCTTGTCTCCCTTTTTGTTGTTTTTAGGTTTTTGTCCTTAGTTTTTTTAGTTTTCGGCCTTTTTGGCCTTG
Source organism: Chamaecyparis obtusa (assembly GCA_027943335.1). NCBI lineage: Eukaryota > Viridiplantae > Streptophyta > Pinopsida > Cupressales > Cupressaceae > Chamaecyparis > Chamaecyparis obtusa. The sequence continues at coordinate 813,637 of BSBK01003603.1, forward strand.
TCAATCTTTTGCACTTTTGGATGTCTGAAAGTGAAAAGAACCCAGTCGAGAAAGTAGCACATCTTTGGGTCTTTTGGCTCCGACTCATTTTCAAACCTTTCAGAGGTCATCAACCTCAAAAGTTTGACCCTTGCAAGGGAGTTGGCCTTTCGGGTCTTTCGGCCCTTTAGAGGTTTGACACCCCTGAAAAGGCCGAAAGGCTGATTCTCAGGTTACTTACGTCAGCAACCCCACATTGCCTATAAAAGGTGTGTGAGGGTTTTCTAACCCTCACTTTTGTGCTCACTCCTCCAACTCCTGCCTACTTTTTCATCACTTGTCGCCTTTTCGTCACTTGGATCTCATCTCCTTGCTAATTATCGTCGAGTTCTTCATCTCCTAGGTAGGTGGTTTTTTCTCTCCTCTTTTTTGGTCTTAGATTAGTGTCTTTTTGCTTTTGTCCTTCTCAGTTTGTCTTAGGTTTAGGGTTTGTATCTTTTCAGCCTTGTCCTCTGGTCTAGGTTGCTTAGAGTCAGCCTTTTTCAGCCTTAGGGATCATCAAGGTAGTCACCCTTGGAGAGTTTGTGGTAAAACTCACTGTTAGACTCACTTTTTGAGTTTGACTATAAACCCTAGTTTTAGACCTTCGGGGTCCAAAATTTTTGGAGCAACTCATGCATCGACAAAAATCTCCAAGTGCTAGATCCTTTTCAGCATTTTGGTGTTGTCGTACACCGAAACATTTCACACCTTTGAAATGCAAAAGTGGACCTTATGCTCCTTGCCTTTGGCACTTTCGGCCATTTCGGCCTTTCCACACACCGAAGATCCTTCACTCCCCAATTTGCCATTTTTGTCAAGATAGGAACCCCTCCTCGACCTTTTGGCCTTTTCAGATGTGTCGGTCATTTCAGCCTCTGGGGTTTTTCAGACCTTTGATTTGCCAAAAGCTCTTTGAACATGGCAGTGGCCTCTTTCAGTAGTTTCCACCTTTTCAACCTTTCGGAGATGCGACACCCCCGATGGTTTGAAAGGCCGAAATTCCTTTTCTGACCTATTTGAGTTTGAATTAATAATATACTTTATTTTTGGGTCTTTTTATCTCATCATGTTACTCATTCATGTCTTTTCCTCTCCATAGATATGGCTGAGAGGGTACTAGCGTCACCAGCAATGAAGTATTAGTTCAAAGGATACCATCCATTGTCCAAGGTGACTGACTTGCATGCAGGGATAACTGATACAGATATCGGGAATGTGAGTTGGAATGAGTACTTGAATAAGTGTGCTCAGCCAGTGGGTCATTTAGAGGACTGTACTTCATTAGTCCACTGCTTCTTGGTGAATGCGGCAGTGCACCCAGTCTCCATCCAATCAGTAGAATTGCTCAACACACTGGCCAGTAACTATGTGCTAGATGAGCGCATGGTTAAGAACAACATTGGAGAGGTGGTCTTGGATTTGAGGCTCAATAACATTGAAGATGTTTTCCATCTTCCTAAAGGGGTAGATAAGTTCTTTAACTTCAATATCAACAAGGGGATGGAGTTTTACAATAAGGACACATAGAGGGCTCACAATATCATTAATAATGAGTACCTAATGCAGCCATTGCCCAAGAATAGATTGGATAGAAAGGATATGAGGAGAGGCTACATGAAAGAAGATAAGCCACAAAAAGATACTAAGGAACAAATAGCTGATGAGTACCAAACTACTGATGAGGAGGAACATGAATAGGACACTGGGAATGAGCAGGAAATGGGAGAAGAAGAAGAAGAAACTTAGGAGGAAATAAGGACAAAACACTTAGCAACCTCTTCTGCATTGGCTACTCCCTATGAGCCATTGAATGCATTTTCAAAGCCCACATGGTTTACCAAAGAAGTGCAGCTGAGGGTCACAGTATACACTGATGATGAGGTTGACATGACCATGCTAGGGCATGCTTTCCACCAAACGGCACCAGTTCCTCAAGCATGTATAACATCTTATGTGACACAAGACCAAATGGGGAGATGGAAAGCATAGGTGGCTATTCCTACAATGGATGTTACTGTAAATGAGATCACTCTGGATGATTATATGTTGGAGGAGGTAGATTTGGGGGAACCAACTAGGGAAGGTAGCAAAACCTTGGCTACTTTGGGCTTGAAGCACGCTCTAGGCTTCATGAATAAAGATGAAGAAAGGATAAAAGCTCTAGAAGAGAAAAATGGAGTTATGAAGAAATTCATTCTGAAGATAGCGGGTCCAATTGACCCTAATAACCCCAAAGCCTCATTATAGGCAATTTTGGAGAATAAGGGGGATATAGATGCAGATGTTCCACATTCTTTTGTACAGGCTTGTGCTGAGTGGAAGATGGATTTTGAGCAGTTCAATAGCATATCTCTCAGGAGGATCTTAAGGCCCTTTCGAAACATTTTGGTGGGAATAACTTCTTTAGTGGAGAGCATGAGTGAAGAAAATGGTGTAGAAGAGACCATCCTCAATTGGAAAAAAGTGTTGGATGAGCTAACGATGATAAGAAAACAATGCTTCCAGGTTTTGATGAAGATTTATGAAGGGGAAGAGTTGGATAACTTTGAAGAATGGATCCAAGAGATAGCAGTGACATTGGCCGTATTTGAAAAGGTCCTCAAGAGGTTGAATAAAAGAAGGGATGATAGCACACTTTTTGCAAAAGAGCTGCAGGAGTTCTTTGAAGGGTTGGATCTAGACTTGTTTGATGAAGATGATGATAAGACTATGCATTTAGTAAATGACATCATCAATCAGTATCTAGGCATTTTACGAGGGGTGAAGTCTAAGGAAGACCTCCGGTAGATGTTCTATCAAAAGGAGGAGATTCAAAAAATGTTGTCTCAAGAGGAAGAAATAAAGGCTTTTGCAAAAGAATTGATGGATTTTAGAGATAGGCATAAATAGATTCTTCAAGGGATCAAGATGACGGACTTTGATGAGGTGCTGGAGATAGTGGATAGGTTCAAGAAGGCACACCCAAAAGAACCTCCTAGCTAGTTAGCCTCCAGTTTAGAATCTGCTAAATTTTGTGTACAGGAAATTCAGTTTTGACACTTAGCCAATTTTGCAGTACATGTTTTTTGGCATTTCTAGCATAAGGATTTTTTCGGCCACCTACAAGTATGACAAGTCAAAAAATTGGGAAATAAAGGACTTAGCACTTAGTCAATTTTGGGTCTTGAGTTTTTCGGACCAATTGTCGAGATTTGGGCATTTTTTGGCACATTCAAAAGTCAACTCTAGTTATCTCAGAGATCACTTTCCAGTCATGAGGGCTTCCTTTTTGGGATTGTTTTTGCATGATTTTGGGATCTCTTCCAGTTGGTTCCATGTGGAGAAGCCGAAACCAAGGGTCAAGGGCACAAACATGAAGATTATCTAGTGCATGCACAAGTTCCAGCTCCATTTTTGAGTTGTTTAATGCCCGATTTATGAAAATCTTTGTAATGCATGAGGATTAATTTTGTGCTAGGATAGCTTAGTTAAGCTTTAGAAGTAGTTTCTTTAATGCAAGCTTTAGTTTAGATTTACTTTCAAGTTTTAGTTGTAGCAAAACCCTAGCTACGAAAATAAGAGCAGAGCTCTATAAATTGTAATAAAATGATATAATGAGGGTCGACTTGATGATTAATACAAAAAATACAATTGGTGCTTCATTCAAGGTGTGATTTATCTGCTATCTATGTGAAGTTTGTGAATGTGTGATTTTCTCATTCTTTATTTCAAAGAGCCAATTGATTGTTTAATGATTTTAAGTCTGTGATCTTTTAGCTCGGTGTTTGCTAGTATTACATTGCTGTGTTGTTACAAATCTCTAAGAAGGTCATTCTTTGGTGCTTGAAGATTAACTTGTCTCACGTGTGCGCACATCTGGAGTGGCTTCATGATCTGATGAGTTTTGACTTATCATAGGTCTGCATTTGTTTGATTCCATTGATGATTGCATCCATTCAGCCGAAGATTGTGATATGATCTGATCTCTGTTGTGTGGGTTCCTCATCTTCTTGGTTGTTTAATTCGCATGGTGGTGTGATTGCTAGCATATGTCCATTAGGTTTCTTTTCAGTAATTTATTTGAAATTTCTTGTTACCTTACATTTCTTAACCCTCTTTGCAAGTTACTTTTAGTAGATTAATTAAATTAGCGTTGCTTCGTTCTTAAATCTGAAAATCATGTCAAAAAAGAGATATCTTGGTTTTCTAAAGTTTGTTTTGTAGTTTCCCTTGAGAGAAGAACCAGCAAAGGTCTCCTTGTTAACAAATTCACATTTGTCTTCCGTTGAGCTATCCAAGTGATTGAGACCCAGCCAGAAGGAACCTTGATATTGATTCCATCAATCTTCCAAGAGGGGAAGTTGCTCACGCAAATTCCTAGCCATTGGCTTTGTGTCAAAACAATGCTCAACATGAACAATGAAAGATTAATACCACAAATTATATTGCTATGTTACAAAATCTGAAATCGACAATATCTAAAACTTTAGTGAAATCTGGATTTAAGCAATCTAAAACTTTCATTGACACTAAAATATCAAATATTTTAAGAATTGCAAGGTTGTCTTTTTAGTTCAACAATTAGTTTTGAGACTTGGTTGGATTGACCAAGCTCATTTCAACATGTGTTAAGAGGTGGTACTTCCATGTCAAAAGCCCATATGCATGGGATGTAAAAGAGATCATTTTCGACCGTGCTGGATTAAATCAATCTTATTTAGCCTTGTTTTGCTATTACCATATGTTTAAGATTACACCTTTGAGAGATACTTGGTACTTCTGCTTAGTTTTATTTTATCATTAACAAATTTAGTAAGAGAATTAACTAATTTAGAGCTGAATAAGTATGATTGATCAGATTAATTACAATTTATCTTCTTTTAAGAGTTTTGGGTAGCAAGAGTACACAAACTATAGTATAGTTGGACTTGAGACAAAATGACATAGCTCTAAGGGAATAACAGAGTGGGTCTGGTCATTGATTTCCACCCTTTAGATGAAAGATCATACATTCTCTCTCTCAATTACCATCTCATCTATTCATGGTAGAAACATAGGTGTAATGGTCAAATGGGTTTTCTTTATAGGATTCTTATCTATTATATTATTTAATTTAATCATTTAAAAATTAATAAAATAAAATAAATAAAATAAGAAAATATTTAGATTTGATGTTAGAAAATTATAATTTTTAATTTATGAAAATTAGAAAATAAACGATCTAGCGATAATCATAATAGTTCTATGGATAGAGTTCAAAAAATTAAAAGAATTAAAAACTATCTTATTTCTAATTTTATGCTAATCTATAGATAAATGAATGATTTCCAAATAGAACAAATCTCAAACTATGTTAAATTGAAATGAAAAGGTTAGAGTAAGTTTAGACATAAGATGTTTCATTTAGAATAAATGTGTCGTTGTATGTAACAAAGTAGCTTGACATAATTGTTGGTGCAATACCAACCTCCTAATTTCAATTTGATCCCTTGATCTATCATTGCACATGGATATAAGGAACGCTATCTTCAAGCCCTTCTTTTTGTTCTTGTTGAGAAAAAATTAAAAGTTATGTTATCCCAAAACATTTCAACATACACTTTATAAATTTCTCATTTAAATATTTTTTCAACATAAAAATATTCTTTAACATAATTTTTTTGACATAAAAGTATTTCTTAACATAATTTTTTTAGTATTAAAAGAACACTGATTACATAGAAAAAATTGTAAGAAAATGTTGTACTTAAGGATCGAATAAAAATTACAGCAAATAATATGTAAAAAATCTAGAACAATACATGATAAATGTACTAGAACAACTGAACCAATCAATACTATATTAAATTTTTTGTTTTTACAATGTTGAAAATCTTTGAAATTTTACCGCATTGGATAGATTACCATGACATATTCTTAAATCTGAACTATAACAATTCATGGATTTGCATTTCTCCTGCTAATACAAGTACCTATTTTGTATATATTATTCTTTGTTCTTGCCAAGGGCCATTTATAATCTGATTGCATCACTCTTCTTATTAGTACTTGCCGATAGGCTAGGCAAGTACTATTGCATCCATTTTTGGATTTCTTCCATTAACTAGTGATTAAAAAATCACATTTCTACCAATAAAAATAATTAATTTTATCAAATTTGTTACAAAATTAATAATTTGTATTGTATACATGCACAATTTTTATGTTTATAATTCAACAAAATTAATTTCGAGCTCTTCTATTGGCTTAAAAATTTAGCCTCTTATACACGGATTTTGTGGAAGCACTACCTCTATTACAATTTTCAAGGTAATATTATAGGGGCAAATACTTTACCATGCCCTTAAAATAATTCATATTTATTTTTAAAAATATGTTATAATATAAATGCATGGTTTTGGATATAGATTACTTATTAACTAATGTATATTAAATTGAATAATAAAATTTGTTATATGTATTATAATTAGATGTTATATATTTAGATTAAATAACATAAATTATAATTATTATCTAAATATTAATAAACCTAACTTTTTCATTGTATAAGTTATAAGAATGAGATGCTAAAAAGTAAGTGCTGAGAATATAGATGTACATAAATATTTAATTTTCTAAGGAAATATATTATATAGCAGTAGTTAAGAAATGATACACTCCCTTCTATACTAATTTGATGTACGTATATATTCAATATTATTTAAGACACCCTGCATAAATTATTCAAAGAATTATTAACTTCAAACTATTTAATAGTTTAGACATGTACTCATTATTACTACCCTAAAAAAGGATTTATCATGAATTAATATTTAAGGAGTGATGCACACCAGAATATCAGATGAGCCAGAATAATCGATATACTTGTATAAATAATTCTTAAAAAGTAATAAGCTTCAGAAAAGTAATAGGAAGGGTAATGTGTACACAAGAATTTACTATACATAAAAAACCATAAAATAATCCTTCACAGATGACACGCTCCAAGATTTAGAGTATTAAGTATAGATATGCCTAAATACTCCGAACAGATTACGATAAATACCACCATAATTAACCCCTTAAAGTAATTAAAACTCCAAATACCTATACTGAGAACAATTATATGTATATACCCAACATCTGCTAAGAGTATAAAGTTTTATACATCTTCTTAAAATAAATATTAAAAGAAATTAATTTAATGTATATTCTTTAAGAGAAATATTATTAAAATTTAATTTTTGTGATCAATTTAGTTCAAAGAGAGAAAAATAAAATAAATACAATAATATATATTTTAATATACTGATTTGTTTTCTTTTTTATATCCATTAAATTTTCATACGAACATATAAAATCCATAATAATGATAATACTAATCTTAACCTTTTATTTTGTGAAACCTATTTTATCCTATTGTGAGCCCTATCTTATCGTATTCCTTATTATCTGCAACCAATTCATTTTTTTCGGCAACTTCTGCTTGCTCTGTTGTACACTTGTTTAGCCATTTTCCCATATTCTACATATTGCTGCCATTTTATCAGTATTTTCTTTATTTATTCCAATCTTTCTTTTGAGGGCTTGTGGTTCTCATCACATTTCGATTAAACAGGTACGCCAAATGATTTTTTTGGCCTGTCTTGAATTTTGGTTGTCTGATTTTGAAATTTGTTTCTTCAACAGTTTCCTCTTTGCTTAAATTTTTGTAATAAATTATTACATTTTATGGTTTCAATTTATTGTTTAATTCACACTTCTATGTTTTTAGATTGAGGAACTACTGGAAGTTTCGAAGATGCAGTTGTCATTTCTTTTAGTCTCAACAAATTTCTTCCTTTTTATCTTCTATTTTTCTAGGACCAGCTAAAACCTAAGCATGACAACATCCATTGCCATTCTGCAGTTCTCTCTTTATAGCGAGCTAGCTGGTCTCTTTAAGTTTCTTGGTCTTGATTGGAGAGTCTATATTTCAATGTGAAAGCATTCTAGGGAAGAAAATCCTTGGTGGCCTGATGAATAAAATTTATATTATTCTAGCTCCATGTTTGGAAATCTTCAAACCATTTATTCAAGACAGAAGAGTCAGTGGCCTACCTTGAGAATTAAGAAGAGGGGTTCGCTGAATGCATTATTCATTAATAGATAAACCATTACCAGCCAAATAAAGCAATGGTTTAATGACTTCACAAGCTTTTCAAATATTTTTTATCACAAAATTGCCTTCAATAGAAACAGGTTCCCTCATGTTGAGTAGAGTGCCTAAGTCTAGGTCTCTTTATGCTGGATGGCCTTGAGAAGTGCCCTTGCTAATGCACTAACGAGCAAGAATCTTCCAAACTATATGGTTATTAAGGGCTATGATAATCCATTTAGCACAGAAGGAAAAAGACTTGATGATAAATGGAAATTAATCCTAGGCCTCCAACCTCACAAGGGAGACAATAAAATTCCCAAACTACATGATGTAAGCCGTAATGCCCATCATTAGATATGCCAAGAGAAATTCTTTAGGAGCTTCTCAACCTTGAAGTAAGAAGATTTTTTTAAAGATAATAGTATTGTAATCTAGGATAGTGTACAATGCTTCTTTTCAAAACTGTATAACTTATCTTATGGTTTTTTCTAAAGATAATTTTTTTACTTTTTTATTCAGTATTTGGTCTTTTTTCTGTGCTTTAATACTCGGTATTTGGTGTTTATCTATTCTTTCAGTAGTATTTCTTAACAACTTAACTTCTCTTTTATTGACTTCAGTTTTTTACAATGACCTGTTCATTTCGTTGAGTTTTTTTATTTTTTAGCTTTGCAACATAGCAATTGTTTTGTATTTCAAATCTCATTATTAATCTAGTATATTTTGTTAAATTGGAACAGTGTTATAACACAGCCTTAGTCATACAATACAAGCTATTCACTTAACTTTACGCATTCCAAGTAAGTGCAATTCTTTTTACCCTTACTAGAATTGTTTAATACTGCTAAAATGACCAATATTATTAATGTTGACAGTTATAAAAAGCCTATAGAACAGAAATTTTAACCCTAATTAAATAAATTTCTATTTTTATTTACAGTATATAAGTCAAAATAAAAATAAATGTCAGATTATAATTCTGTCAAAATATCATTTTTTAAAGTCTTGATAATGTAAAATTAAAATTCAATTTACTAAATTTTCATTGTTGACTATCAATAGTTCAAATTGCACACAATATGCATAAAAGTGGGTAAAAAATAACTATCTCATTTTTAGCATGTATGCAAGTACATTTGTTTCAACGTATATGAAAATATATTTATTCTTTATATTTTCCTAACAGAGAATTTTAGCCCTAGCATTTTGTTAACCCTATCTATTTTAATATTTTATAAATGAAAATATATATTAGGTAAATTTGGCCCTATACTACTAGAACCTATCCTATGAATCTCCTACCTTTCCTATCTAGAGTCTCTAAGCTAGGTTCAGGGGCATCTGGACTGGTTCCTGGATTCTTTGTGTCTTCATGGACTTCCATAATGTCTTCCAAGCTATCTTCTTTGTTGGTTGAATCCACCCCATCCTCTCGCATGTATCTTTCAAGTCAATTTCCTCTTGCAATTTTCCTTATCCGCATTAATTTCAAGAGAAAGTTTACATTTTTGTAGATGATATGCCTCATTGCCTGGAATAGTTTGATATCTTTAACATCCAATTTCAGCTTCCTAGGAACTAACGACCCTCAAATGATTAGGATATTATAATGCCTTGGTTTATGGATTATAATTTCTTCATCGATATTCATCATGATTGTTTCAATCCCACTGAGATTTTTTATTTTTTGAAAATCTTTTTGCATAGTTCTTCTATAGCATCTTTATCCTTCTCTACATGCAAAGATGAGGCAATAAATATTGTTGCGTCATTAATATAAACAAAGCAACACACAGGTATGCTTGATAAAACCTGATCACAACTACCAAAAAGACCTAAACAATAGATGAAATTACACCTTCATTATTCACTTCATCCATTTTTTGCTCTTTACTTTGGGACCTCAACAACATTGGATGCCCAACTTTAGAAATTGTGGATTTCTTTCTCTTAATTGTTGTCCATTCTTCTTGGGAAGGAATAACACATCAATCCATTCAAGTAGGCAAATCTCTTCATTTATTATTATATATTCAACATGTATAATAATAAATTATTCTTAAACATCAAACAATTTAATATCACGCTGATTTTTGTTAATAAAATAAGAAAATTATTTAATAAATGTGAGTTTTATATTCATACAATTAGATGAAAACAATTTTATACAAAATATAATTATTTACCTTTTTAATATAAATTAATTTAAAAACAGTTATTAACTAAATGTTAAACTATTCAATATTTAAAGACAATACTATAATTTAATAAATCATATCCTCAAAAATTGTATCATATACCTATTAGGTAGAAGAAAATTTAAAACAAAATTCCTTTTCATTTTCTTTCATAATTTATCATGGAGATCATGCCAAACTTGTTTTATTGAATTTTATTTTTTTTTTGTTCTCTAGCACGCCATAATGTACAAGAATGAACTAAACATGAGCATCCCCACATTCATGCATCTATTACATTTTTTTTTCTCATTCCATAAGTCCTTCACCTATCCATACGGGAGCATAAATAATGCCATTCATTTATAGAGGCAGGTTTTAATTGTAGGAATGGCCGGGGAAGAGGTGGAAACTCCCAAAAGTAGAACCAGTTGTACCAAAAAAGGAATGCATACAAGTTATGGTTTCACCATTCAGATTGAACAAAATGTCTATGCAGTAGCTAGAATGTACTTTTGACTGTGTTTATTAATCAATTAATTTCACCTTCAATCTGAATACCCAAAAATTTCACCATTCAAACTGAATACCCGAAGTCAAAGTTATGGAGTAGACAAGTACTGAAGGATGAGGAACAAAACAGTCTTGTTTTGTACATCTAGAGAAGTATTGGAACTACCTAGTGGTGGGAGTAAAGGGACACTTCTGAATTAGAATTTTAAAAAGAACATATGGTGGATTGTAATGCTTCTGAATCCATGTTTTGGATTTATTTTTAACTGTACTTAATCATAATATTATCATAGTCCAGTTGTGCTATGCTTGCTAAATTGAAATAGGTTTCAATTCAGACAAACCAGACTTGAAAAGCTCAAATAAGTGCCATAACCTATTGACAATTTGGGCTGGATCATTATAATACACAAGTTTACTAATCAAAATTGGTTCAACAGTTGGCCGACTCAAAGACAAATTCTAAATGACTAAAAGATTACCTCAGCATAACAATTTGTAGTAAACAAAAAGCTATTAAAATATCTAAAATAATATACATTTTTTTATAATTAGTTTCTTGAGGAGAGTTTGGTCCAGAGAAGAGGAATAAGAAACAAAATAACATCAAAAATTATATTTAAAATTTATTTCTCAATATATAAACAATCAGAGTCTCACTCTTAATGAATATACAAACAATCAAAGTCCCACTCTTAATGAATAGACAAACAATCATAGTTCCACTCTGTCCTGAATTTGGTAGATTTGAAGGAGATGGCATCCATGAAGATGGAAAGAGACACTCCTAACATTCAAGGCTGACATTTAACAGATATTCTAAATGTCGGCATTGAAGGTTAGAGGGAATACTTCCATTTTCATCAGGTCATCTACCACCAAATTTAAGCAAAAAAAATGCTGACTTCTGCAAAGGCTCAACAGTAACAAAAAATGAACATAACATCATTTTCTTCAATAAAAATAGCTCACATGTAAAGGTTATATTACTTTTCAGAGTGCATTTATGACCTTGTTATACGTGGGACTATTTGATACATTTGAAATTTTGAATCATTAAGTGATAAACTGATTACAAGATTGAGGACAAAAATGTTCATTGCTATAGCTCGCATTTTCATAGAGGCATAATTGTTTTGATCAAGGTAAACATTTTTAACAGAATTATGGATCAGAATAAAAGATTTTAAAAGAATCCTATTCTTGTAGGGAACACATAATAGATAATAAAAAATACCAAAAGATAGTTAAAAAAAAAAATCAACAACAAAAATTCAACAATTCAACAAAAAACTTGCAACTCCCAACAAAAGGAAAATTTAAAATTAAATCAGCAAAAACCAAACTGTAATTTTGCCGTCTGGGAAAGGAGGGAGATATTCGGAAACCAATGATCATTTTATATGTAAAAATTAGTTTTTATTATCTAATCTCTATGTAACTTATAATTTGAGTTTTTATTCAATCCTTGTTTTTTTCTATAATTTTCCCATATGGCTCCTCATTCACTACATCACTTGCTTCCTTATTTCCTTCTTTGTATATATGGTTTATAGTTTTGTCTTCAAAGTATTACAATGAGTTTAGTACTCTTTCTAGCATAGAATTTAATTTCCAATTGGGTGTCCTTCCAATTCTAATTGTATTAATTGTTATTTTTGAATCTCCTTCAATTTCTAATTTTTTAATCCCTAAATCCTTACATAAATTTTGTCCTTCAATTAGGGCTTCTATTTCAACTATGTTATTTGAAACCTTTCCTATTGGTCTTGCTAATTTGGCACATAATGTCCCATCCCAATGGTCAATAATGCACTCAATACTTGCATTTATGGGATTTCCTCTTCATGCTCCATCAAAATTCAATTTATACATGACATTTGATAGATTGGTATTGCAAAAAAAAACTACTTTTAGCATCATTTCTTTGCCAACAATAGATAGCCACCTTCCCTTCCAAGACATTGTCTTCTAATCCATTCTATTACATATTGGGTCCCACATCCTATTTGTTCTAATTCTCTAATCCAACATGAGTCTTAAGTATCTTCTTGGTAGGCTTCCTTTTTTTAATCCTAATGTGTTGCACATTTTAAAATATTAGAATTAACTATTTACGGTAAGATTTAAACTATTTAAATTATAAACATAATAAAAATATAAATATAAATTATAACCTGTGTGAGGTGGGGCACACCATTTTTTTAGTTCTTCTCTTTTTTCATTTATTTGATGCTAGTTTATCAAGTTTGATGAAGTTTCTTATTTTTTATATAAAAATATATGTAATAATATTCATAATTATTATTTTTAATAGTTAATTTTTTTTTTCTTTAAAAGAAAATAAATTTCACTCATTTGTTAGTTATCCATTGTCTTATGCAATTAATTGAAATTTCCTTAATTATATACTATTAGCTAGTTTTGACTTAAGTTTAATTAAAATACAAATTTATATTTTAATAGTATATTTGTTAGAATGTAATTTTTGCTATTCAATTGAAAATATTAAATAAAAATAATATATATTAACATTATATAATATTTTAAGATAAATTATTATTATTATTATCTTTGCACAATATCAATTCCTTTGTATTTCAAATATCATGATTAATCTAGTATATTTTGTTAAATTGGAATAGTATTACACGAGAATCAGACTCATACAACACAAGTTGTTCGGTTGAATTTACACATTCCAAGTAAGTGTAATTCCATTTACCCTTACTGCACTTGATCAATATGGCTGAAATGACCAATCTTATTGATGTTGAAAGTTATACAAAACTAAAAAAGGAAAAAACAATTGATATTGATACTATTTTGGCAAATGAGAACTTGTTTAGACTAGAACCATTTCATTATATTGTCGAAGATTGCTTGTTTGATAGTATTGAAGTTTTTCTTCATTTTCGTTATACCTTAATTGAACTTCGAAATGGTTTTGTTGACTATTTCACCTCGTTAGTATCTCAAAATGACATAGACGCCTTGCAAGCATTTCAATTTGAATTACAACCAGCTATATTGCAAGAGCTAAATGACTTACAAGATGTAACAAACTATCTTTGTAAAATGAGGTTATCTGCTTCGCCTTCTCTACCAGAGAAACAACAAGGGCTTTGGGGAGATACATTTTGTATACAATGGATATGTAAGTGGTTAAACATATCGATTGCACTATGGTCAACAACTAAGAAAAATAAATATTTACACTTCAACAAATCAAATACACAAACGTATTCTATTTTATTTCATGACAAGTATCCTCTATGTGGTCATTATGAACCATTAATCTGCAAGAAAACTAGTATAAGTTACACCAATATAGTGCCAAAATACCTTTCAAAATTTTGCAAAACATTACAAGTATGTTCGCCATATATTGAACAACTAATAATGATTCATGGTCTACAAAATAAAGAACCACCAACAATAGATTGTGGTGAAAGTATGTTTAATGCAATATGTAAATTATTGGGTGCCGAATTTGACACTCAATCTTTAAGATTGCACATTGCACAATCAATTTACAATGTAACAAAAGATAATCATAACAATACAAACAACATACATAATTACTTAACACAAAACTTATTGCCACAAGTCTCATCCATTACTAATTGGAAAGATTATATTATGCGATTGGCAATGCCTTATGAAAAAGGCAAAATAGAAGGTGGTACTTTTTGTCTACAATGGCTAACAACAATTTTTAGTATGAAGATAGTTTTATGGTGCTCAGCTAGTGGACAAGTCAAACATGTCTTTGGAATGGAAAATGATATCAACAAATCATTCAACATTATATCATTTGAAATAGAAAACTTGCACATACACTATGAACCACTTCATCCAGCACATGTTATGACACCAATTGTTAAAAAAAGAAAATTCCACACAATCTCCTGTGAAACTAATCAATTAGTCTATGAAAACAATATAAAGAAAAATACAAAAAAATCCTTGCATGAATTAAAAAAAACATTAAGAAATAATGAAAAAAAAGAAGTGACTAATAATCTCAATTTTCAGAATCACATGAAACATAAACAAGAACACTTACCAACCATTGATATTGCTTTGAAAAATGAAAATTTATTCAGGTTACAATCATTCTCTTACACCGTAGGAGATTTCCTATTCGATACTCTTGAAGTATTACTTCACATCCTTTATACTTCAAACGACTTGAGAAAAGGGGTTATAGATTAGTTTTCTTCATGTGTGGAAAAACATGATATCGATGCATTGCAAGCATTTTCATATGAATTGCATCCAGATATCTTAAATGATTTGCATGGTATACATGATGTTACTACTTATTTAGGTAAAATGAGATTGTTAGCAGCACCAACAATTCCATATACAAAAAGAGGACTATGGGGTGATCCATTTTGTATCAAATGGCTTTCCAAATGTTTAAACATATCGATTGCATTGTGGTCAAATACTACAAAGAAGAAATATCTACATTTCAATAATAAGAAACACAAACATACATATTCTATTCTATTTCATGATGAAAACCCAATTTGTGGTCATTATGAGCCTTTGATTTGTAAAAAAACTAGTGTACCAAGTCAAGTGTCATCAAAATACTTGATAGATTTTTGTACATTGTTACAAACCTACTGGGAAAACATTGCACATGACATAGCAAAAAAAGGTCTTCAAATGAAGACTATTGCAACAACAAATTGTGGGGAAAGTGTCTTCAACAGTATACAATACTTGATGAATGAAGAATTTGAAACTCAATGTTTACACCTATACATTGCACAATCTTTCTGCAATTCAATGAAATAAAATTCGTCAAACTTAAAGTATTATTTGGATCGTTACTTACAAACACATATTACGCAATCAAATATATCCAATGCAAATTGGAAGGACTACATTATCAAATTGGAAAAGCCATATTGTCATAGCAAAGTTGAGGGACGAGACTTTTTCTTACATTGGTTGTCAAAAATACTAAAAATCACAATCAATTTATGGTCGCCAATAACTAAACAAATTGTACACATTTTCAAAATTGAAGAAAATACAGAAACCATATTGAACATTATATCATTTGAAACAAATACTACACATGTACATTACGAACCACTAGTACCAATAACAAAAATAGAAGCAACGAAATTGAACCATCAAAAATTGAAATTATATGATATGGGATCAATAAATAATGGACTTACAAAACAAACACTAGAAACACCTCCACCAATAATTAGTGACATCATTGACAAGACAAGTAAACTAATAACTTGTAAAATAAAACTACATCGCCTAAAACAAATAATACGTACCCAAAACCCAAAAAAAGAAAAATCTCTCCCTAGAATGGAAAAAACTAAAACTAAGAATCCGACAACATATTTAGCAACAATTAAAGATACACCTCAGCATGAATGCTACATTTGCAAACGATTAGACTTCTCTCATAAATTGAAAAAGCTAAATGAAAAAGAAAAACAGATGTACCTGAAATTCACAAATACTAATCATATAGATGACATCGTAAATGTATGCAATCATTGTAAAGTAATGTTGCACAATGGTAAGTTACCATCCTTTGCCACTCCATCATCTATAAGATGAAATAAGTCTCTTCCTTCCTTGTCATCTTTATCTGAACTTGAAGAAAGACTAATATCAACACGACCTGCTTTTGCACAGATAAGACAATGGGGACACAAATGATCACAATTTGGATTAACAGGGTCAGTTATTAATGTTCCCACAAATATAACCATAATGCAAAGATTGCTACCTCGACCAATAAATGAGACAACCACAATTATTGTTGCACTAAAATGAAAACTAGAATACAAGACACCGTATCAAGTCAGAATTGTTCGACCTGAACTAATAATGAAATCATTAAAACTCTTATCTAAAAAGCAATTGTATAGAGAATAAAACATTTTAATAGATAAAACTTGGTAAACAAAATTAGAACAAGACAATACTATTTCCAAAATAGAAGACATATATACTGACACTCACTCAAATATTGAAGATATAGAATCTAGCAATGAAATATAAATCGAAACTGATACACTTGTACATGGATTTACAAAATCTCGATCTATTTATGATATGGACGATAAAATTATTGAAATAGCACCTGCTGAAGGAAATCAACCACTTGGTATTTTCAAGGATAGATACGCAGAGGAAATGAACTTTCCTACTTTATTCTTTGGTGATCCACGAGACAAAGACATAACAAAGAAATACAAATACCAAAAAATTGCACAATGGGAGGTTCTACACTCTAGTGGTGACTTTGCATCACACACCACTAATATTTTTTTCAAAGCAATAAAGATTATCATTGACAAAATTATGTCGAGTATATCAATACGAATTCGTAAGGGTCAACTAAAAGGACACACCCTTCTTGCAAAAGACGTTAAAAATAAGCCAAACTTAGACAAAATTCTAAAATCAAACATTGGATACATGGATTTCAAACATATCCGTTTATCTCCAGATTATCTACATCAAAAAAAAAAAAACATTTTTGCAATGATTTGACAACTTGGACCTCCAACATTCTTTTTGACATTTTCAAGTGCATAGCACATGTGGAAACCATTAACATTGGCAATCACAAAATTATACCAAAATCATCCAATCGACATGTTGGTTCTTCAAAAGATTTTACACTCCATGAGATACCAATATGCCTATGACTGATGTTAAGAATTGGTTAATTCCAAATATGAAAAATCTCTAGGCAACTAGACCAACTATAGGGACAAGACTACCCTCTTCACTTCAGGCTCTGCAAAACCAAGGCAGGTACACCTAATCCAATAGTTTTAACTTTGTTTCTTATCTAATACTAGATCTTACAACAAATAATAGTGAGAAAGTACTAAGTAACAACCTATTACTCATTGACTCTCCATCACTGGGTAAAATAACATATAAAGTAAATGAAATGTAAAAGACTGGTATTGATTTAATGTTTTCTGGATTACAAGATTTCAATCATTCCATACAAAGAAAAGATGGGAAAATATACGCCAGTGCCTTATCCATTGGGCAAAATGTTAGAAGACAGAATTTATACAACAGTGTTTGAAAGATAACTGGTCTTAAAACACAAATACAAAGTATTCCAAATCTTCCCTACTTATAGAGAATCCCTAAATAGATTCAGTAAACATGCATCCCACTCAGAGCAATAGTTAATCTAATCCTAGATCAGAACTCAGAGCTAAACACATACATATAAACCTCCAGAAAGACTTAAAAATTTACTGAATAAACTCACAGGAGAGGCAAAGACTTGAGATTTGTATTAAGTGTAACCTTGAACATTGCAAAAATCATACTCTAAATTAATAAGCTTGCAAAAAATAGCAGCAGCAACTTGTACTTCTTTTCTATTTCTTTGATAAAATGATGCAAGATTTTACAATCCTCGACTGAGGGTTAGGGTTTCAGAGTTTCTATCTTTTTAAATCCTAGACTCTCAATGCCTAGAATGATCATGGAAAAACCTTTATATACAAGGAGATGCAACAAGCTACTGATCATTCTAGGGCTTGGAAAATTTCTAACCTAAAAAGCCTTTACAACAACCTCAAAAATTTACAATAAATACACAAGTCAAGCAGGTGAGATATTTGTAGCTGAGCGACCTTGTTTTTTGTCTTCAATACTATCCTTGGCTCCCTTCAGCAAATTTGATTTGCAACATCTTGTTGTCCATCCTGCAATGAATGTCTTTCTATATCTCAACAACCTTTATGACTCAAAAAGTAACTGCCTTCAATTGCTCTAGGAGGCTAGCGGAGTATTAACCTTTTCAACATGAGGTATGTACTCATATCTCCATTTATTGTACACATCTTCGCTTGGGAACTCAAAATTGGAAAACTCAGTCTTCTTACTTGATAACTGTTCCTATTCATTTTCAATTTGAGTAACATTATGTTGAATATTGTCAAACATTGATTTAGCATTTATTAACAACTTGATAACACTGCTAATAGAAAAAGTGTCATTTAGGACACCAGTCACCCTTTTTGACAAAAGTGCATCCAGCTCTTCTCTCCATAGATATGCTTCTTTAAATTTTCCCTTATCTGTGAAAATGGTGGGCACTAGCTCATAGTTTGAAAGCATTAATTCAACTTTCAACATACTTGATCTTCTAATAAAATTATCCAAAATAATGCCATACTGTACCATTTTCTTAACAATCTAATGTACCAGCTTAATCAATGGATCAAGATCCCCTTGGCCCTTTGATAACATACGAAATAACTTTATACTAGGAGATCTCTCAATCCATTTCTTCAAAATTGGTGACATTTCCATTTTCTCCTTATTCAAAGTTTCAAATAAAGAATATAATTTACTAGCATGACTATGAAAAATGGAGGGCTTCAAATCATATGCAAATTGCATGATTGCATCTGTCATTTTCTCTTCATACTTTTGGTTTGCAAAGCTATGGCCTTCACATTTTCATCCTTTTCCTTCTCTAGTTGCACTCTTATTTCCCTCAATTTATTTGCCTCTTTAGTTAATCTTTTCTTTTCCCAAGTAACCCTTGCATCCATACTTGTCTCTGGTTAGGGGGATGGTGGTAACTCGACAATTGGGCTTGAGGATGAAGCCACTGCAAGCCTATCAGAGAGTTCCAATTGGGGAGACCTGTGATCTTGGGGCCCTGATAACTGAGCAATCAACTTGTCCTTTTGAATTAGCTTTACCTTGAGCTCATTGTAAGATTTGAGAACCATTTCAAACTTGAGCCTAAGCTCCTCTTTTTCTTGGCATCCTTTTCTACCACTTTGACATTGAATTTAGTAGTTTCAAAGATCAAGTTTGATGCCTCTACACCAGATGTCTCTCCTACTCTCTGTACCAACAAACTTCAAGCATACCATGTAGAGAGGGCCTTCCTATTTCCTTTATCTTCCTTCCTACTTAGGGACCACATTACCAGGGCTACATGGTCTTCTAAGAAAGCAATTCCTCTAGCAGCCTATTTGGCCTGCTCTGCTATAGCAACAGTTTTCACTTTGCTCTTTCTGACCTGGTCAAAGACAATTGCATTAGCAATGTCCCATTTTGGTAGAATTAATACCCCTGTAGTATGGACCATGGCCCTTCCCTCCTTGGGAGTAATCTTCTCAAATTGTTTGACCATTTCTACCTTGGTCTCATTTTCTATCTCTGTTATGTCCTTATCAGGGGACTCCTCTTTTTTCTTCTCACATATCTCCTTAAAATGACTTATTTTTATTCTCCAAAGAACATGGGAGAATGCCCTAGTCTTGACAAATTTGTCATCAGCAAGGAAAGAATCAGTGGCCTATTTCAAAATAGGGTCCATCTATTTACCCTCAAACTCTTCAACTGTAAGATCTATGGCCACCTCCTTAGGTGCCTCCAGCATCCCTTCCTGCAAGTCATCATTGGAAATAAAAATGTTCCCCTCATTTCTCAATTGTATAAGTTGTTCTACCACCCCATGCTCATCTAATTGGATAGGGGATTGGGAAGGAGAATAAGTCTTCTCTCTTGGCCTTTCTTCTTCTTGCCTCTGCCTCTTTGGAGAGGGTCCCTGCATTATCAGATCACTAATGGGCCTTTTCCCTTTAGAAGTAGAGGGAATATCCTCACTCTTTTGTTGTGGTGGCAAGAGAATGGTATATCCACTTCTCTTTTTCATAGTACAGACTCGCCTTGGGGTCAATTTCATATACTTGGCCTGGCTCAAAATTTGCCTAGCCCTCTCAGGGTCTATGTTTCTTACAGTAGCCCTTTTTTCATTAACCGCATGCATGATACCCTCAAAATGTTCCATTAGGGCATCCACTTTCCTTGCCCACGGTTCAAAGCCTTTCAATGGGTCATAAGCCTTGTCAAAATTCTAAATGAAATCTAGAGTCTTCTTGTAGATGACCCATTTCTCTTTCTTGATCTCCTGAGTTTGAAGATTGAACTCATTCCTTATCACATCTTTAGGAAAATTAAATTGATGCTCAATAAGAGCACATCTCACCTTATCTCTGAATACTCCTGAAAGGAAACCTTCTGTATCTGCACATCTAATAATAGTTGTTGCCATTCTATAGGGCAGCAAAACTTTGTTTAGATGTACCCACCCTCCCTTTGTGATCACATACTGATGTGCTATGGTTATATTTGGGAAAAAAGTTCCCCTTCCCTTCCCAATGAGAGTAGTCTCCTGTGGGTCCCCAATCTACCTCAAGATTTTGGCATATCCTAACTTCAATGGGACCTGATAAGGTAAAATGTATGGTTCCTTTCTGCAACCATAAACCCTAAAAACTATAGAAACATGATATAAGATTATATCCCCAAAATTGTGGACAATGGTGATGTCCTAACAATATTCTTTTGGCCTGATTAATCTTAGCAACTCTCTTGGGATCCTTGGATTGTCAAAAAATAAAAGAGTTCTAAGCCTTGAGGCAAAATCCCTATCAAATGCAATATAACTAGCATTAATTTTGTCCCATGACAGGGTTGTAGTCCATAGTTGTACTAGAAGGGTTTCTCCATTCCTCTCTTTCACAATATTTATTGTTGAGCTGAAGAAATTCTCACCTTTGTATAGGAACATGTGCATAAGCATAGAATACCACCCAAAAGGCCTACTAACTTTCATGTCCTTAATTCTCATCAATCCCTCATGGATTAAATCAACTAGATGAGATGCAAAATAAAAAATTAGTGTGAATTGGGGATGCAAAGATTGTACCATCATAAACATGTATGGGATTGGCATATGAGTTGCTTCATCATGCCCTAGAATTAAAGTCAATGATTTATAGACCTCATGTGCTCTCTTACTGAACAAATCTAGCCTAAAAGGCTCTGGCGTGCTTGAGCTGATAACACACATGGACCCAATTTCATCTAAAAATTTCCTAAGAGGCCCTGCCCTTAAATAGTCTCTCCATGCCTCATATATCTCAGTAAATTCTATGAAATCAATCTTCTCTAACCCAATAGAAGGATCATTCAGTGAAAAAACTTCCCTAATCTCATCCTCTGTGATGCTGATTAGGTCCTTCCCATTTATATCCTTGATACATTTTGTTATAGGATCATAGCATCTAGCAATCTGAATTAATAGCTCAACATCCATGAAAACTCCAGGGACTATCAATCTCCCAATGTCAAATTGCCATATGTTACTCAGGGGGGCACATGCATTTCTTTGTGAATAGGCTGATTTAAACAAAATAAGACCGTTACGCTTTTTGCCAACCTTAGCATCTCTCATCCAATTTCCTCTATCATGGAGCTCGTCTACTACAGAATCCCTAGGGTTTCTTGGAACTAGCTCTTTTAACCTAGCTGCTCCTTTATCTAAATGTGGCAATAACTGCATTAAATCTTCAAAGATTCCTCTCTATTGTACTCTGTCTGACTAGACAGGTTTCTTTTCGGTGGCATTTTGGAACTAGGGATTTTATAAAACAATATATGAATACTGAGAAAACCCTAAAAACTCCTCACCCAGCAACACAAATTCCTCATAGCTCCTTCATAGAAAACAAGCAATTTCAAACTCAGAAAAGAAACCTACTAGGCACTTGCAAATTCTTCACTTGAAATCACTTCTTGAGGGAAATCCAATTCGCTAGAATGCTTATGAGAATGGTGAAGAGAAACAATGGTTCAATTTTAATGTATAGCATTGTCAACTACACATAATCCATCTGTACGTAGCACAATAAATCTTCCATTACTAAAATTTGGTGGCCTCAGTGTTCATAGGATGTGAAAAATGTCATTGAGCAAAAATTTGAATTCAGACTGTAGATATATCTCCTTTTTGGTGCATCCGACGGTTGGCAAGTCTAACAGCAAAACCCTGTATTACTTTTCCCTAAGTTAGTTCTCGACCAATGAGAACATTTCAAAATAGCCATGTGAAGAAATAAGTAACTTATCTTTACTTTGCACGGAGCAGACAGGTGTCACCCTATCGCTAAAATGCTAACCCAAAATTGTCAGGAGAACCAACTTAAGATATAATGACAATCGTCAATGTAATTCTATCGGATGATCATCACATTTCAACAAAAATTTGGTCCCACACTCACCTTTGAAACCTTCAATGAATCAGGAAATGCCATGTTAGACAAGTCAGCAGGTAGAAGACCCCACCTTTATCCTCAGTGTTAAACATACTGGCAACTTTGACATGTCATTATTAACTTGGGTCAATCAGAAATGACCGCATCATCAGAAAACCTGCAACAAAGGACCCACCAAACGGTCCCCATCTTCAAACAAGATCAACGGTTGTCATTATATTGCTGACCCTAAAAAGTGTGCATCTTATGCCAGTGGTATAGCGACAACCGTGAGATCTTGTTGCATCTTAATCATCTGAAAAAGACAAGCCCCACTGTGACACATCACTAATTTGTCACTGAATCAAAAATTGCCATGTCGTGAAGAATTGACAAGTGGGACCTCTGACCTTTTACTCCCCATTTGAAAAAAATGCTAACAACCGCCACATCATAACTTCCTGCAACCAATGATAAATAGACATATCAATGTGACATGGCACCTTCAGGACCCACTCATACTTCATTCCCTAAAGAGAATCAAATGATTGTCGCTATACTGCAGGCTTAAAATCCTTACATCTTCTATCAATAGTATAACGACAATTGTGACATCAACTTGTTGTTTAATCCTTTGAAAAATTTGACCCCACATTTCCTACGTCACAAAAAATAGGTGTCAACCCAGGGAAAATGCCATGGAGACTGACAAGTCATAACCTGACACTGTCAGTGCAACTTTGATCAAACGATTGTCATTGAAGTGTGATGTTTAAATGGCTATCATCTTGGATCAATAGTATAGTGACAACCGTTGATTCTCTTCGTTCTTTAAATGTCAGCATACCTTGCTACCAGACGGGCCCGCTCAGACAGATGGCGCTTCATCGCTAAAGCACATGTCAGACATTCTGACATAGGTAGGCTTGCGGTTCAACGACATCCACATATTTAAAAAGCTTGATACTATTGAAAATTTATCAGAACTTAGGCTTTGAAAGAAATAATTTAATCAAAGGCAACCCAATTCCAAAACCTAACCGTATAACACATAAAGCGATGAATAAAGGGGGTCAAAAAATAACACATGCTTTATAAGGGGGATTAGTGAGCCAAAAAGGTAACGTGAAAACATAACAGGGCTCAAAACTAGCTAGGGTTTTGTTAAACTTAGGGTTTTTCAACCTGAAACGTTACTATTGGGCCAACAACATAGATTATTTTCAAGAATACTTAGCATGAAGCTGAAAAAATTTGCATAGTGATAACACAACAGACACGCTAAACAACAAATGGAACATGACATTGACTACCTTATTCGAAAAAGTCCTATCATTTGTAGCCATTATTATAGACATAAAATAAGTTGTCTAAAAAAACTACTTACTATAGATGATACAATTCTAGGTCATGTGAAAGATTTATTTTTCATTATTGAATTCCAAAATAGGGGAAATGAACATGATCATGCATTTCTATGGATTGCAAATGCTCCCATATATAGTATATCAGAAAAATTAGAAATTCAACAATTTGTAGACAACTATATCACATGCAACACAAAAATACTAAATCCATAATGTGCTAAACTACATCAACACTATCATATAAGAAGTTGCAAAAAAAACAAAAGAACACATTGTCGATATAATTACCCTCTCCCACTAATGCAGACCACAATAATACTTGAACCAATAGAAACAACTGACGAGAAAATCATAAGTAATGCAAATAAAATATTTAGAACTATACAAGAACAAGAGTATGACGAAACAATTACATTTGAAAGTTTCTTGGCCATAATAAACATATCTGAAAATGACTACATAAAAGCAATACAATCAACACTGAAAAAACCAACAATATTCTTGAAAAGACATCCAACAAATATTTGGAATAATAGTTTTGCAAAGAAAATGCCCCCATTATGGGAAGTGAACACCGATGCACAATTTGTGCTCAATGCATATGCAGCTACAATGTACTGCTCATCATACATGACAAAAGTAGACAAATCTATGACAAGAACATTTAGAAAAATAAGGAAGGACCATGAAACAACAAAAATTGATGCCATACAAATGATTCGTCGTCTAGGAAATACTTTTATTAACCTTTAGCAAATGTCTACCTAACTCGCAATGCACATAATCTTATCACTACCCCTAAATTCAAGCTCTCGACCATGTGTATTTATAAACACATCTCTGCAACAAGACCATACTTTCATTCTAAAATCAAAATCACTACTAAGCACTGAGCCCAATGAGTCAAGTGAAATAATGTGTAAAATTGATGCACAAATGATGATATTGATAAAAGCAACAATCTAATGGATTAAGATGTAGGCATATATACATGGGGAAGGCACATGATGTCCTAGGTAGTGTAATTTCAAACAATAAGATAGCACTAGAAGAATGATACGTAAATTTCAACATATAAATGACAAAATAATGGTAAAAATTGTTAATGGCATGATAAGGCTTCTATGATCAAAACATAATAAAGAATAAAGGAGATGAATCAATTTATATCATAACATAAGTTTTTAATAAACATGAAATCATACATGAATGCATAGATAAATATTATGTAATATGTTATCATAAGATCAAAATGTGTACAAACATACTAAAGATCATCAAATTGTAGGACATAAAAATATAATGAAGCATAAACATGTAATCATATGGAAGATGAGCATAGCATAGCATAGAAAGGAATTTTCATCTAATCATGAAATATATGAAATAGTGTGACATTATAAATCATGGAGAATTGTAAAATAAAAATGAGCATGTGAAAAACCAAGAATGAGAGAGGACCCAATATTTGAGAATCCTAACTTTGTGTTTCCCAAAATCTTACATAGAAATTTTAAATCACTCCCAAGAAACAACTTAATTGAAGATTCCACTACTTATAACTAAGGGTTTAGCACCATACCATCAAATATGATGCCACACTAGCATGTTTTTTGGCCAAGGTGTCTCAACACATCCGAAAAATAAAATTGATACTTTTGCACTAAGGCATATATTAATCATGCACTAATGTGGCACCACATGATTTTTTTCTTTTTAGATATGAGAAATGTATTTCACTCAATCATGAGTAGTGATCATCAACACTAACAACTTTAAAAGTCACAACTCTTGCTTAAATATTGTTAAAAATAATTGAGATTATATCAACAAGTGCTATAAAAATTATTGCAACATGTTCACCTATAGGTTATTTACCCTATTAATGTGGAATATAAAAGTAAAAGAATCTATACATACATAATTTAAAAGTTAAGACAAGTCATAGACATAAACGATAGTATGCAACTTATATATAAATTCCTATCGGCGTAACCCTTGCACCTCCTTTGAGTGTAAGTGCTAGTTATAAAATTAAAGGAAAGTACATCAATAATACTTGCTATCACAACCCACCTAATGATCCAAGATTTCCATATCTTTTCTACACAAACAAATCTATACAAAAACACAATAACAAAATGTTATCAATAGTAAATAGTGAACCAATCATTATAAATGCAATTGATGAGGAAGAAGATAATTATGGCAACACAACAATGCATACAAAAAAAAGTCTAACACAACAAATAACACTTAAAATCAACATGCTTGTCGAATTATATGCATGAAACTAAGACATAAATGATGGACTCGTAAATGGAGCTGATGGAATTTTTAAAGCATATACAACTATAAACAAAACTAAAGTAATCTGGATTGAATTCAATGAAAAAAATATTGGTCTAAGTCAAGCATCAAAATTAGGACATTTGTTCACTGACAACATTTCAAAACAATGGGTACCAATACTATGAATTGCAAAGCCCCTATCCATTAAAAAAAATATGAAAAAAATAACAATTCAAAAACAATTCCCCATACAACTAGCATGTGCACGAACAATTCACAGATCACAAGGACTTACATTAGATAAACTTTCATTTGATCCATTTCGAGTCAATGGCCATGGACTAGTATACACTGCATTGTCACATGTTTGAGATATACAGTCCCTATATTTACTTACTCCACTAACACAAAAAAATTTCAAAATACACACTGAAATTATTAATGAAATGCATCATCTACACACAGAAGCAAAGTGGGAATTCACAATCCCAAACATATAAATGACACAAATTTAACAACTATTATCTCGCTAAATACAAGAACATTAAACTCACATATCGATGATATTACCAACGACTATGATCTATTAGATGCCAATATAATATGCCTACAAGAGACACATAATCTGCAACTCACCGCTTTGCAAAAACTCAAACAATTTCAATCAATTACAATGTACCGTCATCATGGACTTTTGACTTCAACTAAAAAATATATACAAATTACACATTCACAAGAATAGTATTCAAATACAATCAAAATCCTACAAACAGAACTACTAATATCTAGCATTCCTATTTCATTATTCAACTTGTACTTAGCACCAAATACAAGAGTCTCATCAATTATAAGCATTTTAAAGAATGCCATGAAAAATACTAAACCAAATTCAAATAATATAATTGTAGGTGACTTCAATATCAACATGCATGAAAATAATAAGAAAACAAATAAACTACAAGCATTTTCGACACAATGAATATTACATTTTTGCTAGACAAAAATAGTTTCTTACAAGAATCACTAATTGACCATGCTTGGTCAAACATTAACAAAACATATTACAAAATCTACAAAACAGATGCATACTGGAGTGATCATAATTGCATATGTCTAATTCTCAACTTATATAAAAAGTACACAATGTAAGTACCTTAACTTTGACTTTATAATTGATGCATCCATAATTATTAATTTTTCCCTTTTTCCAAGTCTTTACAAACTACCACTTACTCTTGCTATGCTGCAGGTATGAAGGCTAACAAAAGGATTGAAGACACTAAAAAAAATAGAGGGACAACAAGTAAAGATGTAAGTATTTTGTAATTCATACAATTTTCATACACAAACATTTGTTAATAGACATATCATCACTATCATAAGCAATGCTACTATTAATATGCAATGTCACTGTTGTAGAAAAAATAAACTATTATGCACCTAATGCTACAAGTGCGATGATATATTGTATAAGATTGTACTAAATCATTTTCCTTCCTTTCATATTTTCAAATAGTCCTTCTATTACCTTGTAAAATTGTAATAAATGTATAGTACTTGTAGCTAAAACATTGTATTTCCCTTACAGACTTAAAAAAGAAAACACAAATATAGTTTCAATTGATGAACTCAACTTACACAAAAAGTGCAGAAATCTTCGAAGGTGATGTAATTGTTACCTACAAGACTTATCTTGACAAGGCCAAAAATGCAATAGAAGTCTTCTGAGCAGACCTCACTGAAAACAAAGGAGAAATGACAGTCACTCTTAATCTTACAAAACATTTCATTCAAATGTTTGGAAAGAAAATCTACCCTGGAGCAAGCATTCATCTCAAAAACTTTGAAATCTCCCCTAAAACTAATTATGACCATGGAGACTATGATTGCATTTTGCTCTTGACTCAAACAAGTACAATTGAAAACATATCTCAAGTCTGTCAACAAAATTTGTTCATCCTAAGCACCACAATTCAACTTCTTCTTGAAAGCACAGAACAATACATAGTAGGAACGTTGGGTGCCACTGTTGTAGCTGCAAAGATAGAACCATACATGAATACAGTGGACATAAAAGCTGGAGACACAAAATTCGACCATGCACAGGTAAAATCCTCTAACCATCCAGCTCCAATACAATACACATTTTCTTTTTTCTAATCACTAACAATGCATAATAAATATATTGTTTTTCTAGGTAGCTTTTCATCCAAATATGCTACAACAATATCTACACATTGAACAGCTTGTCCAAAGAAAAGACCACCCACTTATCCTATTCAAAAACATAGTGAGGAGAAGGAATACAAAGGAACAAATGTTTTACACTAGCCAATCTACATTTATTGGAGAGCTCACACACAAAGAAACAAAAGAAAGTCTCTCAAATTGTTGAACACAACATATGAGGTAAGCTTCTTAAAAATCATTCAAACATCTTCCTAACTATGCATATCATTAAAACAGATTTGTAGTTCACTAATCAACCATGAGTACCTTATAAATTAACTACTTTTTAAAATTTCTCACACAGGTGCATGGAGTACTCCGAGTTGCAAATGCCTTCTCTATACCATTTCAACCAACAAAAGATGGAGACACAAAATTTGACCATGCACAGGTAAAATCCTCTAACCATCCAGCTCCAATACAATACACATTTTCTTTTTTCTAATCACTAACAATGCATAATAAATATATTGTTTTTCTAGGTAGCTTTTCATCCAAATATGCTACAACAATATCTACACATTGAACAGCTTGTCCAAAGAAAAGACCACCCACTTATCCTATTCAAAAACATAGTGAGGAGAAGGAATACAAAGGAACAAATGTTTTACACTAGCCAATCTACATTTATTGGAGAGCTCACACACAAAGAAACAAAAGAAAGTCTCTCAAATTGTTGAACACAACATATGAGGTAAGCTTCTTAAAAATCATTCAAACATCTTCCTAACTATGCATATCATTAAAACAGATTTGTAGTTCACTAATCAACCATGAGTACCTTATAAATTAACTATTTTTTTAAATTTCTCACACAGGTGCATGGAGTACTCCGAGTTGCAAATGCCTTCTCTGTACCATTTCAACCAACATGCTCTAAATGCAACTACAATAGCATAGACTTTTCCACAGTAAAAAACAATATGGCTCATTACATCAAGTACAATGAAGAAACAGAGTACACCTACACACATTGCCTACATTGCATTCTCACCACCGAAAGCAAAAACCAAGTAGAATGTACTCTACATAAGGAAAAGTTTGTTACCATATTTCCCCAGCTGCAAGAAACTACCTATGAACAATACATATAGCACAAGACAGAGATAATATTTGCAGTGTGTAGATTACAAAAAGAGGCAAAGTACACACTCAATCAAGACAACGTCATCATTAAGTTTGAAGATAATAGTATGCCTCGTATTGAATCATCAAACTAGGTATGGAAGCTATTCTTTACTTATTTATCAACAAATTGTAATTCACTCTTTTGCCAAATAATACTAATAATATTTCATTAACTTTGGAGATGATTTAGATCTAATTCAAACTACATCAAAACACTACCTTCCAGAGAGGATGAAGTACAACATTGTACATATAACAAAGTTATAACTTTTTGGTTTCTTTCTTGCTTTACAACTTAGTCATATAGCATTTTAGCGATAGGGTTTCTTTCTTGCTTTACTTGCAAATGCGAGATGGACATTTTAAATTCAATTTCCTCTGTGATTTTATATGGTTTCTATTATTTCATCCATTTTAAAATATTTATATTTTGGAGAATTTATGGTTGGTCTTTGTGCATGGATTTCACATATTTCAGAAATATAAATATTTCTTTCTTTTATCATTAAACAATTGTTTATGTATTTGAAAATGTAGACATCATAGTCATAACATCTATTTGAAAAAGTCAAAAGGTGACATGTTGACATATATTATATTTTTTCTCATTGTTAGAATTGGAAAAATAAAGTTTTAATATTGAACTATTTGCAAGCACTATCAACTCTAGGTAGTTAATAAAAAGTTTACCATGGGCTCAATTTTTATTTGAGAGATTCAAAGTTAAAATTGGAAGCTACTTATGACTTATTTGACCTTGTCTTATGACTAACATTTTAAATTTTAACTTTGAAATGTAAGCTATTTAGAGATGTTAAGCATGGCCAAAATTACAACTCCAGTCTTAGTTCTTGATCAAATGATTTGAAATCTAAAATACGGGGATTTGAACTGAATTATTAAAAAATTTCATAAAAGGCATCAAATTTGCAACCATTAAACCTAAATCATTTGCAAACAAGATTGTGACTGGTATCATAATTATTGCGGTGTAGAATTCAACCCAATAATGATTCATTTTTTGGGGATGTATGTTCCTTTTGGGCACAACATGATTCAAGAAATGATATTTGGGCTATATATTATTGTCTTTTCCATTGGATAAACAAATTGACTCACCTACACAATTATGAATCTTTCATCCTATAATTTTTCTTTGTGGCTCAATTCCACCAAGAAATGTGAAACTAATGCCTACTTTTGTCATATATCATCCTTTCTATTGACTTCCTCAAAACTATTTTAAAAACATATTCTATCCAACTAAAAAATATCGATATTAATGCATCTCGATATATGTCTAAACCTATCATTGTTAGATAAATCACATTTGGACTTAATAGTCCAAACTTAACTGAAACATCTCATGATAGGACATTCTAAAACTTTATTTTTTAGATATATCATGTTTATTTACTTTAAAAAACTTTACACCAATGGATCATAGTTGTAGCCTTTTAAAGGTTTAAGAATCTAAACTAGAAGATCAAATCATTCACAATTTATCAAACAAGACATATACTGAGTATTAAACTCATCTTGTAGTTTTATATCAAATTAAAAACCTTCATATATTTAATATATTCATGGAGAAATACATATGTGTTTTCTTGATTAGGCTCGACAAAATCACACTTCCCCTCCAAGTCAAAATGGTAAGACTTAAAAATATTGACTTGGGATATATAACTAAATTATATTGATCAAGATGACACAATAATTCTTCTTTAAAGTAAAAATATGGACCTTAAGAAATACCCCGATTTCATGAGGCTCAATAAAATACACATGATGTAAGTTTTATTTGCACAAATAAGATAATATTCAAGCCCAACTTCTTGAAAAGTTTCATGTTCAAGCATCTTTACAAGTTGAATTGTGCCATATTGATAGCAACATTCATTTAAGTATTACAACTCATTCACTCCACTAAATTCTCTAATGTCCTATAAAAAATATCTATCTTCAATCACAATAGTGTTCTTATTAATAAATGCATCACAACCCCCATGATCAATTTTTTCAACAAAAGAATTTCTAGACACGTCATTATTAAAAATTTTGACATAAGGATGATTCAGTCCAATAGTGAGACCATCAACATCTAATTTAAATTGAGACACCCCAAGAGAAGGATCATTCCCTTTAAATTGTTTCTCCATTTTAGGTAGTTTGTTGCAACAAAAATACTACAACCAAGTGCATAAAATGATTGTTTTCTCTACAAATGAAAAATGAGCATTATCTATGTCATCATCAAACTCATTTCGATACAAATTGTTATAAGTACGAATGATGATAACTATACTATCATTAGCATATTCATTCACTAAAGTACAATCATTAGGCTAAAGTTAGTTGTAAGCATCTTAAGAGAAGGATCACAACTTTTAATCTATTTTTTTTGTTTAAGGAATTATGCTACAATCTACTATGTATTTATTACTTCTACAAATAAATTCATAAATGATTTTATTTTCTTCATACTTAAGATAAGGACTCTTATTATTATTAAGAAAATGTGTCTAAGATTAACACATTCAAACCAATTAAATTAGTAACAATCTCTCAATGTTTCTTGTATCTATAAAGGTTAACAACTCTAATCTTGTACTATGAGAAAAGAGACATTAGACTAACATGTTCATTAAGCTAGGTTAGTCCTTCTCCCATACAAAATTAGAGATGTGAATGGGTTTGGTGTGCTATCCACAAGGAAGATCCAATATTATCTTGGACTTATATCTCTATTGATATGTATATGTGAAAGAGATTGTTTGAATGTGTGAAATGAACTATGTTAAAAGAAGGCTAAATTGAGCAAGATTGATCTAGAATTCAGAAAACAAAAAGTTAAAGTACATATGAAAGTAGTAGATATAGAAATGAGATATAGAGAAGAACCTATGCGTATAATTTGGAGTTGGCTAGGTACGACAAAGGCACTAGGCGCCTTTAGTACTAAAGCTAGAAAAGTAAAAATTCTAGAGTCAAAAATTAAATTAAGAGGTATATAGGTATCTATCCTAAAAAATAGGGAAAAATTGGGAGCAAACTAGTGTTGGGCCATATAGTCCTAGGTTTATGGGCATTTTGAAGTGTGGAACTATTTTTCATGATTTTCTCTATCCTTTGTAAATTTCAGTCATCATCAATCTTCATATTTGAATCTACACACATGAAAGATGAAAAAGGTTGTGATGCATAGTAGATTTCCTTAGTTAAACCTTGTGTTGGTGTTCCCACATCCATGAAAACAATGAATATGATGATGATAACATTCATGTTCTCTCTAAGAAGTAGGAAAACAAATAACACAAATGATATTGAACACACCCAACACTTAGAGAGTAGGTGAATCGGTCTTGTGGTTTTTAAAACTTTATAGCACAATTCAATTCCATCTTAAAATCTTAAATCGATCAGCAATAATGAAAGATAAATAAATGAACACATATCTAGACAAGAGAACGCATGACTTACATGGAAAACTCAAAAAGAAAAAAATCGTAATGAGAGTTAACTCGCACTATATGACCAAACATTACAATATTTGTTTTCGGGCTCTCTGCCAAGGAAGCTCACTACTCCCAGAAGGACTTGCAGGCAGGAGGACTTGTAGGCTGAGGATCACTTCCTAAAGACAATATACAAGACTTGCCTTTGTTTTCTTTATTTCCATTTTGGGTCTTGTATGCATGTCTATGAAATATTCTCTGAAGAGAATTTCTGTATTATCGTAGGGCTTATTTTTAATTTATTTAAGTGGGAAATAAAACCGAAGGAATGCATCTTTGTTGTGGGTGGAATTGAAAATCGAGCTTTTGATAAAATGGGATATGGGAGCTCTCGATTCTGGTTCAGCTAGATTCTTAAATTTTAACTTGGATAATAACTTGTTAGGCGTACTTGTCTGATCACAATTTCAAGTATATGTTTGGGGATGATTTATAAGTTTGCATTACTGAGTTTTACCTTACTGTCAGTTGTGTATGGTATCTTTATTTTCAAGCAATTCTTGTCTCTTATTCTTATACATTCAGATTCAATGCCCTCATGGCAGAATTGATAACTGTGTCCCTACAACAATTTTTCTGTGCATTGTAATTATGCGTATTTGAGTTTGTTTGTCAGAGTTGGCTATTCAATAAGCTGTAAACATTCATTGCATATTATTTCATCCCTCCCTTTTATCTCAGATCGTGACTGCAACTTTTGGTGGCAACCTCATAACCATTTTTTTAGTATTGTTATATAACGTATGATGTCTGGCCTCGTTTTCCTTGCTGATTGGAAGAACTTAGACTTAGTGATCTGTACACGCCCAGTAGTGTACGGATTTTATAATGGTTGCATTGTGTGTTGTAAAGCGTTGGATTTGGTCATTGAAGTTGGTAATATCCTTATGATATAATAGGGATGCATTGTTGATTTTCATTCAATTTTTTTTAAAAAAAATTGTTCAGTGCTTCTTTAGGCAGCTGTTTAGAGTAGGTGTATTGGTGTTTATATGTCTGAGTAGGTGTACAGTCTGAGCTGATCTAGTGGTGGAGAATTTGTACTCTTGAAAGAGAGGTCACAAGTTCAAATCCCACAAGGGGGTAGGGTATGCATGTCTCGTTTGCAGCACAATTAGGTGCCTCCCACAAGGAGTATGAGGTAGTCCCATATCACTGTCACCATATATAGACCAAAAACATATGGCTGGTGTTGTGGACTATATTTCCTATATGGAGTTGACACATTTATTTTGGTGTGGTTGATGAACATTAAGAATCCATGATGTTGAATATATGTTCTATGTATTGTGAGAGGTTGAAATTACAAGTTGGAAATGTGTCGTTGTACCTTAGAAATGACAGCGTATGATTTACATGAAATGGTAAATT
The DNA here is from genome assembly GCA_027943335.1 of Chamaecyparis obtusa. NCBI lineage: Eukaryota > Viridiplantae > Streptophyta > Pinopsida > Cupressales > Cupressaceae > Chamaecyparis > Chamaecyparis obtusa. The sequence goes on from BSBK01003603.1 coordinate 848,443, forward strand.
GGATGGGTTGAATGTGCTTGATAAATATTTATAAGGAAATTTTGGATGTATTTGGGTGAAACTGATATTATAATTGTAATTACTAACATTTGGTTTTCATGTGTTTACTTTGTGAATATGGTGTTGTGCAATGTTATATGTTCAATATTAGAAATTTTGACTTGGTTATTTTGACATTTACAAGTGAGGATTAAATGTATGTTTTAAAAAAGAAAGCTTTTGTTTGATGCTTTAACATGATGTTGTGAGGAAAGTGTTTTCAATGTATTAATTGTAGTTTCTCATGAGGAAATAACAATTGTATTTATGGATTGAATATGAAGTAATTTTAAACTATGGTTTGTGATGGCTTTAATTTGAGAATGAATTCTCATGTGTAACTACCTATGGACAAATATAATTCAGTAGACTATGTATTATGGTTGAATTTAAAGATGGTTACCTAGGGGTCATCTAGGGGGAGCGACTCTCAATGGGGGTCGGGGCCCTAAAGTGGCCAGTCCAGGACAATCCATGTGAGAGTTATGTAAACAAGTGAAAAAAATAAAATTAACTGGGGTAAAACATTAAAAAAGACAATTTTGTGCCTCGCCCATGCCTTGCATGCTAACTCAAATGGAGGGTGTGAGTAGGAGAAGATGCATGCAACGTCAGAAATAACTGTACACCTCGTCTCTAAGAGAGGTCGATATGGTTTTTGCGTGAGTGCTACTTGGGGGTTGGGCTCCAAGAGGATCAGTCTAGGACAACCCAAGGTGATAGGATCATGTGATGACACTCTTCCCTGGTGCTCTCTAGTGTCCAGTCCAGTAATTCTATTTGGAAATGGAAACCTCTACTTGCAATTGCTATCTTTTTTTGTCTATTATGGATATAATTATGGTTCATGCTTCCTTTGTGACTTATAATGCTTGTTTCCTTGATGATATATTATGATCTCTAAATGTGATGCTTGCTTATTTTCTTGTGATTGAATTATTTTCTTAGCCCTCTTGTGCATTGGTGGTTGTATTTGTGTTCTAGATGCAGGTGCACGGTTTCATGGAAAGGATAACTCTGTTCTTAACTTTGTGCTTGAGGCTTCCTTTATAATTTCCCTTTTTGAAGAAACTCAAATTGCTCTTGCACGAAATCCTATAGTTGTAAACTTAATGTTCCTTATGTGAACCACTGAAGTCGATTGTATTTATAGGAGGTTTATATTCTGCACTCATGTATGTTGTTGGATAACATGTGAGGTTGAGTCTAATGTATCGACATTAGGAGGCCCTAGAGGGGATCAAAATTGTATTGTATAATCATTCAGTGATATTATGACACTATATAAAATGAATGTTGTTATGATGTTAATGTTATGATAAGAATTTTAATTTTATTTGTATCATAATGTTCTCTACTTGCACTACTATTTATTGTTAAAAAATAATATATCATTTTTCCTTCTTTTTTTGCGTACCCTCTAGACCTCTTAGCAGGGGTATTACAAAAGTATAGGCATTCAACAATAGAACATCCAACAGTCTCCCTTGAGTGTAGTTTCTCTTGAAACACTACCATAAATAACCATCTGATGATTGTACACCAAAAATCTCACCACACATGAAATTTTCTATCGTAGATTCAAATCTTCCATAGTCCACACTATTTTTCTATATATATCACCTAGATCATAAAAAAACATCAATCAGATTGGCCATAACAGGAAAAAAAAGGTGATCCCAATAAGTTGACCACCAAAGGTGAAAGTGGTCCTATCCATAAGATAAAAATGACCTAAAAAATCATTACGCAATATGTAAAGTGATCCCAAACATCATACATATTGGCACACATCCTCCAAAATTAGGAACATGGTAACATGTAGATAAAACATGTAGCATATAACCAGTTGGCCAAAAAAATATCTTCAACATGAAACTACTCAATGTGAAACCACAAAGGAATGTTCAATGAACATCTGACACCATTTCCAAAATACTTCTTTTTCTCTGTCAAGACAAAAAAAACTTGTCAAAACCAAATTGTCTTAAAGAAATTGATAACTAGACAACCAAGACATAGTCATGAAACAAAACATTACTAACACACTTCTAGAGCACATTCATACTTTAAATCCAAACTGATACACTCAGTGTTAAGACTGAAATTTTTTCTTGGTTTATGTTTGTCTCAATTGGGGGGGGTGATTGGAACTTGTTCTTGGTTTACATTTGGCTGATTCAGTTCTTGATTTGGTATAGATGACATACCTTCTCCTTGCATTTTTCTCATTTCACATATTCTTCTCATGCACACCCTAGTTTTTTCACCTTGGTACCTCTTTTTGTTTGGATGTTCCTCTCTTATTCTTTTCCATTGTTGATATCAATTTTTCTAAATCATAGTAAAAGACATGAATGCCATCAAATTTAACAATCAAATGTAATAAATAAATAAATAAAAATTGAATAGTTAAATTGATTACACAATTCAATCATTAGTACTCATATAAAATAAAGGAATCTCTTATGTTGTTTGAGAATGTCACAAAAAGAGGAGAAACAATTGTGGGTATATGCACAAAGATGGGGGACCAAAAAGGTACCACTTTCCTTTTTGGCCCCCAAACGGCCATAACGCATATGCATTAAAGCACGTGCACCCTATAGGGCGCACACACTATGGCTTGGGGTGCCCAAGCCTTAGGCTTGGGCAATTCAAAACATAGTGTGTGCGCCTGCTATGCAAAAAGATAATATGCGTGCACCCTATGCAAAAACTAGAAAAGTGTAACATGCATAGTCTTGCATAGCACTAGCATGCTATAGCACGTGCACCCTTTGCAAGAAACAAAAAAGTGGTGCCAGAAAAGTGTAACATGCATAGTCTTGCATAGCGCTAACACGCTATAGTGCATGCACCATTTGTAAGAAACAAAAAAGTGGTGCTAGAAAAGCATAACATGCATAGTCTTGCATAGCGCTAGCGTGCTATAGCGTGTGCGCCCTTTGCAAGAAAACAAAAAATGGTGAGAGAGAGAGAGAGAGAGAGAGAGAGAGAGAGAGAGAGCTCTGACTATTTCTCATCACTATTTAAATCTATGACTTAAATAGGGTGCACGCCCTATGGAAGTCATAGATTTCAATAGTACGCTCGCCCTATAGGGTGCATGCCCTATAGGGCGAGCGCACTATTGAAATCTATGGGGTATGTGCAAGATCATGAGGGGTCAAACTATGCCCAAAAGTGGCAATGAAAAATCAGCAAATCAGGGTTAGTCAACTTGACGTGAAAATTTGAACTAACTATCAACCTAATACCAAAAAGTTGTAAGA